>OZ035960.1:33934678-34534678 GCA_964034945.1 Chrysopilus asiliformis | reverse complement strand
ATTAAATTTTTTTTTTATTAAAATAATGGTATTATAAAAGATTCTGCTGGATATCTAAAAGTTTCTGGCTGCTGGCCCAAAAGGCTTTAAGGTCACACAACTAAATTAGATTGAAGTCATGCTGCTGTTACTACTCTTCGCTGCCCTATTATACCTAACAACATAAGTTTATGCATACTAGGTAAATGGCACCGCTCAGGCTCAGCAAAATCCATCTAATATCTTGAAGATTCTTTTCTTAGCTCGAAACTACACCGACATCTTCATGTTCCCTCACATCGTGTCTCAGCACAACCGATTGAAGCTCGTTAGAGGTTGGAGAAGGCAATAACTAACGCCGATAATCATAACAATAACAATAATAAACACTTTGAATTATTTAATGCCCTCATCGTCGTGGCTAGATCGAAGACTTTTGATATTCCTCGTGCGGAATGTCAAGAAAAATTGCATCATATAAGATTTAACGTCACTCGATATAAAGTTTAGATGAATGGCGAACAGGAAACGTAATACAAAAACTTATCCGCTTCACCACATGAAAAAATAGTTTAACATAAGCATGAAAGTAATAATAATAATATGTAAAGCTGTAGTACCAGTATTGTCAAAATAAGAATTAATTTTGTATTCAAAACTATCTGGAGCTGTGAATGTTAAAATTTACTTCCAGGAAGATTTCGAGTGCAACCTCAACCCGTGTACGAGTTTCTCCCTTGCTTGGCTGTTGTTTAGTTTAAAATGCAAATTACCGTCTTAGAATTTTGATTGCTTGGCCAATTTGTGAAGCATCTCGCGAATAACTTTGATTGCACTTGTAACATTTAAAGTTTGGTCAGGTGAATAAACACAAATCATAACGTAAATTTTCAATTCAGTTTCATGCAGTAAATGAAATAATGAAGCACTATTGAAAAAAAATTACACACCTGAAATAGTTTTCTTCATTCTCAATTTAGTATTTACATTAGTTTAATTTGAAACATCAATTTTGACCTATAAACCTTATTGATTTTAAAATGTCCTCTAAAATGTTATTTTTGTTACGGCGAAATATAAACATAACAAAAGCTATAATTGCCAATCTGGCAATCATTGGAGACCCGTATGGTGATATTCGTATCAAAATTCGAACAGTTATATCAAAATTCCACTTTGAAGTCTAACTTTCCAATAAGATTTTTTAAAATTTATTCCAATCGGATTTTGATGTATGGGAGTTTTATGTAGAATCATATCCTAAATAATTTTTGTTCTTATACTTTTTTGATAAGATGTACCGTTTTTGAGATATTCACAAAAATCGTTTTCGTTCGTATGGGGGGTACCCCCCCTAATGGTCCATTTTTGCCTATTAACGAACTTAGCCTCGCATTTTACGAAAAACGAATCTGCGCAAAATTTCAAGTCTCTAGCTCAATCCATGCGCCCGCAATCCGCGCCACAGACAGACAGACAGACGGACAGACGGACAGACAGACAGACAGACAGACAGACAGACAGACGGACAGACAGACGGACGGACATGCAGAAATTAATTATTTTTATACCCGTATGGTGAAACCAAAGGGTATATTAACTTTGCCTTACCGTTTGTAACGCCAAGATCCCGTCATCACATACAAAAATGAATTACACCAGTGTGTTTAGAATGATAAAAAAAATTGAATTTTCCATGTCCGTCCGTCTGTCCGTCCGTCCGTCCGTCTGTCCGTCCGTCCGTCTGTCCGTCTGTCCGTCTGTCCGTCTGTCTGTCTGTCTGTGGCGCGGATTGCGGGCGCACGGATTGAGCTAGAGACTTGAAATTTTGCGCAGATCCGTTTTTCGTAAAATGCGAGGCTAAGTTCGTTAATGGGCAAAAATGGAACATTAGGGGGGGTACCCCCCATACGAACGAAAACGGTTTTTGTGAATATCTCAAAAACGGTGCATCTTATCAAAAAAGTCCAAGAACAAAAGTTATTTAGGATATGATTCTACATAAAACTCCCATACATCAAAATCCGATTGGAATAAATTTTAAAAATTGTTATTGGCAAGTTTGACTTCAAAGTGGAATTTTGGTACAACTGTTCGAATTTTGATACGAATATCACCATACGGGTCTCCAATGATTGCCAGATTGGCAATTATAGCTTTCGTTATGTTTATCATTCTAAACACACTGGTGTAATTCATTTTTATGTGTGATGACGGGATCTTGGCGTTACAAACGGTAAGGCAAAGTTAATATACCCTTTGGTTTCACCATACGGGTATAAAAATTCGTTTTATTTTGATTTATTCAACAATCGATACTAAATCTTAAGTTTCGTATCAAGGAATGGGCTGCGGGGTCCGATCTATTTATTCGCCCGCTCTGAGCAAAAACGATTTTTGTCTCGTTTTGTAATCATTTTTGGCAAAATTTTTAAACTTTTCGGACAAGGTAGGTACTAAATTTTTATATTAGAAATTTTAAACTTTTTTCACCAAAAACAAGATGTTTTTACTTTCTTCTACGGAGTATAATAAAGTATTGTATTCATGAAAAATTTCGACCTCTTAATTTTGCCTAAAAAACATTTCCCGATCACTCCTGAGTCGATTGGAGTCATATTTAAAAAATGTCTTTCTGTCTGTCAGTCTGTCTGTCAGTCTGTGTACAAGATTTCTCAAAAACTAATAGAGCTAGCGCCATGACATTTTATAGGCATGTTGGGTCCTGAAATGGGACGATCCTATCAACTTTTGGTGGAAATCCGTGAACCGGAAGTATCCAAAATGGCGGTTTTTCAAAAATCGCAATTTCGTTTTTCTCGATTTACTCCCAAACTACGCGTTTTTTAGTGGCCTTAAGTATGACAAAACTTGGAGAAAATAAAATTTCCCACACTTTTGTCTTTAGCTATAACTCGATAACTCAACCTGTTATCGAGATAAACCGTTATTTCCAAAAAAACAGTTTTTTGCAATTATCTCGAAAACTAACGGGTTTTTGCTGACTGAATGTATGAAGTGAATTAATGAGAATGGCATTCTGCACAATTTTGTCTTTTACCGTTATCCGTTATCTTTTACCGTTATTGAGATATTTTCATTAATATGTAAAAAATCATACTTTTGCGAATAATTTGCAAACTAACGGTTTTTCGACAAATCAGTTAAAAGAATAATTAAAGATGTTAACATTTTCTACATTTTTGCCATTTACCGTAAATTGATATCTTTTACAGTTCTCAAGTTATCTCAAATTTTGTACGTTTTTGATATTTTTGAATAAACCAAGAATTTATTGGGAGGTCGTCTTAGGTTGACAACGCGACAGGGCTCTAGCGTAAATTGCGCAGGGTCGTAGATTTTGTAGAAGAAAGTTTTGTGTTGACCACAACTGATATTTTTTAATGAATTTTATGTAGATATGTAGCATCAAATTTTTCCCTTGATCCAGAGTTGTAATTGGCCTCTGTGCAAGCTTTCAAGCTGGCTTTTGTGCGCCGTACAAAGATACCTTCCCTCTGCTATAGAGGGAAGGTATTGTATTCATGACGAAGACCGACTCGAAGACGGGGGTAGATAGAAACTTTCTGATCAGTACGATTTCAGGTAAGATTATGAGGATGCCCGTGGATCTGTTTTGTCGGTCTGTCCTTTTTAGGTATCTTAAATACCCTGAGAACGCGTTGAGCTAGCGACTTGAAAATTTTTGTGAATGAGTTTTATGAAGCACGTAGTTTTCTATCAACTTTGGAAAATTAATGTTATCTACAAGTATAGCATCTACCTCTGATACATTTTTGTTAAAAAAATACAGTTTTTGGAAAATTTCTCGAATCCTATGCGCTTTATTGAAAAAAATGCACATAACTTAATTCAAAGAAAATGAAATTTTCTGCGTTTTTCCTATAACAGTTTTTACGTATCTTTAATGGTTCTCAAGATATTTGAAAAAACATCTTTTTAAAATATTTTTTGCGAAAGTAAATATTGCAAATATTGCAAGGGAAAGTTCTGTATTGATCACAACTGATATTTTTATTCGGAATCATAATATATTGTATGTGCAGAAAACTTGCACAATCGATCACTAGGTGCACAGAGAAAAATATAGAAATATTCAAAAAAAAAAAACATTGCTTTTTAGAGAGAAAACATATGAAAAAAAATAATTAAATGTGATATGGGCTTAAGAACTATGCGCCACAGGCGAATTTTAATGAATGTGATGTGACTACAAATTCTTTAAGGGAAATGTGCCGCAGGCGAAATCTTTTGCCTATTAAGGGTAAAAACTACCTTTAAATTACCCGCTACACAGTTTCAAGCAAAGTTTGGTTCAATTTCATGTGATATTTCACTTTTCATAAATGAGGCGTTGAGAGCAAGAGTGGACCAAGCCACATAATCGAGTTTTTGAAGCTTTTCCACTTTTATACTATTATTGACTGTAAATTTTTGGAAAAAAACATTCTGTGGACTTTATTACTCAATGTTGAAATATTCTTTTGTGCATCCAAACATTTTTGTCTAAAAACTCCCTCGCGATAGTGATTCAAATACAAAAAAACTCACGATTTCGACATGTGGGTTAGTCCACTCTTGCTCTAATAGCCTCAAATAATGTTGACAAATATGCTACATATGTCATAGGGAAAATTTAAAATTTAACTTTATTGTGTAGCTACCAAGACTGTTGTGAAACGTACGGGCCTAAAATTTACTGCCTTGTACTTTGCCGCTCCCCTGATTTAAAACCCTGAAATTTGCCACCCCACGAGTATGCCTACTCGTACATTCCCGCGTCTATATCTGCCGCTTAAAAATTTGCCGCTCCCAAATTTGCCACCCTTCAAATTTTCCGCCTTACAAATTTGCCGTCTTTCAAAATTGCTTCCTCTACATTTGCCATTCATCACACTTGCACCCCCAAGGCAGATTTGCTGTCTCCAAATTATTCGCTCTGGGTGATTCCTAGCTCGCTCCCTCCCCTAGATTGGGGCCAGTGCTTCAAAGAATTTCCTTCTTGCATTTTACCTCCCCTTTTGCTAACTCCTAAACCGTTAGAGAGATTTTGATCCAGCTCTAACTATGCCGCAAGTCGCTCGTAAGGAACACTTTTGTCATAAAATGAGGAGACCACATCTAAAAATTTGTGTGTCGATTAAAGAAAAGCTTTTTAAAGGAAATAAGAATTGTTCTAAAAACGCTATTAGAAAAAAATTTCTTGAAAAGAGTGGAAAAAAAATTTAAAAAACATTCATCATAACTTAAAAATTAATCGAGAAAAGGGTTTTAAAAAACTTAAAAAACGTATGTAGGATATAAGTATACAATGATTGCTTACGCGTATAAATTAAAAAAATTTGTTAAAATTTTTAAATTATTTTAATAAAAATGAAGACCTGTTTAATATAAATTATCTGCCTAATGTAATCATAATTTTAATTAAAATATAAAAAAAATCTTCGATATCAGTTGAAAAAAATGAACCATCAGAGGTGCAAGAGAATGTCTACATTCCAAATTCGGTAGTAATTACATAGAAATGTATAACTGGTATAAATGTCGTTCAAGGAACACCTAAATCACTCAAGAAAATCGACACTCTGTCTATTTGAATCTAAAGCATACACGGCACGTACTCTCGTCGCAATATCTTGAAAGAACTTCATTAATTAGTAATGTCATCGCAATTGGTTATCATTTCAGGAAACCGCGCCAAACAAAAAAGCCGCGCCGCACCGGGCCGGTACACCACTTACCGTAAATGTAAAATAAAATTAGTTGCCGTTTTTTCCATTGCATTGTCCATATTTATTCAGGTGAGCTGGTGGTACAGCTGCTGCTCGATTTTAAGCTGCATAGTTATGTTCCGAACGGATGATATTAGGCCACACTAACCACTTTATAACATTTTACCTACTAAGAGTTAAGTATTTAGTCAGGGTGAGCCTGTCTCTCCCTCTAACCCAGCACCAGCTCCTGTTCTGTCCATTCCATAGAGACTCCAATTTATGTTTAATTCCTGCATCAAATTGCAATATGTGGGCATAGGTAACTTGGTTAATGTTTCTGTTCTGTTATATTTTGCTGCTACATTAGCGGATCGCTGCCGTTTGTTATACTAGTGTTCGGAAAATGCCCTCGGGCCAAGGTGTGTCTCATGGAAACTACTTTCATATTTCTGAAAGCATCCGATACAGTCCACTCGGTCAACTTCTAGATACCAATTTAGCTACCCTCCAATACTTTGAATAGATTCACATTAATCTATGGACACCATATAGAGAACGCCATCATAGAGATATTGAGACCAATTCGTAATGTACCCACACAATTCTATAACGATATCACCACGGATTCAATTTACAAGTAGGTATACTGGCTAGTTATAAGAGTTAAATAATTGCACTTTCAGGCTGGGTACTTTATTATTGTTTCAAATTGCAACCACTTATATTATTTATTTTGTATCAAAATCCAGAAAATTAATTGGTATGATTTACTTAAAATATATGAGATGTGGTTAAGATGTCTTTCGATTAGATCAAATCCTGTTTAAATCAGGAAAAAGTTTAAATTTGTCTTACGGAATTTTTACGTGTGATTTATGTAATTTTAGGAAAAATAGGATTTTCCAATTTATAGAATTTTATTTCCTGTAAATCAAATACTTAACGTATCACGTTTTTTTAAATTGTACAATCGATGGATAGCTTTTTGCATCATTCGGTATACCCGTTTTAATTTTAAATACAGACGGAAACATTGCAATAAATAATTTTTTGACTATTCCACACTAAAAACAATTTTTACCGATACTGAAAATCGTGATCAAGAACCTTCTAAAAACCAGGAAAAATTTGCATTGACTTTTTGTCCAATTAACCAGCGAACGATCAAAAAGTGTTGGCGGATTCAATGAAATGTTCTTCAGGTGGCCCAAAAAAAAATCCCCCCAACATTTACCCAATTGAACTTTTTTCATTCGTTATTTTCAATCGAAAGACCATCAATAGAGGCACTCCCTGAAAAGATTTTCGATCTTGCTCCATATCAAGTGACCTTGTCAATTCCGTGATCATAGCGCGGCTATAAGTACGAGTACTCGCCTCGCGTAACTTCTTTTAATTGATAAATCGAAAAGCAGAAAAAAAAATTTATTGAAGTTATAGGAGAAGAAATAAAATTGAAATTTGCTAATAATACAAAGACGTTTCAATGTTAAGTAACTGTGGCTAACTGCCAAACGGGCAAAACGGCCAAACAGCTGAACCGATCGGCCAGAAGATAGTTATCTTTTCAATAGTCATGATGCATTATGCTAAGCGATTGCTGACCTTTTAGTTACATTTTTTTTAGATCTCAATGAGGTCGATTCGACTTGGCATTCATCTCTAGATCAGAAATTTTACGCATTTAAGCTTCTAGACTATTTGCTAATAGAACAGCGGCATGGCATGGCACAGAGCGACGCGACGTTTAGCTTTCAAAAATGATTTAACGCATTTAAGGAAGTCACCGGACAGGTGAAGCGGTTTCACTTTTCTTATTGTAGCGATAGAGCAATCAAATCAATTCATTTCAATTTCAATTCCAATGGTAATACAGTTATAGACAACATTTTTGAATAGGTGTGGTTTTGATAGATTTAGGATGATAAAATTAAATTGAATGACTGCCAGCAGAACTGTAATTGACTGGTCAAGGTGAATTTGGTCTTTATTTACTTTGAATCAGGATTTTGATGCAATAGCGTTAGGCGAGCGGTTTTTTATCCGTCGCTGTTGTATTTCTTCGCAATTCTTAGTCGCTTGAAACAAATTCTTAAAAACCGTTGAAAGTAGCAAGAAATTTCAATATGGATTTCGAAATACGCCAATGGACAAAATGAAAGGATTTATCGTATTGAGAAAAGTACAATTCGAATAAAATATTCCCTGTGAAAAGTTTGGATTTTCATGTATGAAACGGTTATGTAAAATTATACTCTAAACACATTGCGTCTGTAGGAGTTTTTCGGTACAAATAGAAAAATATTCAATTTGTATGGGGGAGAGGGAAAGAAATGGTTCAACTGGATTTTAATGTGCCTGTTTACATTGAGACTCACTTTGAGGCGGCACGTCTTTTCTCATTTCTCTGCCGTGTGCACACGGTTCGGTTCATCTGGATTCACTAACCGGTTTCACCAACAAAACTAGACACAGGTTTCAACGACCAGACTCAAAAACCGGTTTGCGACCGATAATTTTAAGTGAATCTAAACTTCGTTCGCTCTTTTTGGTGTTTCCCTCCCCACTGCGTCCCTCACCTACACGAATGACGTGCCGCCTCAAAGTGAGTCTCA
This sequence comes from Chrysopilus asiliformis, assembly GCA_964034945.1. NCBI lineage: Eukaryota > Metazoa > Arthropoda > Insecta > Diptera > Rhagionidae > Chrysopilus > Chrysopilus asiliformis. The sequence goes on along the minus strand of OZ035960.1, from coordinate 34,526,349 downwards.
ATGTAAACAGGCACATTGTAAGTTATATAAAATCATATTCTAAACTCATTTCATCCTCATTAACTTTTCGATACGATGCACAGTTTTTGAGAAAACCGGAAAAAGTATTCCATTTGTATAAGAGAGGGGCGAAGCAGTGGTCCGATTGGATTTTGGTGTATGGATGAGTTATGCAAAATCCTATTCCAAACACATTTTACCTTTCTAAATTTTTCAATACGACACACCGTTTTTGAGAAAATTGCAAAATACTGTTTCGTTTGTATGGTATGGGGACGAAGGAAGGAATGGTTTGATTTTGCACGTTCAAGAACTTAGCCTTGCCATTTCCGAGAAACGCAGCTATACAAAATTTCAAGTCTTTAGCTCAATCGTTTCGAAAGTTATAGTGTTCACGGCCGGACGGACGGACAAATGGACAGATGGACAGACGGACGGACTTGCAGAGTTCAGATTCTTTTGTTATCCCAAACACCCTGGTGCAATTCATTTTTAGGTCCGATGATTTGTTCGAAGCGTTAAAAACGATATACTATATTGAATATACCTCTATATGATATATATATATAATACCTAGGTACTAATATATAAAAATGAGTTGGTGTCTGTCTGTCTGTCTGTTCCTCTTTCACGCAAAAACGGCTGAACCGATTGATTTGAAATTTGGCATGAGTATCTGTGGTAGTTCTGGTTCCAATATAGGCATACGGAAAAGTAGCGCGAGGGGTGGGTGGAGTAAGGGGAGGGGGTAAAGTAATCTCGATACTTAGTTTTCCTCTATGTTACCCTTACGCGGGGAAACTACTGAGCCGATTGGCCTGAAGTTTAGCTCCAAGATAGACCATCAAAAAAAAAATTTTCGATTTTCCCACTACAAACCTGACTTTTGCACTACAAACCTGATGTTTTTATATAAAAAAAATCAACATTAAACCCAATTATATTCGTCATCTGAAGTTTAATTATGTAAGGAAGGAATCGTCTCACCGTTAGGTGGATTAGACTGTGTTTTTCTAACATATTGCGTGTTTTTTTCTAACAGAGATGAGACCTATCCAGATCGATAGGTCTCACCTCTCCAAAATTTCAGCAAAAGGACGACTTTGAGGTGGCCGAGCATGGGTCGGTTTCCCTAGTACTGAGTATCAACCAACGAAATTTAACTTGTAAAATTAGCAAAATGGAAAATCTATTTGAAAAAAAAAATCATAATACACATCAAAAAGTCTGTAGAGTGGAGTTTAAACCATCAGATTTTTTTCCGGTCAAAGTTGACAAAAACCGGCCAAAATGGCAACACTGATTTTAAGCAACATACAAAGAAATGCACTACATAAAATATGGTATTAAAGAAAATTTCCTCGAAAGTGCAATGAAATGTTGAAGATTAGGTGCATTTATCACATTGTCGGCCTTCTAAGCAACATCAACAAATCTACCTGTCCCCAGGTGAATAGTAAAAAGTAACAATAAAGCACTTCTAGAGTATATGAAGTAAAGTGCTATGCGGTACAGAAAATCGTAGATAGTAATGTCTCTGTTCAATGGTGTCTAACAAATCTGCTCCAGTTTAAGTGACAATAACTCATCAGATAAGACCGAAATGAAAACCACTTAAGTATGAAGAGAGAAATCGCCAATTTCGCTTTGTTTTAGATTGGTCTGCTTTTCGTATCTATCGAAAATTGAAAATTTAAGAAAAAAAGAAGAAATTCCACAGTATATAACAATAAGTGATGATCTCCTTTTTGGATAATTGCTCGAAATCCTAAGACGCTTCTTATGGTCATCCGATTAGACGAATAGCAATTGGTCAGGTGTAAGCTGGATGATAGTTTTTACCAGTTTATCCTCACCTGGCAATTATCTATTCATATCGTATGTGGCTAGACGTTGCTAGATTTGTCAGAAGCACATCTATTTGTACGATGCCACGAGCATCGACAGCAACATTCTTTGGCTACACATAGTTTGCAATCTTTTCAACCAATTACAAATCGTATATAAGCGGCGATCGTTATGCCATGATCATATGCGAGATCCACTCGGCAGCCGATGTGGTTACATACTTATGTTAATTTTCAAACATACAGGTATTAATTTAACAAACACATATCTCTCTCCTATCTCCAATCCAATAGTAGTCGATGTTAATATGTTGATGAGTGCGATACCAGCGACTGAAGCCGCCACATAAAGCATGGATCATTTCGAATGTGCTTAGATGATTACCAATGCATGACAGTATGGCACACGTAAAGCGACGCGATCAACACCACATGACTACTTTATCTATCTATATTCAACTCACCTGGCTGACTTGGGGCTGGGCATAGGTGCGCGCTAAGCAGGTAAGTTTTTTTTTTGCTTCCGCTATCTAACGGCAAACTCTGAGAGTTAAGCTCATATCGCACTTTACTCCTATTGGACAGAGAAAAAAAGAAAAAGGCGGACGTTTATTTCAATATAAAACAATATTCGCTTCGTAAATCAACATATCTATTCGTACAACGCATGAAAAAATTGTTTATAGAGAAGATATTATGTTCAACTTTTATTACATTATGTAGAGATTCAAAAAAAGTTTTTTCCACATGAAAATATACTTCTAATGCTAGCATGACAAGATATTCGCATCTCTGCTAGCTAGCAAAACGCCACGTATTTTTATTTGAATTTTTCACAATTATCCAACATTCGCCAGTAGCTAATTTTTCTGGCCTCATGCCGGACTTGTGTGCATATATAGATCTAAATATGATAAGAATTAACAAGATCTGAGGGAAAATGCAAATAAACATGAAAACTGATTATTTTTGCCATAAATTGGTCATTTTAATGTTTACCAACAACGATCTGGATGCACGACTTAAATCTATTGACCAACTAAATATCATTTACTTCGTTTTAATTTTGTACAAAAATAAATTTATTACTCTGGAATATTTAATGATGAATATAACGTTTTTACATTTCAGAAGGTAGTTTGAGTTTTTTAATTAATTTTTAGGAATTCGTTGGAGAGAACAAAATTTATGTGAGATGATATTTTTTTTCGATCAAATATGAAAGAATTAAATTTAATTAATTCCCTTGAACAAATAAATTTTTACTCCCACAATTTTTGCAACCATAAAAAATATGTTTTCGATGTCAAGAGAACTAATTGGAAGTTATTTAAAATTTTTAATATTTATTTAATTCGAAATTAAAGGAGTCGCTCCACATGAGAGTAAATGCCGGCGAGAACCTCTCGATAGCAGCTACTCGCAAACAGGGTTCCCACCCCAAAAGAGAAAAGCGGAGTGTTACTGATCGAAAAATAGTAGTGTCAGAGGGATTTCAGTAGTGTCAACTTTTTTAACAATCATTTAGAGTTTTATTGAGACAACACATTTTGAATGTTACCGTCTAATGTTTTATTGCATATCATATCAGTAAATTTTTCTATTAGTACAAAAATCGATTTTTTTTTTAAATTCAAATTAAGGGAAGGAAGTAAGGGGCCTATTGCGTTTATCGATATTTATTCGATCGACCATCGTTGGCCGGAACGATCGAAAAACAATTTGGTATTGCGTAAGGTTCATCGTTCAAGCAATCGCTATTGTGAATTTTTTAGTGTTTGACGTTTGGGAATTCACATTGTTGAAGTTATTTTAATGTTTAAAAATGACTTCAACGCAGAAAATACAATATTAAGCTCCCTTAAAGCATAGAGGAGGTGGATGACAATGGCGATATGAGAGAAATTACACCAGAAGACGGTTTTACAAACCAACGTCAAGGCGAAAATATTAAACACCGAATGTTGAGTTCTTTGAATTGACCAATATTTCAAATCTATGTGAATAAAACAGTTTTTAAGTTCCTTTTTTATTTAAATTATTTTTATACCACTTTGGTCTTATTTATCTTCATTTTTTCAACCAATTTTTTATTGGATTTTTGATCGAGGTTTTGATCAAGATATTCCTCATTAATAATTTCCTAATGTGTACAAATACTTCCATTTTATTATTAGCCTAAGTATTATATGTCCCTTTAGTTCAAGAATTGAGTGCGGTTAGTCAGTCACTTTTTCATAGGGAATCCCTAAAGTACTTAAATATTTTAGATAAAGAGTCTGAATGATTACATATTACATATTTTTTAAATTTTCCCCAGATAAATGAACTTTTCAAATCTAGAAATTAACTTTCTTTGTAGCACGTTTTTTATAGGGCGAAAAAGGTAGTGTTTTGAGTTTTTCAGTAGTGTAAGTAGTGTTAGGTCAAATTATGTCGAAATAGTAGTGTAAAACTACAATAGTAGTGTAAACGGGATCCCTGCTCGCAAATGGACACGTCTCTGAGAGTCGCTCGCAGAAACTCGCAGAAACTCGCAAAAACTCGCGAACTAGTTTTTGCGAGCTGTCAAAAGTCTAGTCTAGTCGACACGCACCCACTGAGCTCTCGGGGAGTTGCTCGCCAGATACGAACGGCGTTTGAATTTCGCTAGTAGCCGAGAACTCGCCAAAGCAAGATGTCAAAAAAATCAAGATATTGAAAAAGAAAAATCGCCGAAATTAACTCTCAAATGGAAAACTCCCTGCGAGTAACTCTCAAGAGTTTTTGAGAGTTACTCGCGTATTTACTCTCATGTGGAGCGGCACCTTAAGAAACATCTTCAATTAATTTATTTAGCAATTAGTTGCTTTATCTAGAAAATATGTACTTTTTTTGAGAAATTGATTCTAGTTCATCAAAAAAAAACGCTTTCTTTTCATTTTCGTAAAACTGGCTGTATAGAATTCGATAAAATTTTGGTACTTATATATTTCGGGAACAAAAATGCGATTGCGCTAGGTCCCATTTTCGTGAAGATTCTGTAAGGGTGATACGAATGTCCTATTTCCCATTTCTTCTCGGGAAAATTTGCATTAGGGGGTTTTCAGGTCGCTGATCCCGAATCTGATGTTGAAGTTTCAAGATTCCAAACGAGAAGGTTCTGTGACGATGACACGAATATCATGTTTTCCATATTTTCGGGCAAATTAACACTAAAGGGTTTTTCAGGTCGCTGATCCCGAATCTGATGTTGGAATTTCAAAATTCGAAACGAAAGTTCTTGGGGCCATAGCAAAGATATTGTTCCTTGCGACTTTTCTCGATTAAATTAGATGAGGAGATTTTTGGATCGGGAATTTCAAACCTCAGGAAAGGTTCTGTTAAGATGACGTGAATCTACTTTGTTCCTCCAAAATATCAGCAAAAGGTGGATTTTGAGGTCGCCGACTATGGCTCGGTCTTCCTGGTGATACTTCATATACATGAGGTGACAATACGTCACAGTCCCAGATCGTCATATCATACTTCATCATACTAATATATAAAAATGAGTTGGTGTCTGACTGTCTGTCTGCCTGCCTGTCTGTCTGTCTGTCTGTCTGTCTGTCTGTTCCTCTTTCACGCAAAAACGGCTTAACCGATTGACTTGAAATTTGGCATGAGTGTCTGTGGTAGTTCTGGTTCCAACATAGACCCATTAAAAAGTAGCCCGAGAGGTGGGGGAGTAAGGGTTGGGGGTAAAGTGATCTCGAAGCTTAGCTCTTCCTCTATGTTACCCTTTCGCGGGGAAACTACCGAGCCGATTGGCCTGAAGTTTAGCTCCAACATAGACCATAAAAAAATTTTTTTTTTTAAAAACGTAACCCGGCAACGACGGGTATGCAAGCTAGTTTTAAATAACTTCCAATTATTTCTCCCGAGTCCAAAAATTATTTTTTATGGTTGCAAAAAGGCTGTTATCCAGACGTACCGGAAACAAAGCTTTTGTCACGGATTTTTCAAGTTTTGTGTTCCAATTGATCATACGCTAGAAAAAAACGATCGATAAATATGAAAAACATTTTTTGCATCTGTTGGAAATTGCTGCAAGTTGCTTTTCTTTCATCAGCATAACATTTTTTTAACGATTTTCTACAAAGGTCGCACGAATCTAAAAAAAAGTTGCCTGCGGCACATTTCTCTTTATTGGTCTTTTTATAATTTTACTAGAATTTATTTACGGAGCATGAAGAGTACAAAACATTGAGATCATTCTCGCTTGGGACTCTGTAGCTATTGGTTTAAACCTGTTTAGAAAATTTCAACTGCGGCGCAGATTTTTCAATTTGTTTTAGTCAAAATCAAGTTTTCTATAAAAAAAAATGGCTGTGTTGTGTTGTTGGCGTTCTATTTTAGAGTTCCTCCCATACCTCCACTCAATGACCCAAAATAAATATAGTCATCCTACATAAAAACAACTTCCATTCTTTCAAATCTAATTGTTGTACAAAATAGGAAAATTTTTACCAAATGTTCATTTGAAGAAACGTGATCCAAATACAAACAATACTTATTCAATAATGTTTGTTAATTAACCCATTTTGTTTTGGTTTTAGCATAGTTATTATAAAATTGATGTCGTCGAAAGTAAATTAAAATAAATTAATTTTTCTTTCTTATTTCCATTTCCATAGCAGATGTTTTTAATGTCGTCTAATTTCAGTCTGTGGCAAGACAAGACACAAAAGTGTTGGAGGATATTTTCGCTGGAGAGCCATTAGGGGTGGAAATTTTAAAATCTTCTAACAAAGGTCTTTAAAACTTCGCTGAATGGTTTTTAGGGGTGGTAAATTTCAAAGTTTGTCCCGTGCGGTATCTACCTTGTCTTCTTCTCTGAATATATCATTCCTTACAAAATACATCTTTCAAATATTGGTAGCAATTTCACATTGTGGACATAGACTGAGACTGTTGCCAACACGAAAAAATAGATGGAGTAGATACTTTCCAACTGTGCTTAAAAATACATTAAGTTTTTTTTTATTTTTTATCGAAACTCATTTGAGGACGTATTTTCTTTCACTTTCGACATATTTCCGAGAAGATGATATTATTTCAGATTCTCTAAAATCTTATTGATAAAACATACAATTAACCTAGCATGTTAAATGGTCTCTGTGTAATACCAAATGAAGCGCACTAATTTCTCGAACGCATAGAAACTTTCCCACGCGTGTGGTAAACTGCGAAAATCCGATAAAAAACCTGTGATTTCCAACAACTGTTTATTAAATCTGGTGCTTCCGTTTTTGCTGCAAAATCGACAAGACTTTTCTTATTGCCACAATAAACTCGATCAAATGTTTTTGCTAAATTAAATTTTTTTTCTAGGTTTTTGTTAAGCAAATCCACCGCGTCTTAGGGACAAAAACTTTTGATAGAAAAACGTTTCTTCTTACATTTCGCACTATTCCAACAAAATATCGGCGAGAAAATTTTTGAATTCCGCCTGATGATGGATACAATTGCAGCTGCTTTTGGGTTGATTCGATTGAAAAAATGTGAAGTTAACTTGAGTAAATTTCATTCATGACCGCACAACTATGTCAAGTAACGTTCACGGTGTGGAATCTAATCTATGTTCAAGATAGCTGACAAAAATATGTATCTAAACAGTAGTGATCGCATTTTATGCAAAAACTAACGAAATTACAAGTAAAAACAACGTCGATCTTGGTTACCTGACCAAAAGAACGAAATCAGTGAAATTGATTTTACGTAAATATTTCCTTCATCTTCCCTGTCGCCGCACGTCGATCTTGTGGTTGGCTACCTTGTCGTTGTTTGATCATCGATCGTCATCCTATAGCAAAAAATATGCTTTGCAGAGTATTTCTTTAAGTCGGGGATTCTTTATTTGGGAGATTGTTGAAAAAATCTTTTAATGTGTTTTAATAAAAGCTTGTTTTTTATTTTTATTTTATTTTTTTAGCCATTTCGACTCAAAATATTTTATTTTTTATTTTTCTTGAAAATCAAAATGGAGGTCTATCTTTCGCCACACTTATTGATTTAAGACAAACTGGAAAAACAAGAAATTTATAAATTGCAAATATGTAATTCTTTACGAAGCAAATAATTTTTTTAAACCTCTGATGTGAACAGCATATGACTTTCTTATATAAAATCTACTTCCTGCTCAATTCATCTTGGTATAGTGTTCAATTTACACAATAACTAGATGAATTTAATATGCGTTTTCCGTTGAACACACCGGAGCGTTAAGAGGTAGATCGTATCCCTGTGGCGATCTACCCCTGTACGCTCCGGGACACTTCGGACAGTCCAATGGAAAACGCCAAATTTTTACACTTGTGATTTTTCTTGAATTTCTCTGCAAATATAATCAAGAATTTATTCCGCGAATTGTATTTTATCTATTGCTAAATGAATTCACTTAGCAAAAGTTGGAAAAATTTGTATTTATTCCGGTGGTTTTATATGAAATAATCGAGTTCGGGAGTCTTTCAGGAACAAAATTCGGGATTTTGTATCGTAGTGTAAACGAATGTGAATTTAGTGTCACAGAATACAAAACAAACAATGCATCGTAATTAGTCTTTTATACTAAGTCTAGTATCATGCCAATGACAAATTTTAGCGGTTTTGAAACAGTAACTAAGAGAGAAATCATCCCGTTCACATATCAATACAGACTTTTTTGATTTTATACAGCACAAAGACCCCTTAAGATTATTCTAGGACATTCTGCTAATTTTACGTACAATACAAGACAAAAACCAAAAAAAACCCTGGAACCTTGGAACCCTGGGAAATGAAACCCTGGAAAATTAAAAGCTTGGAACCTTGGACCCTGGAACCTTGGAACCCTGCAACATTGCAACCCTGGAGCATCAGACCTCTGAAACCTTGGAACCCTGGAAAATTCAAACCCTGTAACCTTGGAACCTTGGGCCCCTGGAACCCTGGAACCTTGGACCCCTGGAAAATTAAAACTCTGGAAAATTGAAACCTTGGAACTTTAGACCCCTGGAACTTCAGACTCCTGGGAACTCGGAACCCTGGAAAATTAAAACCCTGAGACTTTGGACCTCTGGAGTCTTGGAACCCTGAAATATTGGAACCCTGGAACCTCAGACCTCTGGAACATTGGAACCCTAGAAAATTCAAACCCTGTAACCTTGGAACATTGGGCCCCTGGAACCCTGGAACCCTGGAACCTTGGAACCCTGGAACCCTGCAACCTTAGAACCCTAGATCCTTGAAACATTGCAACCCTGGAACCTTGGTACCCTAGAACCTTGGAAGCTTGGAATCTTCGAAAATGATAATCATGTTATCCTTATAGAACCTTTCCTTATCCTTATAAGGACGAAGTAGAGAAAATATAGTATTGTCATCGGACTTACGTATGTGTGCAAAATTGCAAGTCAATCGCATGAGCGGAAGTGGCTCCAAATTAAGTTGCAACATATGATCCTGACAGACGGACACGATAGCGAGCTGATTAAAAGCTTTTAAAAAAATCATTTGCAATTTTCTCAAAACATTAGGGGAAAGGCGGGTAAAGTGGGAAGGAGAGTAAACTGGGAAATTAGTGCTGACACACGTATTTGTTGATACCTGTCCAAACCGTGAACCGTCAACTCTCAATTAAGCCCTGACATTATTTTGTGTGTGCTTTAAACGCGTTTGTGCGCTTGTTTTATCTCGATGTAAATACATAGTGAAAATCAAATTGCCAAAAGTTTTTTAGTGGTGTTTTCAAGACATTGTGCCGTGCATATTTTTCAACATTAAATACAGGTATTTATAACTGAAATTATTGTCAGGTCTTCCTCTTTCGAAATGTGTAAGAATATTGTGTTTTCGCGCATTTTTCACTACCGCATAGCAGATACGCAAAATGTCGGCCTGCGGGTAAAGTGGGAAATGTGTGGTCGGGTATAGTGGGAAATCTCACAAACGCACAATTACTGTTTTTTTTTGGTTAATTTTTGTATTTTTGTGCAAGTCAAGTGTTTTTATTTTTGTTTTCAGCCAATATGCCCAACAAATACACAAAAAAAAGGCCGAATAAACCAATTGTTGACGCTGCAACATTGGCGGAAGCCATTAAAACCGTAAAAGTCGAGAAAAAATCGGTTTTGGCCGCTGCTACAAAGTTTAACATTCCAAAAACCAATTTATATCGCTACATTTCTAAGGTGGACGAGGAAAAACTTGATATTGCGACTCTCGCTGTAGAGCAATTGTTGGATTTTTCCGGTGTTTGTCTCGGAGTCGGTGTGAAACCGGTAGGTACACAACCTTTTGTGAAGGCTCTTTTCAAAATTTACTCCCAACATTTTTATTTTTTATGACGCGTGCAATTTTCGGTTTATGTTAAAGATTTTCACAGCAGCTGAGGAAAAAGCATTGATGATGTACGTAAAGACATGTAGCGAGATATATTATGGTATGAGCAGAAACGAATTGCGCACTTTGGCATATGAATATGCGAAAAAGATTGCCACTGATTATCCAGCTGCCTGGGGCGAAAATGGAATGGCAGGAAAAGATTGGTATTCGCGTTTTATGAAGCGCCATCCGGATTTGCGTCCCAGAACAGCCGAAAAAATCAGTGCGAACCGCGTCAAAGCCTTTTGTAAAACGAATGTTGACACGTTTTTCGCCAATTTGCTCGCTGTACTCGACAAAAACTCATATGAGCCACATCGAATTTTTAATATGGACGAGACCGGATTCCCAACGGTTCCGACTCGAAGTAGAAAAATTATTGCAGGTAGAGGAGCAAAACGAGTTGGCCAGAAATCCTCGGCAGAGCGAGGTACCAATGTAACCATGGCATTGGCGGTTAATGCTTCTGGACAATCCATTCCACCCTTTTTCTTATTTCTTCGGAAAAATATGCGTGCGCTGTTTTTGGAAAACGCCACTCCTGGCTCCGTTGGCTTTGCGAATGAATCTGGTTGGATGACTTCAGCAGATTTCGTTTCATACATGGCTCATTTCATTAAGCATACTGGCGCATCCCAAGCTTCACCTACTCTATTGCTTTTGGACAACCACACTTCCCATCTTTCGGTTGAAGCGATCGATATTGCGATTGAACATGGAGTTACTATGTTATCCTTTCCGCCGCACTGCAGTCATAGGATGCAACCGCTCGACGTCTCGGTATTCGGCCCGGTTAAAACTTTGTACAGTAGCCAGTGTGATGCATGGATGAAAAGCAACGTGGGAAGGGTTTTCGAAATCCACCATATTCCTGAAATTGTCGACAAATGCCTTGATGTTGCTGTTACCCCAAAAAACATCAAATCTGGTTTTAAGGCAACAGGAATTTTTCCTTTGAACCCACATATTTTCAGTGAAGTCGACTTCGTTGCTGCCGAACTTAGCGGCGAAAATGAAATCATGGACGATATAGCCGATTGTGACGGTAACCAGCGTAACATTATCGTGCGTTTGGATGAAGTTGATGCACCTGCGGCGCATGAGAAATGCACAACATCTGGCTCTATTGCAAGCACATCTACCGCTAATATGTCATCTCAGGCATCTCTTTGTGCTGCACTTTATGAAATTGGGCCTTTGCATTCTGCACTACCAGCGCAGAAGTCAAATCGCGGAAGAAAAGCAATGCGCAGCTCCATTTTAACAGCGCCAGAAATGGTAAGTGATTTGAAGAAGAAAGAGGAAAATCGAAAGACGAATAAACGCAAACGAGAAGCAAAACCAGGAGGAAAACCATCAAAAGAAAAAAAAGGAAAAGGACTAAAGGCACCTGCAAATAAACCACGACAAGCACCAAAGAAAAAAGAACTATCTTCTTCGTCATCCTCTGATATGGATTTCTGCATTATCTGTATGGAAGATTTACCGAAGAAACTGAATGAAAATAATTCCATTAACTGCAACACTTGCCGCCGTCCAGTTCATTTGAAATGTGCCAATATTACACGAAGCTTCTTTACTTGTGTTAATTGCGAGTCGGAATATTCGGACGATTAAGAGCAATTGCTTGCCTTCACTTTGTGTAACATTTATCATTGAAAATAAACACGCATTATCATTGAAATGGCTATTTTCGTCAAATTTAATCGAATTCATCAAATTTCCCACTTTACCCGCCCATTTCCCTATTTACCCGCCTGCGACATGTCCTCTTTACACCGCAATAAATCTGCATCCATTGCTATTGTATAATTTCTGTTGATGCCAAAAGATGGGCTTACTCCCCCTCTTTCAGGCAACGCTTGTGGATCTGTAAAAAATAATTGATTTTCGATCTATTTAGGATGATACATAAAACTATTCCCACCTTACCCGCCCTTCCCCTACTTATTGGAAAAATTCATCAAAAAAGAAAAATTCATAAAAAAATACGCACATAATCCTTATTTAGTAAGACGAACAAGCCCAGAACCAGCGGAATTATCGTTAAAGTTAAGAAGATAGGCCACGATGCCAATAGGTATCTTCAGCATGGCTATGGATGGATCACTATAACACTGCGAATGCGTTTCGTTTCACCGCTTCTTGCTGGGGTTTTGCGCATGTTCAATGAATCAATGAATGATCCGATTGTCTGATGGTCAACCGACGTGGAAAGTAAATCGAATCCATTTCGTACAATCGCTAATTGAATGAGAAGAGACCTCCGCAGCAGTAGCTTCTATACAGCCATCACTACGCAAAGATATGCCATAAATAGAAATAAAAAGAGATCTTGAACAGATTTCCTCAATATCCAACATAAGACGTTAAACACTAAACATTGAAAATTAAACGGCTAGAAGGATTTGAGTATCTAACTTTGACTACTGAACTATGGGAATTCGACTTGTAGCACGCATCGACTAATTTGCTTGATGCGGAGTTAATTTTACCATTTTTTTCGATCGTTTCTTAACTTTTGTCTATTGACTTCCGATCGAAGTACTTGTGCTTCAGTTTTCAGCAACAGTCAAAGAGAGAGTCACATTATGCTGCCTAAGACGAAAGGCTTTCATTTTAAAACCTATAATTTCGGTTAACAACGTTTTTTTCACACATATCCACGGCAAAACAGGTGAATTTTTTTTTTGGATCGTTTGAGAAAAACGAGTAAGGTTTTCTTTAAGACGATCCACCACGCAAAAGAAAGAAACTCGACAAAAAAAAATTGAGGACGTGGGAGCTTCGAAATTCACCAGAACGATCATTTTTTCAGCTTAGTTTCGAACAAATGAACCTAATCGATTGGCAAAAAATTGATTTACTGGTTTAATTCTAATGATCTACAAAGTACTGGTATCGAAACGGCTTTCGTACTAAGAAATACGCTCAGATACCGCATAAAAGCATAAAAACATTAAAACTAAAGTACTTAAGTTCGTGCGTGTATTCAATCGCGTACGATGAACATAAGACACAGAAATTACACTTTGGCCAAGAATTTACGGACTTTCGAAAATTTATGCAATCCGATCGTATCAGAAGCTTATTACTGGCAAAATATTCAAGCTCCAGGGAAGATATAACTTAAGCAAATCTCAGAGAGTTTTGTTATGAGCGGGTGTATTCTGAAGATCTACGATCTCAACAGAAATGACAACAAAAGATGATTTTGGATGGTTTTCACCTTTGAGTTAAGGGTTCCTCGCTCTGGCCAGGCACGGTCCAATCTTGCCGGCTTGAACTCGTCGGAGGGGGTGGGAACTTGCCAGGGAGGAATCATAGCCATAACAAAAAAAAATATACATATCCGTGCCTATCCTTTCTATCACTTTTACTATCTTCCAATTTAACAGGCACTGCCGAATGGTTAAATAATGGCCTGAAACTACGCGAAATCAATAGAAATTTGCTGTCGGATTTTAAAATCGGAGAGAAACAAAATTTGATGTGGCAATGCCAATTAACCTAGGTTTATGAGAAAGCTGAGCCCTATTATTTTCCTTCAGTCCAGCTCATTCGAACTTAGCCACGAAATCACATGCCCCCCTTTTTAAAACGCCTACCAATTCATCATGAAATCTCTTCGCCTTCGAGAAAAATTACAAAAGGATTGTATAAATTCCTTTTTATAGGACGCTTTATTACCAATATTTATAACTATTTAACAGATTATTGCGTCTATTATTTCATAATTCATATATCAATGAAATCCTTCAAAAAAAATATTATATTCGCAATTATATCTGTAAATAAAGTTAATACCAAAATATACCTAACTTCAAAATAGTTAATACCAAAATATTCCTAAAATATTTACACTAAAGAAACAATAATTTACGCTGGCGTTTAACCATAATCTTAACTAGTATTAATTAATAGTATTAATAAAAGAAAAATATGGTTCACCTTTGCGGTTCCCGGTCACTTTTGATTTAAAGAAAAACAATTTCGCCATCCAATATAATTTAAATTTAAGCGTACTCACTATTTGAATTCCACTAATATTTCTTTTCAAACTTGCATAAATTTTACTGGCTGCTTGTTGAGGATGTGCGCACACTCTCAGCTTGACCTTAGATCGCTCGTTCGTTTGGATTTTATCCTTCTTTTTTTCTTGCTTTGCTAAAAAAGACTAAATGGCGAAATTAGTTTGGGAAACAAAAAAATTACAAAAGGAACCACACTTTCCTTGAACACAAAATTTTGCTCGAGAAATCTCTCGTTCGAATCTATTCCTATTTAACTATGATCGAATCTATTCCTATTTAAAACAATGCCATAATAAATTCAATTGATGACGAAATAACGGTGACAAGACAATGCCGATGCAATGATGGTTGCTGGACAATAACGATGTACTTTCTGGTGACCATGTGGTTGCCCCAAAAGCCGCTGTATTCCTCCACCAATTTATCCTGCTGCTACGGCTGAATCCCAAGGGATAACCGAGGATCGAATCAAAATGAAAGCGTTGAATGGTGCTCCAAATGCGCTCCTTTTCCTTTGTGGAACTATGCGTTCGGTCGATTCCAGTCCAACTATGCGGATCCCAATTCCAGCCAAGACAAAAGGAAAATTTTACAAAAATCGACGATCTTAATGATGGAGCCTTTCTCTGGATCTTATCTTTATTTTAGGAATTTTCTAAGGTTTCCGGCGGCCAGTTTTGTTTGAAAATCACCGTTCGACTAACGGTGCCTTCTGGTATCTTCTGAAGGTTACTCGGACATGAAACGGAGGTCGGTATTCACACCGCGTGGGTGCTGCAAAAATTGCGTTTTTCACACGCACAAGCCACTGATTTAGACCTATGCCGCGTGTATTTATTCTTTTGCACAAGAATCCCCCCTTTACTTTAACATGTGGCCGAGTACTGATTGATTTCAGTCGCCGAATTGAACTATCAGAAAAACACATTTTGTTACTCCCAGATTTAACCAAAAAGATAATGAAAAGACTCACCAGACCCCAGCAAGGAAATTAAAACCAAAACTCCAGAAAAATTAAATTCGGGCAACAATCGTTGCCGGTCCGAAACCACTTTCCTTCTTTCTTTTCACACCCACACTTTTAGCCGCCGGAAACCTTACTGATCATGGAATTGATCAAAAAGTACCTTTGGAATTATCAGCGTGGCTTTTTCCCAACCCTACACTGGTTTTAAGATTGGTCCTTTAAGCTATTACCCATTTGCACCATTACCCTCTGAAACTTCCTTCATTCCTCGCACAATTTATGCACTAAATAAATGTTATCGCACCTAAATCGCATTAGTTTAATTTCTACTAACTCTCCCTGCTTATTGTGCAATTTCTACTGTCAGGTTAATGATTTACTCTTGGGGAAACTTAAAGTTTAAATGCTGGTTGGATTTTTAATGCCAGGACTGTATGATCTTTTAATTGGCTTAATCAATACTCAAACCCATGACTTGGTTCCAGTAAGTGTAATCGGCTAATAGCTCTGATTTCCTTAGTGTGTCCCGATGTATTCTCTTATTTAATGATTATTTTTGGACATTCTGAATCAAAAAAAATATTTTGAATTCACTTAAAAATCATTAATTTGACCACACTACAGGGCAAAAAGATTGGTTAAAGGTTACTTAAACAATATTTTTGAAAAATGTGGGCACGCATATATATTTAAAATAGTCCAACGTGGGGCTGGCCCACCCTGAGATTAGTCTCATGAAAGACGGTTATAGCTAGCTGGGCAAAATAATACCATTAGCATCAAGCTGAAATATTTTTGCTTTTTCTGATTAATATTTGTATGTTTTTAATGTTTCTACGGTTACCATTGACGCAATTGGGAGTCCCTTCTGTTCGGGGTGCGGAGCTCCGGGTCGAGTTTCTCCCGTTTGCCTTTCGGCCCGCTTTCGGTTTTCCGGTATGCACTCAGGACAATCCGGAGACGATATGTTTTTGTGACCGCAGCGGTAACAAAACAATTTTCTCTCCGCATTTGGGCAGTCCCAGAACGAATGTCCCATGGCATCGCAATTCCAACATTTATAATGGGCTCTATCTCTTCGGTTAGACATATTTGCGGTCCTTGTGATTCCTATGGCTTCTACCGGATTTGTAGCAAAATCTTCTTCCCACGCTTGAGATATTCCGATCCCATTAACCTGTCGTTTCACCTGAGGCGGCCCAGGGCGAGCATAATACGATGGTCTTTGCGCGAGATATTGTTCAGCTTCGCGGGCAACATCTCGTAGTTGATCTAAGCTAAAAGCAGTTTGGCTAAAGACTATTTGCCCTATTTTAGGATTGAGATTATTCTTAATAATCTTTATCAAATCTCGCTCGGGTATTTTGAGTTCCATTCTTGAGTATTCTGACATTATTTTACCAAAATACTCATCAAATGATTCGTTTGGGTCTTGCTTCGTATCCATGATCATTCGCAATATGTCATAGTCAGATGATGATCTCTTGAATTGCTTTGACAAGGCATGCTTTAGATCATCCCAACCAACGCTTGGATATTGCTTAATGAATCGCCAATACCACGATTCGGCGGATCCAGATAATAAGACATGTAGATCATCAACTAGTTCATTGCCGTTATAGCCTTGCGAAAACGCTAGCTTTTCTACACGGAAAATGAAATCTTCTACTGACAGAGCTAGTGTCGACCCATTAAACTTAAATCCCCACTTATCTATTTTACACTCTCTCCTAAAATTAGGTTGCTCCCGAGGATTATCGGGTTCGCGCCTATTACGTCTTCCATACTGAACCTCTGGGTTACTTCGCCCAAAAGAGGGCGGTGTATCCCCCCAATATGAACGCGATTGCGACTCGTTCGAAACATAAGGTGTATGAGTCCTGTTGTCAGTTGGTCCCTGAGATCTCCTTCTAGAGCCCTGTCGAGAAGGATTGTAGCTATCGAAGGCAGAATTCTCTGACTCATCAGACGATTGCCGTTTTTTGTCGCTTAATCTCAAGCGAATAATATCTTCCATGAGTTTAACAAGATCCGATCGACTTCCTTCGTAATTATCTTTCGACAATTCCTCTCCTTTGTCCCTATATTCAAGTTTATATGACTCACGAGGCCTTTCAAGTTCGGTTCGACGTTTGTAGTTGTCTTCGGACACCCGAACGTTTGTAACTTTCCGTGACTTTGGCAACATCTCCCTTTCTACCCTAGTCGAGCCCCAATTTTGCCGTTCGTAAGTTTGGGCTAACCCTTGAGCAGCTTTTAAGACTTCATTCAGCCTGTTTACTTCGGATTTCCCTTTGACGACTTTAGGTTTAGTTCCCATCTCTTTTAACGGATCTTGCCAATTTTCGGTTTGGCAACTTTCGAAGCGAACTTTCTTCTCCTTATCGGCAAATTTAGCTTGACTACCAACATCCCTACTGAAATCGAATATCTCTCTACCAAAAGTTTGTTCCATTTCTTTAGACATACCCTTGTTTTCTGCTGAACCTAATACCCCTGGCGTCGTCCTTTCCACACTTTGGCCCCCTATAGCACCTTGCTCCTCATCTAAAAATTTATCAGGTACGTTCAACCATGGAAGTTGAGCCGAATACCGATTATCTCCCAAAACAAAATTTTCTGACCAATCGAAATTGGACTGATGTCTAGAGACCTTGGGTGTGGTAACTATCTGTCGAGGATCGTCACGCTCTAAACTGTCACTGGTATCAGTGTCTTCTGCGTGACGTTCTTCTGCATCGGGATAAGGCGATAAGGACAACCGTCTGCCTCTCCCTCGACCTCTACCTTTTTCTGGTCTTATTTTGGTTTGTCGCCTAGTCACAACCATCTTCACCAAGTTTCCCAAACTATCGAAAACTATCGAAAAGCCTTTCAACTTAGATTTGACCTTTTCTCACGTCGAAAAATATACGTTTTAATATGAATTTCTCAAATTTTATATGACTCAAAACCTACCCAGAAATTTTTTTATTCTTTATCTAACGTGAAGTTTGGGTTATAAATTAACCCCCTATTCCTACAAATATTCCAACTAAAAAAAAACTAATAGCTAATCTACCTCTTGTCACCTTAAAATCTTTATTCAGAGTAATTTTTTAATAACCAACACCTTATCTAAACATACATAAACAAAATAAATAAATATAAATAAATCTTGAAATGATCGACAATAGTTCGTCGACCCCTTTCTTCCCAAATAAACAAAAAACTCTTCCGTCGGTGTTTTTGCTTATCTATTCAATTTCTTTATCCTGTGGTGTACCAAAGAACACTTTAAACTTTTACTCAATATTTTATTTTCCAAAATATCATAACTAATCGGAAGGACATGTAACTCTAAGCCTATTCGTTTGAACGAGACTGAAGGAAAATTTCGGGAACTACTACCCAAAAAAATGTATTTAAATAATCGGAAAAATGTTTTACTCTAGATCAATATGGTTAGTCAAGCACTGCGAAAAGGATATCCCTTCTTCCGGACATGACTAACGCTTCAAATTTTTCTTTTTCTAAACACTGATGACAACGTTTGCAAAACTTCAACCCAACGAGACTCAAGGATGAGTTCGCATCCATTGTTCTTCGTATCGAATAAAAAAAATGTATTACACATTTTGGTGAAACTTCATATTACTATGTTTAACCTAACGAGACTACAGGAAAACAACAGTACTCGGGATTCCCCAAATACCGGATAATATTTCGGTTTCAGCCAAAATAATCTTCTTGATGAAGCAACTTGATCCTTTACCTCTCTCACAGACTCTGGTTCATGCAATCCATGAACAGGACAGGAGCAGAGATCCAGAACCGTGCTTATCAAATAAAAAAAATTAAACTAACTCCAAAAAAAAATGAACTCTAATCAGCTTTCTCAATTCTACAAGACACAATTTTTTTACCAAATTGGGCGCCATCTGTTATGGTGCCCCAACTACTTTTCAACACTACCTTTGGGCGCCATCTGTTATGAGCGGGTGTATTCTGAAGATCTACGATCTCAACAGAAATGACAACAAAAGATGATTTTGGATGGTTTTCACCTTTGAGTTAAGGGTTCCTCGCTCTGGCCAGGCACGGTCCAATCTTGCCGGCTTGAACTCGTCGGAGGGGGTGGGAACTTGCCAGGGAGGAATCATAGCCATAACAAAAAAAAATATACATATCCGTGCCTATCCTTTCTATCACTTTTACTATCTTCCAATTTAACAGGCACTGCCGAATGGTTAAATAATGGCCTGAAACTACGCGAAATCAATAGAAATTTGCTGTCGGATTTTAAAATCGGAGAGAAACAAAATTTGATGTGGCAATGCCAATTAACCTAGGTTTATGAGAAAGCTGAGCCCTATTATTTTCCTTCAGTCCAGCTCATTCGAACTTAGCCACGAAATCACATGCCCCCCTTTTTAAAACGCCTACCAATTCATCATGAAATCTCTTCGCCTTCGAGAAAAATTACAAAAGGATTGT
This sequence comes from Chrysopilus asiliformis, assembly GCA_964034945.1. Classification (NCBI taxonomy): domain Eukaryota; kingdom Metazoa; phylum Arthropoda; class Insecta; order Diptera; family Rhagionidae; genus Chrysopilus; species Chrysopilus asiliformis. Next base: position 34,506,643 of record OZ035960.1, on the reverse strand, counting down.
ATAAATTCCTTTTTATAGGACGCTTTATTACCAATATTTATAACTATTTAACAGATTATTGCGTCTATTATTTCATAATTCATATATCAATGAAATCCTTCAAAAAAAATATTATATTCGCAATTATATCTGTAAATAAAGTTAATACCAAAATATACCTAACTTCAAAATAGTTAATACCAAAATATTCCTAAAATATTTACACTAAAGAAACAATAATTTACGCTGGCGTTTAACCATAATCTTAACTAGTATTAATTAATAGTATTAATAAAAGAAAAATATGGTTCACCTTTGCGGTTCCCGGTCACTTTTGATTTAAAGAAAAACAATTTCGCCATCCAATATAATTTAAATTTAAGCGTACTCACTATTTGAATTCCACTAATATTTCTTTTCAAACTTGCATAAATTTTACTGGCTGCTTGTTGAGGATGTGCGCACACTCTCAGCTTGACCTTAGATCGCTCGTTCGTTTGGATTTTATCCTTCTTTTTTTCTTGCTTTGCTAAAAAAGACTAAATGGCGAAATTAGTTTGGGAAACAAAAAAATTACAAAAGGAACCACACTTTCCTTGAACACAAAATTTTGCTCGAGAAATCTCTCGTTCGAATCTATTCCTATTTAACTATGATCGAATCTATTCCTATTTAAAACAATGCCATAATAAATTCAATTGATGACGAAATAACGGTGACAAGACAATGCCGATGCAATGATGGTTGCTGGACAATAACGATGTACTTTCTGGTGACCATGTGGTTGCCCCAAAAGCCGCTGTATTCCTCCACCAATTTATCCTGCTGCTACGGCTGAATCCCAAGGGATAACCGAGGATCGAATCAAAATGAAAGCGTTGAATGGTGCTCCAAATGCGCTCCTTTTCCTTTGTGGAACTATGCGTTCGGTCGATTCCAGTCCAACTATGCGGATCCCAATTCCAGCCAAGACAAAAGGAAAATTTTACAAAAATCGACGATCTTAATGATGGAGCCTTTCTCTGGATCTTATCTTTATTTTAGGAATTTTCTAAGGTTTCCGGCGGCCAGTTTTGTTTGAAAATCACCGTTCGACTAACGGTGCCTTCTGGTATCTTCTGAAGGTTACTCGGACATGAAACGGAGGTCGGTATTCACACCGCGTGGGTGCTGCAAAAATTGCGTTTTTCACACGCACAAGCCACTGATTTAGACCTATGCCGCGTGTATTTATTCTTTTGCACAAGAATCCCCCCTTTACTTTAACATGTGGCCGAGTACTGATTGATTTCAGTCGCCGAATTGAACTATCAGAAAAACACATTTTGTTACTCCCAGATTTAACCAAAAAGATAATGAAAAGACTCACCAGACCCCAGCAAGGAAATTAAAACCAAAACTCCAGAAAAATTAAATTCGGGCAACAATCGTTGCCGGTCCGAAACCACTTTCCTTCTTTCTTTTCACACCCACACTTTTAGCCGCCGGAAACCTTACTGATCATGGAATTGATCAAAAAGTACCTTTGGAATTATCAGCGTGGCTTTTTCCCAACCCTACACTGGTTTTAAGATTGGTCCTTTAAGCTATTACCCATTTGCACCATTACCCTCTGAAACTTCCTTCATTCCTCGCACAATTTATGCACTAAATAAATGTTATCGCACCTAAATCGCATTAGTTTAATTTCTACTAACTCTCCCTGCTTATTGTGCAATTTCTACTGTCAGGTTAATGATTTACTCTTGGGGAAACTTAAAGTTTAAATGCTGGTTGGATTTTTAATGCCAGGACTGTATGATCTTTTAATTGGCTTAATCAATACTCAAACCCATGACTTGGTTCCAGTAAGTGTAATCGGCTAATAGCTCTGATTTCCTTAGTGTGTCCCGATGTATTCTCTTATTTAATGATTATTTTTGGACATTCTGAATCAAAAAAAATATTTTGAATTCACTTAAAAATCATTAATTTGACCACACTACAGTTTTTTTTAGGGTTATTCAAGGGGTTACTTAATTGTATTTGATTAACGGTTCAGTCACAATTTTCATCGATGAAAATTGAAAATTAAATTTAAGGAGGAGCTTATTTCCTTACGTTGAAGAATTTGGAGTAAAAAAACAGACAAAATAATTCCATGTTTTAGTGTCATAATAAACCTAATTTTAATCGAGAACGATTCGTATTTTTAACAATCATGAGATTTTCGGTTTTTGGCTATAAGAAAATTCAATAAAGATTTTTTCATCAAAAAAATTATTTTAGATCTAATTAATATAAACGAAATTTCTTATCGCATACAAAAAAGAAAAAAACGGTACGATTTTTATGATATTTTTACATGCCAATTTTTATCGCCAAATTCCATGAAATGGTAATATTTTACTACCACACCGCCCTCAATTTAATTTTTCACAGTCTTTGAGGACAACCTTTCTGACCCTCATCGTGGATTGAACCTTTTCGACAATGCCCGGAAAATGTCTTCATTTGGGCACGACTTTATCGTAAAAATAACGCGTTCCGCATAATCTTCTCTTTATCAGCATCGCTCGTATGCGGAACATGAATCGCGCATCAGCATCTGGTGTTTATGCTATGTATGATCAGACTCCACCCACAAAATATGATGAAATATTAAAATTCTCGCGTCGATGTATCCCAATATCTTGACTTCAGATCTGATCGAAAAATTTCTCCAATGGTTATAAACGGGTTGACTCGCCTCCATTCGGTTACACTTCTTCGAGTTCTTCTGCTTTCGAAATATTCAATTGCAAGAATTGTTAGATTGGAGCTACAAGATCAATGATAGCACGATCAGCAGGAATGGTCATCTATGACGGTTCATAAATCATAAGACATTTCAAAACTGTCAAATGGACTAGTAACAGGAAAACACAAAAACCCTATACACTTTATGCTTTTGTATCTTAGAGATTGATCTTATTGCGCATATTACGAAGCATTATAAATATGGACTGCTGATCAATTGGCATGTTAAATGATTTATTTTCAATTTTTCAAATGCAATTTTTGCATCTCATCTATGTAATATTCCAGTTATAAATAAGTACCTGTGACGCATTCTCAGCACAGATAGATATTACGTCCAATAGATACACGTTCAAAACCATCGAATAAGTGAGCAATACTTAAAAAGAAAATACTTAAGAGGATGATTTTTTCTTCATTTTTTTTACTTTGTAGCTGGTCATCTTGCATAATAATATCGCCTAGTATATGATTTCAATTTCCTGCACTTATTGCAACGCATGCAAGTCAATTTTGCTAAAATTCTTTTCATAATGTCTATTTCGCTCCAGACAGGACGTCAGTATAACTCACTCATGACTGGCCTTTGAACATTATACGAGTTAATAGTACCTAGATTAGTTTTTTAGGGCAAAAATGGGTGATATGGTATTCCATTTGAAATCTGATTTATGCGGGAAAAATTCTGTGATATCGCATTGCAAAAAAATTTTAATATTTACCAAATTTTCAAAAATCGGCAAAATAAATTTTATTACAAATAACCCTCCTATAACATAATAGATAGATTCCTGGAAAATGCCGTGTTGAAAGAGACCGTGTTATATGAGACTGAAAGTCAGCACAAAAAGGGGGTCAGCTTCCGAAAACTTATAAAAAGTGTAAGGAAAAAATGCAGGAAATTTAATTTTCTTTGAATTTGGTTAAATGCATTTTTTCGCATATTTTCGAGTTCTTGGGAAAGATAAAATTGCAGGACGTGTATCGAGATATGCCGTTATTTGTAAAAAAATAATTTTTTGCGATTCTTTCAAAAACTAACGGGTTTTTGCTATTTCCTTGTATGCGAAGAATTGAAAAGAATAATATTTGCCACAATTTTGATTTGAAAGTTATCCGCTATCTTTTTTATTGTTTCACTAGGGGCTGCGCCCCGAACCGCTTCTCAGGAAGAGCTAAGTTTCGAGATAACTTTAACCACTCCCCTTACTCCCCCACCTCTCGGGCTACTTTTTAATGGATCTATGTTGGGGCTGGTCCCCCGACGAATATCTATGGCAAACTTCAGGCCAATCGGTTCAGTAGTTTCCCCGCGAAGGAGTAACATAGTGCAAAAACTAAGTTTCAAAATCACTTTACCCCATCCCCTTACTCCCCCACCCCTCGCGCTACTTTTCCGTATGCCTATGTTGGAACCAGAACTACCGCAGACACTCATGCCAAATTTCAAGTCAATCGGTTCAGCCGTTTTTGCGTGAAAGAGGAACAGACAGACAGACAGACAGACACCAACTCATTTTTATATATTAGTATGATTAGTATGATAAGAAAACTAGTTTCTCTCTTATGGGGGTTTATTATGCGAGGGTTTCAACCAATTTCTCATCGTGTTCGAGTGAAATCGTGTTATAGGAGGCCGTGTTATATGTAGTTTCCCGCAAATACGTAGATGTGTTAACCCGTTCGGTACATGTTTTTTTCTATGGGGGTTAAAAATTCTCTCTATACAAATTAATGATGTTTAAGCTATTAATATTCATTTAAAACAAAAAAAAAATTTTATTTTTTACAAATACGTCCACTGTAGTCCAGCTTTTTACTCAAAAAATCAAAATTGGGTCACAAATGCACTTAAAGGTGCACTGAATGAGAATAGAGTGTTGAAAATAAATAAATAATAACTTCATTTCAAATAGTACCAGTAACATCAATAAAATTATTTGTAATGACGGTAAGTACAGTAACAAGTTTAATAATGTGATAAGCAATTTCCACGCGAAAATTCTTAACATAACAATAAATAATATTATACATAATACACAAAGATCGGAGGAGGAATTATACAGGTTACAGGAAGAAATTCTTGACGAATTTCCTTTTGAAATCTCTGATACATTTCTCCAAACCCAAAAAATAGTATACGACAAGAATATAACTAAATGCACAATTAAACATAAAAACAAATTTGACAATCTTTATTTTAAACTACTTAACCATCTTAATTTCATTACTGACGAGAAAAGTTTTAACAACCTGACTGATTTAGACATTCCCAAGGACGTGATGTGGTTATTGTCTTTGGGTCCAAAGTTTGCGTTTGCCCCAGACAACCGAAATTTGCCTGTTTTCAACATTATTGCTGATGTTGAGGAGATTTTAAGAACATTAGATAATCACAAAGATCGGGATATTGCTAGAGCAAAAATATCCAACATTGTATTGAACAAGAAGCATTCACAATCAGCTAAAAAAACAGTTAACCAGGTATTGAAAACAATATTTAATAACACACAAATCTTCCTTAAAAATCACAAAGACATTATTGTGACTTGCAGTGACAAGGGTAAATCTACAGTTATTATGAGGAAAACGGACTATTTTAAGAAAGTAGAATTGTTAACTTCAGACAGAAATACATATATAGAAATTAAAAAAGACCCCACAGCTAAATTACAGTGCATTAACAATAAATTTGCTAGACAATTACTCAATGACGGTTTAATTAATATTTATGAAAAAAATCAGATGACAAAATTTAACACTACTGCTCCTAGACTCTACGCGTTACCAAAGATACATAAAGTAGGTGTACCTATGAGACCAATAGTATCTACTGTAAACACACCAACTGCTTTTTTGTCAAAGAAATTAACATGTATCCTTCAAAATCTACTAACTAATGATCCCTATAATATAAAAAACTCTATGGATTTTAAGCAAAGATTGTCGACGATATCTTTAGGACCAAATGAAATTATGGTTAGTTTTGACATTGTATCTCTTTTCACGAACATCCCAGCAGATCTAGCTATTCAAATTGTTTCACAAAAATGGGATAAAATTTCAGGAATGACGAATCTTGACAAAACTAGATTTATGAATTTTTTAAAATTTTGTATTATTGACAATAATTATTTCTTATTTAACAATAAACTTTACAAACAGAAATTCGGTGTTCCGATGGGTAGCCCAATATCCCCAGTAATAGCTGACGTAGTCACACAACATATATTAGTGGACACAATGAAAAAACTGACTTTTGTACCAAAATTATTTGTTAAATATGTTGACGACATTTTTGCGATAATCCCTACAGACAAAGTTGATTACACCTTACAAACACTTAATAATTTTAATCCCCGCATACAGTTCACAGTTGAATTGGAAAAAAATAGCACCCTACCCTTTCTAAATATGCTTTGCATAAAAGAAGTTGACGGTAATATTATGACGAATTGGTACAAGAAGGACATCACCTCTGATAGAATTCTGAATTTTCATTCCCACCATCCCTACACCCAAAAACTTAACACGGCCGTTCAATTCATAAAACAGGTTCTAAATCTTAGTGATAGCAAATTCCATAACACAAATATCAAACATATTAAAGAAGTTTTATTTAACAACAATTACCCCCATAACTTCATTAAAAAAGCCCTTGTCATCGCTAGTCAGAATATAAATAATATCATCCCGCCCAACATAAGTCCTGTGAATGATCGATATTATCGCAGCATAACTTATGTAAACGGGATCACAGAACAAATTACTAGAGTAATTAAAAAATACACAAGCAATACCATGTTGGCTTACAATAATAAATTCACTCTACGCAATATTTTTACGAAATTAAAAGATCCCATCCCGAAACAAAAAAGATCAAACATAATCTATAAAATACCTTGTAAAGGCAACGAGGGAACAGGGGAACCCTGTTCTCTTAATTATGTTGGTCAAACAGGTCAATTTCTGGAAAAACGAATAATTGGGCATAAGAGTAGCCTAAAAAGAGCACGAGAGAATCCTCATCACACTGCAGTGGTAGAGCATTATCTCGAAGTTGGCCACACACCGGACTTTGATAACACAAAGATAATAGACACACAAAGTAACTACAATAAACGTTTGACAACTGAAGCTTTACACATCTACACACAGAACACATACAACAAAAAACGAGACACTGAAGACATGAACGCGATATATTGTGCTTTAGTAGAAGATATTCAAACCAATACACGCAAAAGAAAGAGAAGAGAAATAGACATAACTTAACCTATACTATCACATTAAAAACTGTTTGTTGCTGTACTGAACTGTTACCACAGTCAGCTGTTTCCTTTTTTCGTTTTTTCTTTTTTCGTTTTCTTCATATTTGCTTGTCAATTTAAAGTATATTTCATATGTTATTTATTTATTTATTTATTTATTTTAATGTAACATTTCAACAAAGTTTTTACGGCTAAATATTGACAGTTAAAACATATTATATTCAAATGATTGTTCAACGTAAGTCCCCTTTGTAAAAACAATATTTATTTTTTGGTGCTTAATAAAATATATTAAAAATAGGCCTCTGAAGATGAGCCAAAACAAGGCTCGAAACGTCAGGCTGGAAAATTGAACATTAATTTTTGTTTTATTTCCTAAAATTGGACCGCTAAGCCCGCCAAACTAATACAAATAATATTACACGGTCGACATATAATCAAATTTAAATAAATAATAAGACAATTCAAATTTTTAACTGCGTTGCCATATGGCATCAAAATACCGAATAAGTTAAGGCCGGAATACAATTGGCCCGACACAACATTTACAGCGACAGATTACGGCGACAAAGTTGTCCTCCACATACAATTCCGCACACTTTGTTGTTCTAAATGACATTTGCTTTTCATTTGATTTTGACAATGGGACGGTGAGCCAAATATAACATTCGTTTGTTACCAGTTTTCATACACAACAGGAATGTGAATGTAAGCAACACAGCATACGAACTATATTTCCTAATACGGAATTTAGATTTTATGACGTCCGCATAAGATTTCATTTTAAATCAATCATGAAATTTTGTTGGCGAGCTGACCGACAGCAGTTAAATTCGATTCAAATTTTTACGACGACAAAGTTGATTGTATACAGAAGCATAGAGTAATATGAGTTTAAAATTTGAAATGTCGCCGTAAATATTGTGTCGGGGCAATTGTGTTTTGCGCTTTAGAGCGAAACCATGTTGTAGGGGAGCTTGCAATAGGGCAGTTGTATTTTGGAGAGTGGAATCCTATTATGTTGGAGAGTGGTGTGGAACGATTTTTTATAAACATAAAATCAAATTAATCTTTCCTTTAACGTTGTGTAATTTTTTTTTGCCCGACTCAAAAATATCTAAAAAGAAGTTGTAGGGGAAGGGCTCGTACCTTGGATCGATTGTACCTTGGTCTATCCAAGTGTCATTAAGGATAAACCGTAACACTTCTGCAAATACATCCTTCTCTGGATTTTAAAGTATTTCTATGCGAAACTAAGTCCTTGATGCTAATGAGCCCCTTGTAAGCTTCATCCAAATCAGTTGAGTGGTGCGCGAGTTTTCAACGAACAGATAAACAGACACACAAGGTTTTTCGAGGAATTATAATATAATTTCTTTTGAAATTAAAAACCTAGACCTTAAGTGAATTTCAGTTAATTTGTCACATAATCCTATTTCACCCTATCAAAATTTATCTCAATCATTTGACTTATCAATGCATATAGAGTTCATCTATAAACGTACCAGGTGAGCGCTGATTTTCAAAGTACGTCAATCTTGTGTGCCCAGTTAGATGATATGATGTGGCTCGATATACCCTTTTCAGTTACTGAGAGTGAAATTAACAGTCTTCGATCAAGTCCGAAGCAATACAGCTATTGCTAAAAAGACATCAATAATACTGACTAGAAGGCTCTCATTAGACAAACGTCGATACGTTGAACCATCAATTATTGACATCGTTGGATCACGTTGACATCATGGTCCACAGTTAAACAACTAATGACCGATATCAATATCAAAACTACCGGCCATCCAATACTCGGTCCACTTTGCTGATCAACTCTAGTAGATCAGTACGTCGTAGTTGCCTTGCAATAGAAGCCCATTAGAGAGATTCGACTTCGAGGAGGTCGAATTTGCATATTACTGGTACCTCCACATCACTTTCTTAGACTAATTAATACCGTCTTTTGATCCATGCATAAAAAGGGTTGCGCAAGTGGTCCTGAAACTGGGTCAATTGCGAATAAATGAAACCCACACGATCACCCATGATTGGAATCACATCACTCCACATCGATTCCACGTAGCGAACGGAGACAACTCAAAGCACTTTTCAGATCAAATCGCTGAATTATCCAAAAAGAAAAGCGATCAATTCGGTCAAATTAGAGTAGCCGAATTCCTCTTTGAGCGATTTTTGCATATTTCCCAACGAAGGAAAACATTTCGCTGATTTTTATTTTATTTATTATATAAATCACCAATTTGTTAAATGTCGAGTAGTTGGCGCCTTGGGTTACAAACAATCAGATGCACAACAATTTAAGCCATCGTTGGTTGAATTTGAATTCAAGATCAAGAAGTCGTTATAATAAACGCTACACCCGTTCGTATTGTTGTGAATTCAGTGAAAAACACACCATATAAAATGGATTCCATTCTTTTAACTTTTGCGATCTATACAAATAATCGTTGGTAAAATATTTATGTTAACCGTTGCAAATTTTCGAAGTCGTTATCGATTCACTTGATTAATTGAATTATTTCGTCCAATTGCTTGTCTTTCGGCGATTACGACTGGAACATCTTTGAGAATGCAGAATGCAGCCGCTAAAAGGAATCCTTTTGAATCAGATGGGAACATGGCAGCTCGCATTCAAAAGAGTTTTGTCTTAAGGGACTCGTCATGGTATTCAAAGTTATAAAACTTCTTTCGAGTTTTCAAAAGTTTTCGAATCTTTTGTAACGAAAAAACAGTCAGAAAAACCTTGACGAAATTATAGTGTAAAATCCAAATTCATAAGAAAACCTCAACGTCGAAAAGAATATTCAAAACAGAATTTTCTCTCCCTAAGACCAGACGGCCACCTTAATAGAAATTGTCTCGAACATGTAAGAAAAATTGTCGACTGCTTTTATGCTGTAATTTCCAGTCATTTTCGTTAACAGAATGAGGATGCGGTCGGCTTCCTGGAAGTTGAGTGATAAATTGCTGAATCTGAATATGTCGGATTCAATGCATGTTGATCTGCTTTGCTCAAAAGGAATTTTCACTTACAGTGCAAACAAAATGCTTTTACATAACCGCCGAAAATCGTACGAGAAGCAAATTGATCGAGAGGATCATGGAATTTTTCAGTGATAAGAAAATTGAGTTTATGCGATTTTTATGTTGGACGGCAATCGGGGAAATTTATTTAATCCTCTTGGATAACTATGCAATTTATATTCGTATATATATTATAAAATTATGCATGCGTATGGCGAATTGTTGGCGACAATCGGTGGATGAAATGGCTTTTCTACTGCCATTAAATGTGGAGGCATCGAATGGATCAGATCTGTCTATAGTCATCGTTGTATATCATTTATCTTTGCTAATGGCACTTGCATTATTTATAGGTCCGCAAGATTTTATCTGACATGTAAGCGTACTCCCCTATACGTAGGTGATTACATGCTAGCGAACAGCATTTGAAATCAAACGGCCAGATTTTTTTTACAATTATTTTATACCTACATTTACTTACATATATGAATCTATATAAAAATATCTATCACGTTTGAAGAATATCTGGATCGAATTGCTCTAGTTTTCACTTTTCGTTCACCTTCTCCTCTAATAAAACACGTTCCAAGTAAAATAAAAACAGTAATTGATATTACATTTATTTATTTTGCTAGCTGTATATTAGCTGTATTTAAACGTTTGCAGGGAGATTTTTTTGGGATAAAGTCGAAACACTGTATTGAAAGGCAATTTTTATTAACAATAAATTTATATTATTTGTTTTAAACGACGATTTTTTTATATTGCCTAAAAATCATACATAATGACAAAATTTCATGAATTGCGCTGTTTCTCATCCACCATATTCTCCAGATTTGGCCCCCTCTGACTATTATGTATCGGGTCTTTCAACAAGGACATAACAATTTTGTATTTAAATAAAACACAGAATAATTGAGATATCGGGCTGAAATTTATTCCAGGTGTAGTGGACATGTTACATTTAAGTATGAAATTCGATGTCGTTCATATGGCCACCGCGAGCACGTTTGCTGATTGATTCTTTGGCGCCAATTTTCCACCACTCTTCCACACATATCGGCCGGAACGTTGGCGATATTGTTCCTGAGCTCCTCTAACGTTGTTGGCTTGTTGGCATAAACCAACGACATAAAATAACCCTATAAAAAGAAATCCAACGGCGTTAAATCGCATGAGCGAGGTGGCCATTCGACCGGACCATTTCTCGAGATTACACGATTGCGACTCAGAATTTCGGTAGTAAGTTTTAATAATTTCCAAACGTTGCTCGTTCGTGAACTTCACCATGATAAAAATGTAAACCTTTACTGACATTTTAGCATTACCAGATCATAAAAAAAGTTTTAAGGTGTGTTTTTATTAAAATACAAAATTCTTATGTCCTTGTTAAAAGACCCTTTATTTCCAAATTTGAAGAACTTCATTGCTGAAACAGAGGTCTACCGAGAAATCGTATTACTCGGATGGTATAAAAAATATGAAAATCATTGGGCGAAGTGTATCGCCCTAAAAGTAGACTATGTTGAGAAATTAATTGCGTTTTGCCGTATTTTCATGCCTAAGCCGATTACCTTCAGTCCGCCCTCGTATTTGAAGATTCACTGGGAATCGTAGTTTTCATGATGTTTTTTTTTTGAATTTCTGTCTAGTCTTCAATATTTGTTTTTATTTAAAAATCATATAGTCAGAGATGAAAAATATCAGTAATGATCAATACAAAACTCTCCTCTGTAATATTTAGTTAAGGAAAATATATGTAAAAAATAATATTTTTTCAAATATCTCGAGAACAGTTAAACATACGTAAAAACCGTTGAAGAAAAGGAAGCAGGAAAATTTATTTTCTTTGAATTTGGTGATATGTAATTTTTACAAAAGCGTACAGTTGTTGAATGATTTTCAAAAAACTATTTTTTACAAATATCTTGAAAATGTAGAACATTTTATATCCTTTAACACTCTAACTGCCACGTCAGTCAAAAAGACCTGACACCTAACTGTAAACAACGGCCACAATGAAAATTATTAACACGTTGGCTACTATGTGAGTCACCGGTGTACACACACTATTGTCATTACCGTCAGTTTCTCAAGTTCCATGGTTGAGTGCAGTCGCTCGTGCGGTACAAACGGGTTTTTTTTTGTGGAGCATGGAGTTCGTTTTTGTCTGTATTGATCTTGTGTTCACTGGTGACTCACGAAGTACAGAAATGATTTTTGCGTTTTTTCCCAGTGTATACTAGCGGAGTAAGCGTTTTTTTGGCTGGTAGCCAACGTGTTAAAGTGTTCGCTGCAACCGCAACGATTTTTTGTAGTTGCACATATTTTATGGTAATAAAATAACATTTAGGTATAATTTTGTTTCAATTTTTTTTTCTCTTAGTATCTTTTTGACTGACAACTAAATATTCGAAAAAAGCCTGTCGTGGCAGTTAGAGTGTTAAATCTTGTTATATTAATTTTTCCCCTCTTGTTGGTATTTGGTATTTTTTCAAAAAAAAATAAAAAAATATGGGACGTACGTAGGGTTACCAACCATACTCTTTTAAGAGTACTAGTACTCTTTTTCGACCCCTGAACTATAAAAAGTACTCTTAATACTCTTTTTTGATGCAGAAATAGAATAAAGAAAAACCACTTAAAAATTCAAAGATAATAGTTCACTGAACTTATTTATAACATTAAAAAATGAAGTACAATTTTCGCTGATGATTTGGCATTTTCATATATTGTTTTTTGAAGACGAATTGTAATTGACTGTGATATTGTCTAACTATATTCGCATAGAACACAAAATCGCTTGAAGAGGTAATACCTTTTCCCTAAGGATATAAGTTCGACACACACATGAACTCTTAAAAATATGTCAATTTTTATTCTGAATTTTCTCTCATAACGCTGTCAAGGAAAGATTTGTTTCTTTAATTGAAAGTCAATGGACAGAAGAAAGAAATAGGTTAGATGTGCGGAAAAGCTCATGGCTGCTACGGCTGGAGTGGCTGCTATGGGTATTTATTTTTTGGAAGTTGAAATTCAATTTTGTTCTAGAATGGATTTAATGAAAATGTTAGTCTGCTTATGATTAGTTTGTGGCTACACTAGGACCTAAGTCGAACACGCCCGTAAAGCACACTGATTTTTTTTTGACATTTACAAAAAACGTTTTATTTCAGATTTGATAAAAATACTCTTTTTCAAAGTAAGAAATACTCTTTTTTCAATTCGACAAGATGGTAACCCTAGACGTACGTTATAGCTGCCGTTACTTTTCCAAAAGTTAATAAAAAACTACAAAAATTTCAAGCTGCGGGGTCAACGCGTTCTCGAGTTATTTAAGATACACACAACCGACAGACTGACAGATAGATGCACGGGTATCTCATCCTCATAATTTTGCCTAAGACGCATTTCGTACTGATCAGAAATGTTTTATCCGTCCCCGTTCTCGAGTCGGTCTCTGTCATGAATACAATACTTTCCTTCTATAGAAGAGGAAAGTAAAAATAAGTACATAATTACAAAAAAATGTATTATTTTAGCGTTATTACACAGCAATATCGATTTTCTAATATATATATATTATCTGCAGAGAAATATAAATTAAAAATAATCTTGGAAATCGCTCACCCATCTTGATTTAATTACATTGCATTAATTCCATTCAATTTAATCTACAACTGCAAGTTAGAAAAAGTGGTTTATTAAATTTTATAATTTCTCTAATGATTGTGGACACCTTCAACTCAACGGTGGTAATCAAAAATTAATGCCTTTCGACATCCTTCTCTTCTCCATCGTACATCGTTTGGGTTAATTTGCGTAACAACGGTAAGCGACTTTCTACTTGTTTGTAGTTTGTTAAAAAGGCTGACTAACTTTAGTTTCGATTTCCTGTTTACACAACAGAAGCCTTTTTCAGGTTGGTAAGACTCTTTCACGTGTACCGCAAATGTCAGCAATGGTAACATCCTCTGGCACGCTACTGACCACTTGATATATTTCTACAGCAATCCGAACAAGCAATATTACATGACAGTGTGGGCGATACTTTATAGCAGAAACTATAGATTGGCAGAGATACTTCTATACATTGGTATTTTTATACGACGGACAGCGACCACAAGAACGCGCGTGCAAATCTTAAGAGTTCACTACGCGATGCAGATCTCGATCGCGTCGAAAAAGATACTCCGTTTTGGTCTGATCCGGATCGGGACGACTTCAATTTTCGATTGGGACCATCAGTATATATACTGAAAAAATCTACAACTAACCAACATGAGGTAGAAGAACGATCGTGGTTCAAGCATTAGTATAAAACTGCGCCACAAGCATACATCGTAACTCTATAGAGAATCCACAGTGGGTCTGGCTGCATTTACCTGTAATCGGGTAAGTTTGTGGGCAGGCATGCGGGACAACAGTTAGATATAAAAAAGAGTAAACTTAGATCGTCTTTAGCAACCTGAGTTAGACGGCTTTTAGCTAGCCACAACTGGATCAACTTTTCTGAGGAAAACCTTCGCCATAAATAGAAAATTTACTTTTCGATTTTTAATAAATAGATCATCCGGTTTAAAAACAAAACCACGAACACATTTCGGACTTATGCAGATGTGCCGCGCATCTCGATTGTCTTATAAATAATATAAGAAATGCAGTACATTCTGAATTAGAATAAGCTGCTGTAGTATCTAAGAAATGATAGAAGAAGAGGAATTTCTTATGCGGAAACCGATTAAACATTCAAATGATTTGCAACTGCCAGACCATCGATGTTCAAGTTTATCTTAGGTATCTGAATCACAAATCCAATGATGATCTTATAGGGATTGGTTATGCAACATGAAGTCTTACCCTATTTTATGATCTCAAATGAATCTCTGATGTCATCGTGTTCCTCTTTGTCGTCTGTAGGAATTCCAGGGTGCAAAATGTGTGGATGCGAATTTTTTCAAAATTCTTTGGTCAGTTATTCATTCAATGCTATCTCTTGTTGCAATTCCATGTTTGTGTCAATATGTGGGCGATTCTATGGTGATTTTATGTGTCTGGCAAGATCTAGGAAGTTTGTTCTAAATGTAATTTCAGATCACCTGAATGAAAAGATAATAAAATATAATATAAAACGAAATAAAATAAAATAAAAAACCGGAAATATGTTTTCTACAATTCTCGAACTGCTCGAAAGAGCATTCTATTACTTTATTTTTCTCAAAGGTTTTTAGTTAGGCTATTAATAAGACCCGCGCAACAAGTTCCCGAATTTTGAGGAGCTGCTTGCAAAAACCCGGTTTCGAATCCAAAAACTGGACAGCTGAATCGATTTTCCCCATTTTCCCCACAAGTCTAATACCGTTTGTGCAAGCTTTTATTTAGGTTCATTTGTTTTTTGATTGTTTGGATCAAATCTTGTAATCTAAGTTTGATCCACGTCCAGTTATCCGATTGACTTGAAATTTTGCACAGATACGCCACTCCCATGACAGTGCAAACGGAAAATGCAAAATTACAGCCGCCAACGCCAAGAAACGAAGTAATAATCCTGCAGAATTTCTTTTTTTACACAAACAGAAAATATTTACATCCTCACGTTATTAAAATTTAATGTAACATAAAAACGTTTCAAGATGTTCTGTTGCTACATAATCCACATATCGTCGGCTGGGAATTTAAATGTCGTATTAGCTATCGAGAATTTAAACGTCGTATGTATACCGATTTTTTCGAATTTAAATATAATAGAGAATTAGTTTTTGTCTTTAAGATGGATTACACCAAATTAAAGAGCAGCCCCGAAAAACTCGGAAACTGATCCTAACTCAAAATTCGCAAAAACCTACATACAACAATTAATTTCTCTGGCGACGACACTATAATTGTACTAAAAACATTATCCATCCATACACTCAGAAAAATGGAGGCTAACTCGACGACCTACATACGGCGTAATTGGCCTCGGGCAGGCGCGCGTTCGCCTGCATGAGGGAAAGTAAAACTGTGTTGACCTGTGGTCGGAGAAATTCTGAAATTAAGCCACCAGCAGGTGAAGTAGGGCATTGGGAGCTGCACGAGTTGACCTTAGATAGGCATTTTGAGGATGTAATGTCATGTAATGGAAACCTCTGTAATGCCCTAAACACATGTGCAGAATTCTGCATGCAGCGGAATTTGAATACACACGTTTATATGAAGTGGAACACACGTAAATTCTGCATGCAGCGCAGAGCTGCATGGTGTCTCAAATTCAACTTTCTCTGCGCAGAAATAGTGATGCCAACCGAGGATTCTTTTTTGGTGTTTGGCAAAATCGCCTGTTAGCAAAGAGACTATGGACTAGATTCGTATACAGTGGAAAAGGAAAGTTTGACACTTTGTAAGAACGATTTTTGGCAAAGAACGAGTCTCAGTTTTCTCAGTTTAATTTGCCTGCAGTTTCTTCAAATTTTTTCTCCCTCAAATATATGTTTTTGTAATGTTTACTTTTTTGTCATATAAAAATTAATTATTTCGAACGATTCTTCTTCCATTATTGACAGCAGCCGATGTGATGAAATGTCAAGAAAATCTGCTCATGTGTTTTAGCTGCAGATATGCAAGCAGCGCTGCATGCAGAAAATCTGCACATGTGTTTAGGGCATTAGCCAGCTAGCGGTCAGAGTTAACCTGACAAAAAGTTGACCTGGACATTTTTCTGAGTGTAGATAAAGAATATATTTTAATCAAAAAATATGTGTGGGTGAAAAATATTTTCCGATTAATTTAAAAACTGTAGCGATTCCAGTCGAAATAAATAAACTGTCATGAAAATTGTCATTAGCGTAGATGTTCTTCATTCTCAGCTGGACATCATCCGTTAAATCATGATAAATGCTAAAATGGAAACTCAAATGATGAGAAAATATTTCAAATCTTCCAATCTGATTTGAAAAGATAGGCCTGGGAAAGTGTTTTTTTCTTCGTATCTGCGGTGACTAGTTTTTTTCTAATTAATATTTTAACGAATTTGCGAGTTTCCTCTTGGAGCGATGCGATAAATTCACCATTTATCAAAGCCATCCTCTATTAATTCAGCGAATTTCTTACTAGCTTTTTCTGTTCATGCAATCTTTAAGATACTTGCATGGTCTAGCTTGGCTACAGAAAACAGCGTTTCCTTGACGTGTGAGTTTATGTCTCATCGATCTTACCTGAAAGTGAATCTATCTGAACGAAGCCCATATTTATCTGGTAGTACCTAACTATACTAATGTTACAGCATAACGAACGGCAGCTGATGATGTTAACTAAGATCCAGTTTAAATAAGACCGGGATTGAGTATTGCTTTTTTTTCTTTCTTCTTTTGGTTGAATTGTAATTTTTTTATCATTTCTGTTATTTTTTCGAAGTAAATTGAAAACTTTCAATCGATTGTGGACTTTGTGGAACGTAAGAAGCAAATTGTATGACCCAAAGGTATTCATACGGTTATTTATGTACCTGTTACCACTCTGAAGATTGGGCATAGGTATATTCATATATTTGCAACTCACATTTGATGGTAGTGGATGACATGACAATGCTGTTAGCCGCTGATGGGATCCCAAGTTTGTCGCGGGTTCTTTCTTCCTTCGCTCCTATTTAGCGGGCGACGACGTCAGGCCTTTATTTCTATTTCAATTTAGAAATTCGTATTTGAACATCGATCAAATCGGCGACAGGCCTACATGACAGCCGCAATTTAGATCATGGGATCAGATTGCTTAGAAGACGTCTCACAAAGTCAATCTATTTCTTCAAAGTCCAACCATTGAGGAAATCTTTGTTGGTAGCCTTCAGAAGAAGACTATCGGAAGCATTTCTAAAGCGCTAAAATAATGCATATAGAGACCATAATCGTCAACATGCATCAATTGAAGTCATTCGTCTTGGAACGGAGAAATGCAGAGCCACCAAAAGACTGATGGTGCTCCAGTCATTCAGTTTTCGACGATGAAACCTCGTTATAGTATTATTATTATTATTTTTCTGACTTCATTGCAGAGACAAGTGTTGCTAACCATTTATTCTTATTTCATTTTCTTAAGCGCGCTTTTCACATTCATCTTCAAAGACGAAAGTCTTTCGAATCGTACTTTAAGAAATTGAACCACTATCAGGAACGAATATCTGTTGGAAAATGTTTTAAATTTTCAACATTTTTCTTTGGATTATTCAGTTCACTTCAGTTTGACTCGAATTGATTTGCTTTTGTTTATTGTTTGGTTTAAAATGAACTTTCTTGTCACATAACGGTATTTGAATAACATATCTTCAATTGAACAGGTGAATCGGAAACATGAAATAAAGGTGCAAATCATTTTCCAGTGAAATGCTATTAGACCGATATAAAATAATCACTAAGCGATAGTACCTACTACTAGACAATATTTCTCCATTTTGAAAGTAACTTGTGACAAAAATGTTTCAATTTAATTGGAGCTGAAATGTTTTATTTAATTAAATATTGATTCGGTTCATCATAAAAAAAAACTTTTAAATAGAAAATTCTTCAATTACAATTAAGGAAAATATTGATTTTTTTATGAAAATAAAAATATAAAAGGGAATCATTGCAATTCAATGAAAGTCAAGTATGAAAACATTTTAAAACCCAAGAAAAAATATAATGAAAATCAGCTATGGAAGGTTACCAAAAAATTTTGATGAATTTTTAAAATAAAATTTTCTTTATATCTTTACCTTCTCTTCTTTATGAAATATTAAGGTGCTCCTCCGCGTGACACTGTTTTAAAATTGAATGTTATTTCCCAATATTGTACAGACAAACTGGAAATCGACTAAAAACTATGAGTAATTAGGGTCACGTTTTAGGACATACACCAAATTAATGTTCCCTCCTGCATCTTACCCCCTCGCCAGCTATTTTCCAAACCGTTAAATCAATTTTGACGCAATTTTCGCCATTGGGTAGGGTTTCCTATAAAGAACTTTTTCGCGAACTAAAATCGACTCCTTTCCTTGACTGTGATCTCCTCTCCTGCTATTTCCTGAACCATTCAAGCAATTTGGATGCTCGACCTCAATCAAATTGCCCATACATATGTTTTTCAGAAGCAAAAAACCGCATTTTGTTATTTTTAATACAGTAATCCCTCCAACTGCGCGGTTAAGTTTTTAATACAAAAATTTTGAACTGCGGTAAAATTTTCGCAGCTGCCCGTTTTTCTTTATAATTTTTGTTTAAAAAACATGTTCTTAACCTCAAAATTTCATACAAAGTAGGGCTCACGGTGCGCGGTTTCGGTTTACGCTCTCTTTTTGTGGATTGTATCTACCGCGCAGTTGGAGGGATTACTGTACTTTAAAACCAAAATCTAGGACAAGTACAACTTTCTAAAATTCACTTAAAAACAATGTGGCGGTCATCCATAGTAGATCAGGCCTTAATTCTAGAATTTATATAAAAAACAATAAACATCGAACAGGTTTAAATGAGGAGACAACTTACGATTGGATGAAATGCTGAAATGCTGATACTATGCGTAGAGCGAGAAAAAGAGTTTTTTTTTTTTAAATTATCGTCAGAGTATTCTCAGTCACGAAAAACGATAGCGTTACATACCTTTTTTGGGAAAATCCGTGAAGATACTGTAATCCGCGCTGTGGAGTCGGTAGCTCAACATTCAACTCTGGGTTCCTGAAATTTTAGAATATCCAACTTTAACTCCAACGACGACTCCTGAAAGTCTAAAAGGTCTAACTCCAACTCCGACTCCTTCGGCTAAGAAAATATCAGTAAATCCCCTCAAACCCCAAATCAAACATTGTTTTTGCTTGCAAAACATTCAGGTTTGCCGTAAATTAGAGGCCACCACTATTTAGCGGTCAATGGAAGTAAAATATAATAAAATAGAAATTTTCTCGGACTACGACTCTTGAAAGGCGACACGAGACGTCGACGAGAGTCGCGCGACATTATCGTTATCGTCATCCAAGTTACATTATTAGAGCTGCGAGCACGCGACAAACAATCCTAAAAATCCTAACAAAAAAAATAACCTAACAATTTTTTTTTAAAGTAAAAGATGAGAGTGCAGAAAGTAAAGATAATATTATTATATGCTACTATGGATAATTTCTGCACTTTGATAAAATTGCCAATTTTTCACCAAAAGAGAGCAACTCAAACACAGTTAACCTAACCAAACAATTCAACTGTCATTCGATGTCGTCGCGACAAAAGTTCAATTTTTCAAACTTTGGTGGCGTTGTCGTGTCGCTGTCGTCGCAATGTAACTCAGGCTTAACTCTTGATCCGATTCCGACTAGGACTCCACAGCCCTACCTGTAAGGGTAACGCGAGTACTCTTTTAAGTTTCATCTGCATAGCTATAGAAGGAAAGTATTGTATTTATGACGTTGATCGACTCGTGAACGGGGCAGATAGATAGGGTGTCCCTGCATCTGCCTGTTGATCTGTTGCAAATACGTATCTCAAATAACTCGACAACGAGTTGACCTAGCGACTTGAATTTTTTTGTAAATAAGTTTAACGGTAGTGCTAACTATAACTAGTGCCTCCCATACAATTGTTTAAAAAAAACTATTTTGTGAAAATTTCTCGTAAACTATGTCCTTTGGAGTAAAATTGCATATAATCAAATTTAACGGGTTTTACGAATCTCTAACGATACTTGAGACACTTGAAAACCATTAAAGTTTTTCCGAAATAGTAGTGCTGTTTACATTGTATTTATTTTATTTAGCGTAATAGATCACTGTTCTTATTTACCTTTTTCTCCAAAACAAACATAAGAATTAGATAAGAAAATTTTGTCTAAATCTTTGAATTGAAAATGATAACAAATGTATTTTTTATCATTTCAATTAAAGTGCTTTTTCAATTTTTTCCCAGGAATATTTTAATACTTACAATACTTTTTCATTTTCAATCAACTTAAAATCTTAAAAATCATCGTTGAGGAGGTTTAGAAGTTGAATCTACTGTTGGAATAATTTGAATGATTAGATTTTGTAAGGACAACGCTTTTTTCCTTAAACGAAAATAATTTCTGGAATTTCTTCCGTATTTTTAAAACGTATTAATCCGGCAACAACTTATCCACATTCTAGATAGGTTTTCAAAAAAGGTAATTTCAAATATTCTGAATTACCTTTATCATCTTAGATTTGAAGGAAGTCGATTAAGAATACCTATTGAATCTAACATAAAATTAATTCTGAAATTGTAAACAAATTTCGTAGGTAAGACTTTAAAATACGCAAATAATGCAGCTGTTATAAGATCATTTACGTAATCTATATAAAAAGTTGATTTTGAAAAAGTAAATAATATTTGTTTACGTATGAGATCAACTTAGTTACAGTATCAGCATTTCATCCAATCGTAAATTTTCTACCATAGCAACTATTTCAGGTAAATAACGTCAAATGACCAATCAACAGATATTCGATCATGTGATGTTGACAACAAACATCGATTCAGTTTGCCGCATACAAAAAAAAAGTTTTTAAAACAAAAAAAAACACATTCGAAAAAAATATTTGGTTACCTGTGTAGCATTTGTACAGTCACATCCAATTGTTCAAACAAAATTGAATGAAATCCAATCGGGAAAATAACCACAAACACGAAATCATCGCAGATCCATCTTACTAATTCAAACTGACAGAAGTGACTGAAATTCATGGAAAAAACAAAAATTTTATTCGCCAATGGCTTAGAGCGATTGTAAATTTATAACGTGTGATCACCATGTGCCAACTAAACTAAAGAGTATCCAAGAGTTCAGCGTTTTCCACAACACGGATAAAAGTCATTTCGAATCTTAAGTCAGTTAAACTCAAGCAAATATGGTATATAAGGCCGAACGTCATCACGAGCCAAAAAATCGAGCTGTACACCATCGAATAGACTTCAGAGATATGTACCTAAAATAACAGCACGTTGTTCAAGATAGTCGCCTTTAGGATATCGGCGTAAGGTATGTTGGGTGTACCCCAGGTAGAGGAAGCAAAACTCACCTTCACAGATAATCCCCAGGTATTGCTACTGATTTCTTAAGAGAGATCCCAGATCAAAGAATTATTCAATCGTAAATTGAGAGTTAAATGTGAGCGACTTGAATGGGTGGTGTTGGGATTCCCCAGGTTGGGGTAAAATACCGCTAGATGATCATTAAACCTGAGCACTTTTTTGCTCCAATTGCCAGGCTACTCCCAGTTGTTTGTTGGTCTTTTCATTCATCTTCACTGAATTTCAAGCTTCACTGAAGCTTCCCGCGCAAAGATCCCCTCAAACATTTTCAAGACAGCATTTTCTTACCTACCACTTTTTGAGACATGTTTTATATACTAAAGTGTAATTCTCTTAAATTCTGTAGCCAATTGAATGTTAATTAAAAACAGAATTACTCTTAAATTTATTTTCCTGTTGAGCTTAAAAAATCTTACAGGTAAATTTACTCACAACTGAGTAAACTGTGCTGGTAAATAAATAAAATAATGAAAAATCACTTCAACAGCATAAGATCTCTTCTGTTTTATCTCATTAGGGTTTGAGGTACTTGCGATCGGTATGAATTTGCTCATCTGAAACTTTTTGCGCTTGTAGATATTATTTTTCAACGTGTATATCTTATATACCGGAGATGCTTTACCTTCTTCTACAGATGTGCCCGTTGTCGAAAAAAAAGCTAATGGTATATTCCTTCTTGATCGAGTTTTCTTGAGCCCCGATCGCATTATTACTAACTGCCCGCAACTCAAGTATGCTAAAAAGTTAATACAGTTTTCAGTTGGTATCTAGTACCTGGTACTTGCTATAACGACATAATGTTGCTCTCAATATTGATTGTCGTTTTCATTTAGTACCATCGATCGATCGGATTATTATTGTTGCTATTAACGAATATTTGGCGGAATTTTAAATATTTCAATTTATTGATACATTTTTTTTTGTTTTCCTTTTCTTAAATAAACGATCATTTCTGAAGTTTTTTTTGTAAATAGTGTTAAATTAAATATTTTTTTATAATACAATATAATATCTAGTGAGAAGTTATTTATAGCATTTAGATTTTTTTTGTAAATATTATCGATAGTGTCTTTTGTATAATATTTTAAACATTCCCCGATTGAATTTGATCATTCACAATATTTTATTATCGTTGGTGATTTATAAAAAAATTGTTATTGTGAAAAGTTAAAAATAAACCCCTCACAAATTTTTATAATAAATTATCAAAAAGGAATTCCTAGTAAAATCATCTTTATGAGATTAGTGTTTGTTTTATTACGTTATTAAAATTTTCTAGTAAATGTCAATCACTTCCGAAATATTTAAAAACCTTCTATCAGTGGATTTTATAATTAAAAATCGTTTAATAATCGTTTGTTTACAAATGATATAAAACTGATAAGTTTTTAGTGATATTGTTACCACTTTCGATTTTCATATGAAACACAAGTTATCTAAAATTATGTCGATTACCAATTGCAATAATGATTTCTATGAATTTTTCCAAAACATATTCAAGTAAACGAAATTACTACATTTTATTTTTATGACGCCGGTTTGATCTGAATATCTTGTCCGGTTAGTTTTAGTGCAAAAACGATTTTATGACACCCACACAAATTACAGGATACTCAAGTGCAAAGCAATACTACATTTGGATTATTAAAATGTTGTAAAATTAATTAATTTCGTGATAAGAATTGTGTTGATTAACTGTTACAAAGATAATATTGCTGAATTTAAAGACATAGAAGCTATCTAAACGAGTGTATGATAAAATTATCTTCTTGAAATAAAGTTTATGTGTGCTCAGATATTTGTGATACAAGTCAATATCTAAAATTTTATCTTTGTGACGATTAAAAGATTTCATTCAGTGTTGACTACACTTCTCAATTTGGATACTTTCTTAAGGATTTTATGTGGATTACTTCGAGTACATAGTTTTGTTAATTACCTGGCAATATTTATCAACTAAAATACAAGAGATTTTCTATCTTATTTATTACCGAAAAGGAATACTTTTATCTGCTGAATTTTCCAAGTAAGTTATGATTGTTTTAATATCTAGTATTTAAATAAATTTAATATTGATGTTAAACTACTTACACCAATTATTCAGGCCCGTTTGCTCGTACTATTCTTAAAAAATTAAGTTGCGGTTAGCCTACTTAAACGGTAGAAATTCTAGGACTTAAATATTTTAAGTTGCACATAAGTTGCTAAGTTTCGTTGGTGCAAACGGCACTCAGAGCCACTATTTATAAAAATATATGTTGAAAAAAGCCTTCGTGCGATTTATAATCTCTGTGATTAGTATAATTTGAAACAATTTTGATATTTTTTACACAAAAACCAAAGTCTTTTTTTTTTTGTGAAAATCGAAAAATCGTGTAACTTTACTTGTAACCATCCAGTAAAAGAACTTTCTATAACATTTAAAGTAAAATTTTATAAAAAAAATGTTTGCCAAAAAACTAACATTTTAAAACAGTACAAAGTCAAATTATTTTAATAAAAAATCTAAATGTAGAATTTTTAGTGTACTGCTAGTTTCTAAAACTAGTGCTTTTTCTCATTTAAAAAAGCCATTTCAGCAAAAAATTCGAGAGTTACTATAAAAATTTTTTTTTGTTAACATTGAAGAATATTTGAGGATTTTTTTTTGTTAGATGTCTTAAAAACTATTAAATGTTAAAATTATCTAAGAAGCTGTCCTTTTTTAGGGGAAGGGGTCTGTGGTAGTGTAACGATGATTCTTAACCATATAAAAAAACGCGGAGAAGCGGGACAAAGAAGGGGGGAGTTCAAAAATTAGTGTGACGTATTTTATGGACAGCCCCAATGATAAAACCTTAAAAAAAATTTTGTCAAGAAAACTTGCAATCAACTCAGTAATTTTGAAGCTTTTCGTTAATGTCTGATATTTTGCTGATTTAAATTTTGATTAAGATACAGAATTTTTCAATCATTGATTTTTTTTCTAAATTTGCGTTCCTGATAAAATTTTAAATCTGTTCTGTTATACTCAATCATTATCTTCTGAATTAAAACTTTTTATAAAATATTTAAAATTGTTAATCATAATTATCACACATTTTTTTTTTGGCAAAAACTAATTATGATTTGGAAAGTGTTTGGTGTTATTGAATCGAAACACCGAGAAAAAGAAAAAAAAAACATAATTTTTTCAAAATTATACACCAACTTTCGACATCTAAAAAAATAATTCTGTGGTTTATTTGCCAAAACTTAATAGCTATCAACTATGACATTTTTTTTTGGCTTATCAGTTATCTGGAATATTTGTTTTTTGTTTTTCTTCAAACCATTTCAATTCAAATACTGGAATACTCACGGTGAACGATTGAAATTATGTAGTTTTAAACTTAATAGCTACATTTTAAGAATTTTCAGCGTAGAAACTTTCTTTCATAATGTTGTATTCAATTTTAAAAATTTGATCAAAATTCTTTCTCGAAAAATTTGAAAACACAAAAGGTATCATTGCTTTTTATTTTAAAGTTTAAAGTAACGAATAAAAAAATTGAAAAAACAAGCACAAGAAATATTTGTCCTATTTTTCTCAGATTTTAAAACTGCACCTCTGCAAAATTTTGAAATTCAGTTATCAAATTTCGGTAAATTACAACATAATTTTGGGCATACACATTTGCGTAGTATTTATAACTTACCCTAGCTATGACCGAGAAATACTCGAATTTATATTTATTTGAATTAAATATAAATTGTTATAATACCTTGGTTCAAAGGTCTAATTTTGTCCTAAATTGTATGATCACTATTTCAGTTCCATTAAAAGTATTCTTGAAACGAAATTATGCTCATCCCTTGAATGGAAGGTCTCTTAGCAACTCCTTGATATTATATTCACTTTCATAAATTTTGAACAAAAATCCTTTCACTTTTACAGCGTGAGTTTTTCATTCAAGGTCAATTTTCAACAACGCCCTTGGGGAGTATATGCTAAAAGAATTTTAAGTTTAAATGCCACTCCTTATAATGTAAAAGGAAATTATTATGCAATAGGGATTTTGCACCAATGCAACATTCTGTTTCAGATCTGGGGCAATTAAATTTTGGAATTTATAAAACTGATAGTTCAAAAAAATCAGTCAGTTATGGTAAAAATGTTTTTTTTTAATTTTTCACATTTTTTTTTATTTTGTATACTAGAAAACATTTAAAGAATGAGTCAATACGCAAGTTGAAGATGTGATTTACAAATAGATCACAAATTTTAACAAACAGCTCTCAAAGAAATAAAACTTAAATATCCAAATATCAAGTGTGGAATAATTTCAGGCAAAAATTTTTTTTTATTATTATTCTAACTAACACAAATTAAATTTTATACCAAACTTTTTTTGCCTAGAAAATATTAGGGGTATTAATTTAACCAGATTAAATTACCCACTGCGTATTTGCGTATTTAAACGTACAGTGTTTCATGAACGCATCTTCTGAAAATCGAACAGTGGTCCAGCAATCTCCTCTCCGCAGCCACAAATTTATAGTTTAAAATTCCGAAAATCAGTGAAAAATTAAAATTAATTAAAATATAGCAACAAATGATGCAAAAGAATTCTCTATTGTAGCCACTGAATTTCACAATTTCTCAAAATCTTCATATTCGACGTTTATGTGACTTTATAAGGTTTTTACCCACCAAAATCGTAATCAGTGGTCTGATGGGACTTTGATGTATGCACGAGTTATGTAAAATCCTATTTTAAACAAATTTTGCTTTTATAAATTTTACAATATGACTCACCGTTTTCGAGAAAATTGCAAAAAACTGTTTCGTTTGTATGGGGGAGGAGGGAAAGAATCGTCCAATTTTGTCCGTTCAAGAACTAATGCTGGGTTTACACGAATGACAGATAATGACAATCTGTCATAAAAGAATGGACAAGTTCATTCTTTTATGAGAGATTGTCATTTTTCTGACAGGAATAATGACAAAAATCATTACTATTTACACGATGATGACAATTTATGACAAAAAAAATGACAAATTTGTCATTCGTGTAAACGCAGCATTAGCCTTGCCATTTACGAGAAACGCAGATATACTAAATTTCCAGTCTCCTTTCGAAAGTTATGGTATTCACGGTCAGAGGGACAGACAGACAGACGGACGGACTTGCGAAAATCAAAATCTTTTGTCATCCCTATATCCTGGTGTGGTGCAATTCAGTTTTGTGTCCGACGATTGGTTCGATGCGTTACAAACGGTATACTAAATGTAATATACTCCCATATGACTTATAATATAGAGCAGTGCTCCGCAACCTTTATTTGCATACGGCACACCAATTTTTTTTTCTGGAAATCCGGGGCACACCACAAAAGAAAATATAAAAAAATTTGTGTATTTATAATGAAAAAATTTAAAAAAAAATCCTGAAAGAATTATTAAATAGCTTTTTGAAATGTTTACCGCGGCACACCTAAAATCATTTCCCGGCACACCAATGTGCCGCGGCACACTGGTTGCGGAGCACTCATATAGAGTATAGAAATTCCATTCTGTGAATTTCTGTGAGGTATTTTCAAAGTTTTCTTTAAATAAAATATAAAAAATCCAAGTCTTTCATATTCAAAATCTTGGTAAAGAATTTAACAGAACACTGTCAGCTGAAAGAAATTATTTGGTATACCAAAATATCAAAAGATTTAAGCGAGAAACCTCTAAAAACACATTTTCATTCTTAAACTGAAACTGTGTTTGGTCAAATTTAATTATTTTCTCTGTGAAAATATCAATTATCCTTGATGCATTCCAAATCAAATTTCGAAACAAAAAATGTCAGGATGAAAAGAAATGAATAAATTTTTGCAACTTCCTGTTGTATGCACAAAATTTAATTTTAAATTCAATTAAATGAAATATAATTATTTTAATTACTAGATTTTATAGTGATTGTTAAACAGTGCCAATTATATATGGAAACATTTCAGTACAACGAAATTATCATATTTACCATCTGTCCGTCACAATGGTATTTGCTGCATTTTTTCTGTTACAATTTGGTTTTTACTTTCCACATGAAAATAAGAACATAAACGTGTGTTACATATGATCATAAATGGTCAACTGTATATTATGAAGAAACCGTTTTGATTAAAACT
The DNA here is from genome assembly GCA_964034945.1 of Chrysopilus asiliformis. Taxonomy (NCBI): domain Eukaryota; kingdom Metazoa; phylum Arthropoda; class Insecta; order Diptera; family Rhagionidae; genus Chrysopilus; species Chrysopilus asiliformis. The sequence goes on along the minus strand of OZ035960.1, from coordinate 34,478,397 downwards.
GGGCTTCGTCTGGATTCAACGACTTCTGTTACAGCAGCTTCTGGACCATCGTCCATCCAACCAATGCAGTGTGATCCATCCATCCATCCGTCTGTTCGTCCGATCGCTTACATACCTGAATTAGATTACTTACATGTGGAGCACTTTCACTTCATGCTCGTACGACGTATTTACGGTGGTTGATGATATGCTTGCTACAGTTTCATCTGGAATCTTGCATCTTGGCCGTGCATCACATTGCTGCTGCGCATACCATTTATCCGTGGTACATACATATATCGGATACATCATACACATAATATTACCCTTTATGGAGGATATGATGGCATCCATTATAAAATACTCGTATCTATACTTGTACATAGCAACATTTTTTTTTTAAATATAACCGCGATACCATTTAGCTAGGATTCTCCTTTAGCATTGCTATGCATTAAATTGCAATTTGATGCAATGCGCGCATTAACCGAGGTAAACCGAAAAAAGTATGATCTTCACTCTCCCAAGTTGTCACGTCTTTAAGATTTGATTTCGCATTCTTCGCCATCATCATGAAGTTGTATGTGGCGTTGAGGTAAAAAAAAAGATATTTTTAAAAGTCAAATTACTCCAATAACACGATGGTTTGTAATAAAATCCAACTTGTGAGTTCCTTAAAACGTGAACCATCATTTGTGGAGAGTGTAACGTAAAATGTGGAAAAATACTATAATAGCAATGGTAACAATAATAATACTAAACAATATAAATAGCATACTAATAGAGTATTTTCTTTTTTTCTCCAGAGGGCCAGTTTCAATCATTCCCTTATGACTTCGAAAACGAAAATCATCTCGCTTTGAGAAACATCTGCAGATCATAATCGATGTATTTATGATCATCTGTAATCGATCTTATTTTATGGTTTATTGAAAATATTTTTTATTTTTTTTAGATTTTTCGAGAGCATAAAGAAAGTAGCTTGCTTGCCCGAAGGCTACAAAAGTGGGTAGGGGGAGTTAGCAAACGTTTATTTATTTCCACAAATTCCAGTAGAAAATTAGTTGCAAATGGAAAATTTTAGTATTGACTTGGAGTTATATTGGGATAAATACACTCTCGAAAAAACCATCAAGTACCGAAACGAAGTTTGGGGGAGTCCATTCCTTTTCGATGTTCACTTAACCTCCCCCATAGTTTTCACAATAATTTCCTGTAAGTGTTAATTTTTAACAATTTTTTTGTGTTAAGCCAACTTACTCGAAGAGTTAAAAACATAAATAAATTTCACCTCACAAATGCTTGTTTTTTGAAAGTATTTGAGAGATTTGATTTTTTCCCCCATTTTCAAGTAGTTCGTTAAAAACTTTTGTTCCATGTCCCTATCATGACTTGAACCTCTTGATTTGAAAGCCATTTGCCTTCCCATTACGATATTGAAGCCAATTTGTAAGTCTCTTATATATGTGAACATACTTTACAATAGAAATATTTCCTGAAAGGAGTTCAGGTGAATTTTTAACTCCTTTTCGGAGTTAATTCAAAATTAAAACCTAAAGTGAATTTTTAACTCATTTACACAGGAAAGTCAAAAAAAAACTCCCCGCTACGGTGGTAAATTTTTTTTTCTGAATGACACTGCGAGGTGTTTACTTCCATATTCAAAATCCTGGTAAAGGATTTAATAGAACACTGTCAGCTGAAAGAAATTATTTGGTATACCAAAATATCAAAAGATTTAAGCGAGAAACTTCTAAAAAGACATTTTAATTTTTAAATTGAAACTGTGCTTGGTCAAATTTAATTATTTTCTGTGAAAATATCAATTATCCTTGATTAATTCAAAATTAAAACCTAAAGTGAATTTTTAACTCATTTACACAGGAAAGTCAAAAAAAACTCCCCGCTACGGTGGTAAATTTCTTTTTCTAAATAACACTGCGAGGTGTTCACGATCGGTTATGTTATGAAATAGTGTTAATTTTTCACCGAATTTTTCGAGAGTGTACAGAAAACTTTTTTTTAAACATAAAATCTGACTGGTGCTTGTAAAATCTTACTGGATTAATTAAAAAATCTAAAATCTTACTGGTGGTTGTATGAGTTTAATTGATACTAACACCAACATTCTGGCCGGTCACAAGTCACAATCCGTATAGCGTATTTACCACAAAAGATGATAATTTTCCAGTGATTTTTCCATGATATGGGAAATTGTTGACACCTCAATTCAATGGGAGGAGAAATTATACCGAGAAAATATGTTGTGACCGAGTTGTGATTAGTCATCGGTCACTGACTATCGCCAGAATAGGAACCTAAAGCTCACTAGTAGATTCTAATTGACAAGGAATTAATCATAAGACTTTTTTTTCCAATTTCAACACTCACACACAAATCCAATCAAATAAATTAATCGACTTTTGCACTGATGACGATCGGTTGAAATATTGAATGAGTGAATGTGACGAAATCCGAATGGCAAAAGTTCAATGATATTTTTTTATTGACTGACATTTCACTCATCGATGTGACTTGATCCTCTTAAATTTCCTTATCGCACCTGAAAAGATCAAAATCCGCCGAACAAAAATATGACCATCGACCGCATATATATTAAATATTGCTTTTGTTTTTATGTGATATTTTGATTTTATTGGTATATTTTTTCTCGCGTTTAAAATACCCAGCCGACACACAACAGCAGCCCCATCACCATAATCATCATCAACAGCCATAACATCACATAACTAACCGAAACCCCAAGATCACGGATTTACGCGGCCAACTGGGCTTTCTTCCTCCTCATATTTATCTGCTCTGTTGTCTCCTTATTATTGATCTTTAAGGTTCGTAAATTCACTTTGAGAACTCAGTTAGGATCGAATTTATGGCCAATCTTGCGCGTCCAATACGCGTTGCTATAATATGAGAAACTCTAACTATCGAAAAAATTTCATATGCCAAGTCCATATCCAAAACCCAGGTGAACTAACTTACCTGAGTGATACCGACGATGATGATGACGATGATGATGGGCTAAGCCACAGTCACTTGAACTTAAGCAATTTTTATATAGACTTCAATATCTTCTTTACATTTGCGTTACCTCATCTTAAGCTCATATCTTACGGTCAAAAACTATACTTATACGAGTAGATGTATTACAGCAAAGAAGGGCAGAGATACTTTAAGACTTATAATTTTCAGATTCATCTTGGATGATATTACGTACGATAATTTAATTTTTATTGCAGTGAAATTGGATTATACACCATCAATGGATATGGATTACTCGTTTATATACACGTATCTGAGTATCTCAAGCGTACATTAATGGAAAGGAATTGTGATTTGTTTTCTTATTTCGGTTATTGATTTACTTAATTCGTGTACCGTCCAGTGACAGATTAACTGTTACTTATTCAGCATCTTTTTTTTTACAAACGCCAAGAAACTTAAAAAAGATTTTATGGCAAAACTTTGATTGCCATGTTGCGATGGCCAATAATCATTTGAAGATGTAAAAAATTTTCTTTTTGTTCTCATACACTTTCAATAATTTCACGTAATTAAGGTCAGAAAAATTTTTACGCGGATCTCAACTTTTCCGTATTTAACGCTATGATATTTTTTTATTGCGAATAAGCAGTAAAATAAATTTAATTTCAGTTTATAATCATTTCATTTATTAAGACTTTGACATTCGTAAAATTTATGGTAAAATTGAGGGTGAACTTGAACAATGAACTTTTATTGCACGTTTTTATACTAAAAATTTCACTTTAGAGTTTTATTTTCAGAATATTAAGTAGAAACTTTAAACCAGGAAAATTTTATTTTAATTACAAATAATAAAGGATTTATACTCGCATAAGGTAGATGATAAATGTGAAATTCCAACGATTACGGCCTGTAAAATTGTGGACATTTTAAGAACTCTAAAAATTTGCGTTTTCGGCACGGTGTCAGTTTTATTTAAAATCTGTTTTAATAAACTGAGTTTACATTTAAAAAAAAAAAGAAATACTACAGGGGAGAACGTCATTGAGATGGCTAAAAAATCTATTTTCTTTGCGACTTTTTTTTAAGCACACATATAGTACGTGGCAAAAATATCGTTGATGGTGTATTGAAATGTACATATCTAAAATTATATTTGAGATTTTTTTACGAAATCGGTTTAATTAGATTGTGTTATAGAAATCTCTATCGGACACTTCAGCGAAAATGTGAATCTATTCTGTTCCTTGCTGCCGAAAAACAGTATTATTTGGGCTAGGAAAAGGGTGGGAGAAACGAAATGTGAGAAATTTTTTAATGTTTCGAAATTAATCACAAAAATTTTGAAAACCCGATCAGAGCGAAGGGAGTCTGTTTAAATTTTTGTTTGTGATTATATCTGTCGCAATAAGTGAGGAGGGCCTATGTTCATTTTTTGGGCAAACCCAAATTGTACTGTCGAGTAATTTGAAAATCGATTTAGGCCGGCCCTGAAAAGTGTACAATTTTTGTTGTCAAAACACTACAAAAATTGCGCTGCAATCCAAACTTACAGAAACAAACATTCCACGATCGGAAATTTTATGATGAAATGCGCCGCGAGCAAATTCGTTTTAAGGAAACCAGAGACAATAATTTTTGAGGAAACTGCGCCGCAGGGGAAAGTTTTTGGGATTCGAGGTAAATTTTTTTAGTGGTTAGAAAATTAGAACACTAAACTGCATACTTTGAAACTAGATTGCATAATTCAGAAGGACAAAAGTTTAATCCCCGGGTCGTCGGTACAATATGTCCAAATTCCGGACTGTCTCGGCTATTGCGAGACGTATGGTCACCCTGAAGATAGATAACGTTCTTTTAGCATTCCGACCTCTGAAAAAAATTTGTACCACAAAACAAAAATATCTTTAAAACATGAAACCTTAACTTAAAATTAAAAAACTTAAAATTCATGTTTTCAAATATAAATTCAGTTACATAACTTTAAAAGCAGAAATTCAATAGTTTATATATGATATAAATTATCCGAAAATTCAAACCATGTGAACACAAGTTTTTTTTTCGGAATGAACCAAATTGAAATTAATTTCCTAATGAAATGAAAGATTTAAGCGAGAAACCTTTTCATTTAGCAGCAATTCTCAGTCCATGTATCAACAGCAGTCAACACTTCGCACATTAGTTACGTGAAATGTTTCCACTCAATAAACAGTTAAAATCGATTTTCCTTCGATGGTTATAAATTCGATAGCCAACATAACTTTCGTACAGCAATCAAATAATACGAGTACTAAAGGAATGCGATTTCAATGCAAATGACCGTGCATAGAGGCCTATCGAATAGCACAACTGAAATGTGAAATTGCTCTTTGATTGCACTCTATCTATGCTGCGAGTCTTTGTGGATGATCGCATGGCACGATGTCGAGTGAGGATTCGATTTGATTTATTAAATTGGTTCCAATCAAAGGAATTTCTTGCAAATCTAAACACAATACAGAAAGGTGTATAATAAAAGTAAAAAGAAGCCATCCAACACCCAACATCACCATCATAAGCAGCATTTGTGCATCTGCAACATTAAGAAATGCATGTTTTTAGATGCCTTCGACATTCCGTAGGAGAGTTAACCTCACTCATTACAATTATTGACAACAAAAATAAAAGAAAATCAGCATCGCCGCCGCCGCTGCATAAAAAGAATCAAAGTTGTTTGGTAAGGAAAATTTATCTATAAGAATTTCACATTTGTGTGTGTGTGTGTATTGGCTTACCTCTCTATGGTACAATAATAACAAATTAGTGTAGCACGTGCCTATTGCTCCTCCTATAGTCCATATAGTGACCACAATAAAACATATCTTTCGCCACACTTACTATATGGTTATTGGAAATCTTAAAGTGGTTAAGGCCGGCCATGGAATTTTAAGAGTTTCATTCGTTCAGAAAAAGTTTAGCGCAGGAAAATGAATGAAAGAAAGCAAACATTCATTAAGGTAACAACCATTTACCATGAGATGGCAAAAATACATAAACATAACGCTAAAAAAGATAAATACCTGTATATTAATAGTGAGATTTACCTAAAGAGAAACACAGAAGACAAATTTAATGGGAAATTTTAATTTTCATCATGATCTTCAGTTTTGTTCTGTCTTTTTCTGTCTTAAGATATAAAATAGTTGCCAAACGAATTTTAAATTAATATCCTTAAAAATTCATTTTAATTAGATTATTTTGCTGAAAATGTTTCTGTTTTTATTTTTGATGTACAGACTTATGGCGATTTGCACCAACCGAACTAAGCAACTTAAGCGAAACTTAAATTATTTCCCAGATATTCTATGGCATACGTAGGCTAAGCACAACTTAATTTTTTAAGAATAGTTGGCGTAACCGGGCCTCAAAGATATATATTCGTTGGTTGATTTAAATAAAAATACATTACCCCAAAAAAGTGTGGAAATCTTCGTTTAACACTTAGAATAAAGAAAAATTCTAGAAAATGAAATTTAAAAACCTATAGTAAAAAATTCTAAAAAATCCAGGAATACTAAAAAAAGATTTTTAAGTGTCTCTCATTTACGACGTTTTTGGTTCAGATAAATTTTGTCTAAATTTTGTCGGACTATAACTTGCAGAAGTTCAAAGAGAACATAAACCGACATCTCCTTTTGTCCTTAAAACCATCCTGAGCTGGGCTTCGGCATTAAAGGGTCTTCCCCTAAGCTCTGGCTGGAGTTATATAAAAAAAACCCGACGTTTATAGAAATCCCGCACATCGACAGTATTTCACAGTATTTTTACAGTATTTTTTAAGTTACAGTATTTTTTTAAGTTACAGTATTTTTTATGTAAATTTGTATTGTGGAATAATTGAGGTAAAAACTTGCGAAAGAAAATATATTTCTATAAAAATGCGTCGTCATACATCAAAGTTTTGTCGTCGTATATCAAGACCGGAAACACTAGATTGAACGCCATATATCGAAACGTCTTATATCAAGACGTTGTAAACCGAGGTACACTTTCAAATAAAAATATTGATTTCAACCTTCTAAAATCCAGAAACTCCTCAAACGTGTTTCCACATTTAAAGTAGAATCTTTTTTTTCTAGTACAAAAAATTTCTTTTTGATTTTACGATATTCATATTGCTTGCACCGAATAATAACTCATTTTATTGGTACATTTGATTAACATACTTTTACGGGAAACATCCTATCAACATCATCATCATCAACGTCATCTTTAAACGAAATATACATGGGAATACTCGTACGATCAATCCTCAAACTTGACGTGATCGTGGGAGTCTATGATGGATTCATTGTCTTGATTAATGATACCAATTCGCCGATTCACTTTTTATGGAGTAAAAATTATTATTAGATCTTGAAAATTGCTTTGTTGAGTTTATCTGAAAATATGACTTTCAAGTGATGGGATATTGAGTTTATTTGGAGTTATGGGATCACAGCAAAAAAAAAAGGTTAATTTTTCAATTATCCCGAAAATATTAGTAATTTATGCCGTGTAAACGGTAAAAATAGATAGAAGTTATATCATGGATTTGAAAGTTAATAAATTAATCACAATTCGAAAGTAAAGATGTTTTCCTGATATATCCAGCATTGGCAGTTCTTGAATTATAAGAAATATTTTATCACAAAAAAAAATTGACTTTAGTGCAATTCGATTGAATTTTATTTTCATAAAAAGCAAATTTCTTTTAATTTCTTTACAAAAAACGCGTCTAGTAACACAAACATGCAACCATTCTTTAGACTTTTTCAGATCGAAATAATAGTTTTCCTTCAAACTTTTTGCGTAGGTTTAATAATAATATTTTTACCATAAACCGGATGATAAATTATATTTAAATCATATTTTTTCAAACCTATTAATAATCGGGGAAAATTACACTCTCTGCTATAGAGGGAAAGTATTGTATTCATGATGCAGGCCGACTCGACAATGGGGGTAGATAGAACCCTTCTGATCAGTACGAAATCTGTCTCAGGTAAAATTATAAGGATGTCAGTCTGTAGGACTGTCCGTTTTACATATCTTAAAAAACTCGAGAACGCGTTGAGATAGCGACTTGAAACTTTTTGTCATTTACTCATTTTGTTTTAAGGAAAACGTAGATTTCTACAAACTATTGAAAAAGAAACTTCAGCTACATTCCATACAATTTTTTTTTTGAAAAATAGAGTTATTTGAAAACTTTTCGGAAACTATGCACTTTTGGGAAAAATGCATACAAGTATAAACAAATTCAAAGAAAATAAAATTTCCTGCATTTTTTTACTTTGACTGTATCTTTAACAGTTCTCGACATATTTGAAAAAAATTGCAGAGGAAAGTTTTATGTTGATCGCAACAGATATTTTTATTTTTATCAAATGGTATTTATTTCTCAAAATATTGCTAGCAATATTCTCTCGATAATCTTGAACATAGAAATTTTTTTTTATAAAATCCGAACCCTCAAAATGTTGTTTTCATGAATGGAGATCTCATATGGATACGTTAAAATAGTGATAATCATTGTCACTTCTCAATGAAATGTTCAATTACGATTTAATACAAAATTTAAATAGAAGAAAAAGGAGAAACATTCCGGTTTTAGCTGAGAGGTCTATTTAAATCGCCTTCAGTAACAGATTTGGACATCGTTTGAGGATGAAACAAATAACTATAATGGATAAAAACTATCTTGATGAGATGCCTCGTCCCACCGTACCACAAATTACCATCGAAATGTCTTTTCGAGAAGTGTAAAAGTGGTAAGAAGGTAACCACCAAATTCAGGCAGGTAGCACTTATCTGATTAACTGAAATTGTTGCGCACTTTTTTAAATTGGATATCCACTTAACCTATTCGTAAGGCCAAAAAGACGTTGACGACGACGATGACGATGATGGTATTCAAAGAGTAGGCGAACGTGCCTTGTACGTGACTAAATTACGGGGAGCGTCTTACAAGTGTTATCTTTGTTAATCACGCGGAGGATTCTTCAATTTTTCGTCACGGTCTAACCGGGCATGGACCGGGAAAGGCATCTATCCAACCTCTAGCCTAGTGGCGATTTTCATCGAAATGAAAATAATTTTCAAGGAGATTATTTTTCTACCACATCGATCGATTTTTTTAAAACATATTTTCTATACTTAACTGATGATGATAGTAATAATAATAGCGATAGTTGAAAATATACTTTCACTAGCTGGCGTGTATTTTTAAGAATCCATCGTCTTAAAGATGAGCAATTGGAGTTGCATAGAAGATTATTAAAAGGAAGTCAACAGTGCGCGTATTGTGCAATTTCTGTGTATATCTATTGAGCAGCGTCGTAAAGAATAGTGCTGCATAATGTTAACTCTATGGAATGTGTAACAAAACAAAAAAATATTAGTCAAGTAATCATATAACGGATGAAATATGCTCTCGATATGTGCATTTTCCGATGCAGCCTTACGAGTAATAAGAAAATCGCATAAAGCGTATGTAGTCGTATATGCATATAAGATGGGATAAAAAACAAGATCCAGCTGAAGAAGTCTCGGTTTTTTTCTTAACTTTAAGAAGAAAGTGACTGTTTTGTAAAGTGAGTAGCTCCAGTTTCAGTTCATAATTGTCCCCTTGAAGAAGTACGTGCCATGGATTTATCTGCGGTCTGATTTCAGTTGTTTTATACTCATAGTATGCTACTACTTGTACAGTAATTTTCAAATATATATTTATAGTTACATACTATCGAGTAGTAGCATTACTTTGTAGCTCCGCAGGCTAGGTAGGCAAGAAGCCGTTGGTTTGCCTTGTTTGGTTCATTAGTTCCGAAAATCGGTTGAATCGGTTCCAGTGCCGTCTTAAGGTTTGACCACCACGGGTATAACAACCTGACAGTAAAAATACATACAAAAATCTATGTAAGTTATATAAATGGTAATCCGTATTATAGTAGCAATCGACAGTGGCAGCAACGAGATCAGCAACCGGCAAAAGGCATCATCGCACCACTGCGGCAGCCTCGTTCAGTGAAAGTTCTCTGGACCAAAAGGAATCATTTTGATGCGTCTGCAATCATGAACGTGCAATTTTCTACTCTGCTTTATTTGTTTTCATTTTACTTGAGATGATTTTTTCAATCTTCTGCTCTCGATTTTGTTTTTGTTTTTCATTTGCCGACTTTAATTTGCAAAGCTGAAACACCTGACACTTTCTATTTCTTGACGGCTGAGTGGTTACCAGAGGAGTCGATGAAAAATAGATTCAACACTGTCAACTCATATAAAATCGCCACTCGAGTGTGGCTAACCAATCAACTTGCTGACCATACGTTGGCGGTATTTTGAAAATTTTTCCATCTTTGTTGTTGTTTTTTTCCTAAAGACGTAAATTTTGTGGTAATTTTTTGAGTTTTTAAGGACTTTTGAAAAAATAAGGGTATACATAGCCGTTTTAGAAAGTTTTATTAACGACCAAGCAAACTCTGCCGATATTTTCAAAAAATAACGTAAATATTTCGGCAAAAAAATTTCAGAACTGGGAAATAATCAGTGTTGCGCCGCGTAGTCTACGTGATGTAGACTACACCATTGTCTACGCGTAGACTATTACTGTAGACAATGGTCTATTCTCTACGCGTAGACAATGTACGTACACAATTAATAAAAAAAAGGATAGCTGATTTAGTTTTAAAATCTCATTTTATTCAATTAATTTTAACATAATAAAGCACAATTTCCACGAAGCAATCGCCAAATGCCATCTTAGTCGGCTTTCGGCAGTATTTTGCAAAAAAATTTTTGCACTGCAGGCAAAAACCGGTGTATTTGTTGTTGGCCAAAAAGCCCAGCTCTTTAAATGCTTTGTTTTTAAGCCTTTCTGCCATATTTAAAAAAAAAACACAATTTCACTGTGGGCACGTACGATAGGAAATGAGGTTAGATTCCCATACAAGCGAAAAAGACCATAAAGGCACGGCGCTGGTGTCGCTGAGGAGCCCAGTTAGCGAATTTTCATATAAATTTAACTCCCTCTCCTATATAGTATAGTATTAGATATATGACTCACTGATGACTTTGTTTTGACAGATATTAGAAAATCTACATTGTCTACGCAAAGTCGACATTGTCTACGCCAATGTCTACATTGTCTACCCCAAATCTATTGTCTACGCTATTGTCTACACTGAAGTGTAAACAATTAAAGTCTACGCGTAGAGGAACAACACTGGAAATAATATTTTCTTAGAAAATTGCATTGCAGAAGAAAGTCATGTGCTGTTCACACCACATTTTTTTTTGTTTTTGGATCACCGAGGAGGAAATTGTATTCCCTTTTCAATCGTTCACCAGCTACGAATTCAAAAAAACACAGATATTTTTTTATGAAAATATTTTCCTTAAACAGCGGAGAGGAATATTTTCCTTAAGAGATACCATTTTTGTGTCTTTAGATGAGTTAGGTAATTGAATTCGACATCTAACAAAAAAAATCTTGAAATTTTGTGGGTAAGTGGAAAAGGGTTTTTCGTGGAGATTTCCTGGTCCGTGGAGTTTTGCAGGAAAAATCCTTTTTGCAGTATTTTATTTGAAAATGTTAGGTTTTTTCTTGCATTTTGATTTGAAGATCATTTCTAGCGATGGCCAAATAAAAATTTAACAAGAAAAGCTGATGATTTGTGAGAAATTCTTGCTCTTCCCCTTGGAACATTCTTCCAGGCTCTTGGACTCTTGGAAAACATGGTTCCAGGTTAATCGGTAGAGTAAATTTGGCTCAAAGTTTTTATAATCAGACATAATTAGAGACAAAGAGGTCAATATTGGCCAAACGACAAGTCTGCTAAATAAAACTCTCGACCGATTGAGAAGAAATTTTGCCTCGAGTATTTGCCACAAATCGCATATTTTTTCTTGTTTTATGTTTTTGCCGGCCTGCGGATATATTCCTACACTGTCGAAAAAACGGAGTCAATCATGCACTGAAACGGAGTTTGAGGGAGTCCATCACCTATCGGAGAAAATCAAACTCCGGGCTACGAAGTTCACAACAACTCCCTATGGGTGTTAATTTTTAACAATTTTTCGGTGTTAAACCAACTTATTAGATGGCCCAAAAAAACCTCGCAAATTCTCCTTTTTTACAAGCATTTGAGATGATTGAGTTTTTTTTCGTCTTTTCAAAGTTAATATTGACTGTTAACAACTTTTGTTGCATGTCTCTGCCGGGACTCGAACATGGGACCTCTCGAATCGTAAACCATTTGCCTTCCCAATAGGCTGTTGAAGCCAATTGGTAAGCCTCTTCTAAACGTGAACACCCTTTACAATGAAAATAACTCCCAAAAGGAGTTGGAGTGAATTTTTGATTCCTTTTCGGAGTTAATTCAAAATTGAGGTCAAAACGGTGTTAAAATGAATATTTAGCTCCGTAAAATAAAAATGTAAACATAACAAAAGCTATAATTGCCAATCTGGCAATTATTGAAAACCCGTATGGTGAAATTCGTATCAAAATTCGAACAGTTGTACCAAAATTCCACTTTGAAGTCAAACTTTCCAAAAAGATTTTTTAAAATTTATTCCAATCGGATTTTGATGTATGGGAGTTTTATGTAGAATCACATCCTAAATAAGTTTTGTTCTTGGACTTTTTTGATAAGATGCACCGTTTTTGATATATTCGCAAAAAACGATTTCGTTTGTATTTTTTCGAGAGTGCCCAAATAGCATTTTAAGCAGCAATTATGGTGTTTATCCCCATATTTCGTCACCATGCAAGTCGCGGCGATAAGCAATTTATGTCGCAAATACGTATCTAGTTGTGCCAACGAGACGCGCAACGAGACCCATAGTGGGGAACACTTTTCAGCGGTTTGCGGCGCCGCAATTATAACGACAGGGACGTAATTAGTTGCCTCATGCGCGAGCGTCATCTGACGGCATTATATCACACAATTACACAAATCATCGAGCGGGTTTTCTTTCTCCCTCGAATGCTTCATAGTAAACAGAGATGAAAAAATAAAAACGTAAGCAGAAGACGAACGAGAAAAATCTAATGGCGACAAATTAATGGAAACTTTTGTGGAGTGTTATTTTGTAATGGACTTTTCTTCCGGTTGCATGTCGTGATTTTAATTGCCATTAAAATTTTTCGACAATATTGGATCTGAAATTTAAACAGATTTTAATGGGCCATCGAATTATTTTGTTTTTAATCAAAAATTTCTTTAATTTTATTTTATCGGTAAATTTTTTTTTTCTTTTGCAATGAAATTTTGATGCCAATAAAATTATGCTGTTTCAAAAATGTATGCTATCCACTTTTTATGCAATATCCTTCAGTCATTTGCCTGAAATAAGAAATTTAATTCTCGAAACGAAATCGTTTCCATCAAATGTCAGTGAGAAATATGGCGGCTGAAGGCATCAATTTTTTTTGGTGTTTCTCAGACGGGGAGCTTTAATGAAACTTTAGTGGCAGACTATTTCGACCCGAAAACCATCAAATGCTGCTCTATCGCTGCAGGAGTTTTCATGAAGCGAATGTTGCCGCAAAGATGAACCGTGGGTCACCAATTTCCCCACTAAAGCAATTGTGGCTTTGCAGACGCATTATTAATCGGTGCGACGCGCTCGTCACTTCTTTCGCTTCTTTTACGCGGATGTGAATTATAGGTGTAAATTTTTAGCCCCGATTGCGTAAATTGCTGCATTTTAAAGCCGCAAAGAACAAACCTCATGTTCCCGTACTTTTCGATGCTATTTGGGTGTACTAGGATTTTCTGATCTATAGGACATATCTGCTACTAAAAGTATATCTATTATAGAGAGAAATACGTGCCGTGCATCAAAATTCGCAATAGGAATATTAAAACTTAGGCAACATATTAAACCACTAAATGTTCAACATAGTTTTGCAATATTTCAGTTGCACTTTATATCAACAGAAAACTTTGAAGCACGGCAATAAAAGTGTGACAAAATACCATGAAGACCACTAGATTTCAATCCAAGAACCGCCACGCCTTTCTTTGCTAACAATAAACAGTTCTATCGTCATCGCAAGAGTAGCCAATTTTATGAATAGTTTCACAAATCTATTGAATCATCGCTTCGAGTTCTTTTGATTTCCTATAGTGCTTATAATATTTTGTATGCAGCACTAAATTTCCAAATGTTTCGAGACCATGGATTTCGACATTCAATTGTCATGCTTTATTCGCATCTCTCCAGCATAATTCAATCCATTTTCCATATTTGTAAGTTATACTGACAAACTAACTTCCATCCCAACCATCATCATCTACATCGAAATAATTCACGTCATCGCAGAAATCTTGTCCTATGCAGATCGCGTGCTTCATGTCACCAGAGAAGAAGCGAAAAAAAACAGAAGAAAAATTAAGAATTTAATAAGACCGAGAAAAGCTGCATAAAATGTTGAAAAAGAAAAAAATAAAATTTTGATATGTTCCAAGTGAGTCATATTAAGTGATATTGCCTTGCTATGCGCTATGATCCGCCGAAAAGGACAAGCGCACAATATTGAAATGAGGCTAAGGTTTTGATTTGCAAGATGGTTGTCTTCTTCAGTCATTCATCGTCAAACTCTTCAACTTTCTTGGTCGGTCTTTAATCTTCAATTGATGTGCGATGTACAGAAATGCAACATGAGCGGAGACCATGATGCATATTATGCTATATTTTACATGATGTGCCATTAATTTTTTTCTAAATGCAAAGAGACAATAAATCAATGCCAAAAGTATGTTAAAAATTTTACTTTTATCCCGTGGCTGTGCAACATTCGACTTTATAAAATGTCTTCAAATAATCATAAAACATTGTCTTCTTCGACTAGAATTTGTTCGTACACAAATAGGAATATAAATTTTACAATCTGCATACATTCATGTAGTTTCAATAATATGTTCATCTCGTATTGTATAGAAAAGTATATCTGAAGCAACATACAATCCTAATCTTATATGCTTTTATGACTATGAATTTTATTTTAATGTCATGTGCGGAGGAGTTAAATTTTCTGCCGACAAATAGCTCAAAATTGCTATAAATTTGTTATTAGTGCAGTAACGACAATTTGATTAAACTAATAATAGTTAAATTGTTATGCCCTCTCTAGATTTTGTTGTAAAATGTTGGACAAGGTTCTGAGTTTGATTAATTTTTCAATGTTCCAATTTGCCGTTCAATGTTGAAATATGATATCGAATAACTCCTAGCGGGTAGATTTCTTAATTTTTTGAAAGCATCGGAAAAATTAAACAGCATGAAAAACGTATTATTAAAATTAAAAAAAAAACAAACAAATATTTTTTTTGGCCAAATCCGGGACGACATAATGGGAGGAAGAAAGTGGATGTGGAAGGATAGCTGAAATGAAACAGTGAATTCTATATACAAAAAATTGAAAATTTAAGTTAACAATTTTATCTTTTTATACCCGTATGGTGAAACCAAAGGGTATATTAACTTTGCCTTACCGTTTGTAACGCCAAGATCCCGTCATCACACATAAAAATGAATTACACCAGTGTGTTTAGAATGATAAAAATAATTAATTTTTGCATGTCCGTCCGTCTGTCTGTCCGTCTGTCTGTCCGTCTGTCTGTCCGTCTGTCTGTCTGTCCGTCTGTCTGTCTGTGGCGCGGATTGCGGGCGCACGGATTGAGCTAGAGACTTGAAATTTTGCGCAGATCCGTTTTTCGTAAAATGCGAAGCTAAGTTCGTTAATGGGCAAAAATGGACGATTAGGGGGGGTACCCCCCATACGAACGAAAACGGTTTTTGTGAATATCTCAAAAACGGTGCATTTTATCAAAAAAGTCCAAGAACAAAAGTTATTTGATTCTACATAAAACTCCCATACATCAAAATCCGATTGGAATAAATTTTAAAAAATCTTATTGGAAAGTTTGACTTCAAAGTGGAATTTTGGTACAACTGTTCGAATTTTGATACGAATATCACCATACGGGTCTCCAATGGTTGCCGAATTGGCAATTATAGCTTTTGTTATGTTTTGTTTTATAATTTAAAAAGTTTACTAGCACTGAACGAGGAAAAAAATGCATGGGAAAAAACCCAAAGAAATTGAAAAATGGTGTTTCCTTCCAAAAAATAAAACATGATTTGGTCAAAAATCAAAAAATTACATCTGCTCAATAACACCTAATAAATATGCGCCACAGGCGAAATATCTAAAGCAGAATGCGACACAATAATTTAAATCCATATTTGCTTAAGCGAAAATCGCTTTCATTCTTTGCGCTTCTCTCATTGCTTAAAATAATGCAACTGTATTTGTGAAAAAACCGATGAAGAAAAATGCGCCGCAGATGAAATTATATGACCCTGACTTAGTTTTATTTAACTATACGCCAAAGCTGAAGTAGGATATGTTCGCATATTTAGTGATCTTAGCGATTAGTAAATTATAGTACTAAAGGAAAAATTCTCATTACAAATAATATTCATAATAAATCCTGCAAGAAAAATTGAACGGTTTTAAAAGTATTTTAAAGTATCGATTTTTTAACGAATTAAAACGTTCACAAATCGAGATTTTACTGTCATGGTTTGAATTTTTCATATTTTCAAAAAAAAAACATAAAGTTATCACCTTAAAACTAAGAAACTACAGAAACTTGCCATGTCCAACAAACATGTTTGGTGTCTGACACGTAACTGCCACTAGATTGTATCTTATTTAGATGCATACTGAAAATGCTACTAGGGTTTGAAAACACTATACAGCAAAAAAAAATTCATTGGTAACTCGATATATCAACCCAGGTGGCATTTTACATGAATTTCACATCGAAATGGACATTTAGAAAATCACATCACACAACTATTACCAAGAAATAGTAAAAATACATTTACCACACTTGATTTTAATTTAATACCACTTAACAAGCCAATAAAATCGGAGAATCACAAAAGGGGATGTCGTTTATTTAAAAATAGACAACGTGTTATCTTAAATGTTTATGGATTAGTAATCAATGGTTTTTGTATTTTGTTATAAATCCCTCAAGATTGCCACCTTAAGACATTTTAATTATCCATCAGTACGTGTGTAAACTTAACGTACAGTTTTAATGATTAATAATTAGAAGGAGCATAATTAATGTGTGCGATGCTAAGTTTCGTGTAAACGTCAATTTGAGATATTGAAATATTTACGAGACATTCAAAGTGTAATCATTTTAAGATAGACTCCCTGAATTAAATATAATAATCTCTCCATTAAGGCGAAGTGTCCGGAATAAATTATTTGGCGTGTGCCTTGCAAAATTAACAAATTGATGGTCAATAAGCGACAGGCGATGTAAAATGTGTTTATTTTCTTAATTCTTTTTCTATCGACGTTTTAGAGGAAATTAATTGCTTTCCTTGGGTGGATCTTTGGGGCTTTTGTTAAAAGAGATAGCGGAAATTTTGTTATGTAGAAACAATTCAACATTTTTGTTTGTAATATTGAGATTTTTTTAGCAAGTTTTATAATTAAACCCCTCAAGTCTTTCATATGGCAGCCCTACGTTTTTTTCGGCATCTGTAGTGACATAAATACTCTGTATGCCATACATGGCAAGATACACAGTAGACATTATTCACCGCTATTAAAAATTTCGTCCTAAAAATGGCAAAAAATTTATTCAGAAACGAAACTTTATTTTACTGAACGGCTTTGAAAACAAATTAAATTGATATGTATGGGTTGAAAATAATTCACAAGAGATCTTAAAGCGTTCATTGTATCCGAAAAAAAAATTGTTTGATGCGGATTGTTGGGTGGTGACATAATCGGACCCTACTTTTTTGAGAACAATTAAAGAATAACATTGACACTCAATGTAGAGAGATATCAAGCGGTGAACCACAATTTTTTGTGGCCCTGTTTTTTTATAAGGATTTCCAAGATAAGTTTTTCCAACAAGATAGCGCTACGTGCCACACTAGCCGCGGAACAATCGCTCTATTGAATAAAAATGTCCCTGGACGGGTCATTTTACGAAACGGTGACGCCAAGAAAGTGTGATTTAACACCTTTAGACTTTTTATGTGGGGTTATGTAAAGTCACTCGTGTATGACAATAAGCCAAGAACGATTCACAAGCTAAAGGGCAACATACGACCCGAATTTGCCACTTTGAAGCATAATTTATGCTAAAATGTCATCAAAAATCGGACCTCTCAAATGCGCGCCACTCAACGAAGCCATTTAACAATTTTATATTCCGTTATTAATGGCATTGATTGTGTTTTCACTGACAATATAGATATCTTAGAAATTGCACCCCGTTTGTTTGTTATGCAATTTTCAAATCCAGACTCTGGTAATGAAAAACCCTATATTATTAATGTCTTGATATTTTAAGGTGCTTTCAGCGGTTTTTTAATCTAATTTTTCATGATATTGTTTTCATTTTATTGGATTTTAGAAAATAAAAAAAATGTGATTTTTTAATTCTACATACAAAACGCAACGTTTGAAGGCATATTGATTTTTCAAGTGGTTGGAACTAAAAAAATAGAATATCAAAACAAAACGTCAATTGATCTAAACTACTTTAAACACAAAATACTTTTGAATGATTTCATCGCACAAAAATCAAGTTCATCGCTTAAATCTTTCGTTTTTCTTATACAATTTATTGTAAATTTTCAACAGTTGAAAATTTACGAAGGCCAGTATAATCAGCTCCGTCTTTATAATTAAGCGAACAAACATATTACAAATAAAGAGGGGCGTCATCGAAGCGAGTAGTTAAATCAGGCATGCCCGCAATAAGGTGTGTGACTTTTCCATATTAAAACAAATACAAAAAAAACATCAAAACATGACAGTATGGTATGTCGCTAATTTATTTGAAAAACACGAAATCACTATCCGCTGTCCAATCATAAAACGAGAAACTCAATAATTAATAAATGGTGTGGCATGATATCCCATTGAACTTATGCAAATAACAAATACCACCTGTCCGCACCATACAGACCACAACCATAGACTCAAACAAAATTCATAGTCATAGACAAATCAACATTCAAAAAAAAATCATCATTAAGAAATCGTTGCCATTTTACTCATATAGTTAGTCTCGATAGTATTCGTCTGGTGATATCAGGTATCTTAGGTATCGAATATGCATAGATCGTCAATTGACGAGTATTAACAGAACTAATGGGATGTTCGACAATCATTTACTATCCTCCTATGCTAGTAGTTTAGTATGCAGTATCTAAATTGGGCCTTCATTTATGTAGATTACACTCGTTATATGCATCTATATGGATTGCCTCTGATTGTGACAGTTTGGCCTCTGAATTCATTCCAACCTCCGCCCTGAATCATTGCTGATATGGTCTATTGAATTTTATGCTGTTTATGCTATTTATTTAGCTCATATAGCCGCCACCTCCTCTGGTGATTATTTCCTTTCAAAATCAATTAAGGTTCAACTTTGCCGCGGAGACTAAAAATTTGCATTGTGGTTCGCCTGTGGCCTTATCGAGTTTTGATATTTTGGACCTTCGATTGGGTTGCCAAAGGCACGATGATGACGACGATCCAGGAGAGTCGCCATGCCATGGGTTGAGATCAAACAGGGGTTAGATTGTACTTTGCCGCTGCAGCTATGTTTTTGATAGCGTAGTGCAGCATAAGTGCAATGAAGTACCGCTGCTGTGGGTGGTCGAATTCTGACTCCTTCTGTAGGTTATACAGCTTTATATTGATTATGAGTCTCTGAATAAAATTCTTATACAACTTCTATATGTTTTTTAACTAAAGTAATAGTAGGTAAAAGACAACTGAATTGATTGCCACGAATTGTTAATATATCATAAAATAAGTAATATTAAATTAACTGGCCATATAAATGTTTGTACATATGTATAATGGAACAGAGTTGGCATGATCGATTTTGGCCACACAATTTTCTAAGATTATTTAATTCACTTGTAGCTCAACAATTGGTTTGATGTTATTTTAATTTTATTTTCGTCTTATGGCTCATATTTGCCGCTTACCATAACTTTCTATTGTTGTCCATTTGGTTGTAGAGTTTTTACAGTAAACACGTAGCCACTAAGTCTGAATAATTTTTTAGTTAATTTTTTTTCTAAATAATTACGTAATTTAACATCCATAGCACAATTAAGCAAAGTTTTGTGCAGATTAATAATTTATAAAGTAGGTATCTATTTGTAAATAATAGATAACAATAAATTTTATATTTTTTTAGTAGAATTTAATGTGGATGAAAGTATGGCTCGATATTAAAAAAAAAGAAGAAAATCCCCCAAACAAAACGCGTCTATTTCATATGCAGGGCAAATTGCCGGGCATTTCATATTCTAGCATGGCACATAATAATTTGATTTTACAGCCCAATATAACTATTATCAAGCCCCTGTTATACCAATCACTGAAAAATTTAAAAAAAAAAGTCTAAAGCTTACTTACTATGACGATCCTATGACGAATATTTAAAAGGAAAAATAACTAGCAACATATCTCATTTAAAAAATAACTAGCAACATATGAAATGCAGGGCAAATAAATAAAAGCTATTTTACGACATTTCAAAAACTATGAATTTTAAAAACAGCAGGGCAACGAGTTTCTTATTTTTTCATCAAAACCCACTGTTTTTGATTGACCTGCAAGCAGCATGGCAAAACTTGCCCTGAGTATGAAATAGACGTAAACAAAACCAGATTTTTTTTTTCGAAATCATACTAAAATAGATAAATTTTTGGTTTTGGATATTTTTTATTAAGAAATAAATAAGGAGCTGTCCATAAAATACATCACACTTTTAAAAGGGGTGTAAATAATAAACTTTATTGACTTTAAGAAACTTTATAGAAAGGGGATTCGAAATTCCGAAGATTATCATGATGAATTTTATGTACTGCCCCTGATACCAAAAAACTTCCTTAAAATTTCATCTAATCGATTGATAAGTACATACCGACAGAAAACATACAATGATCTTACAATGAACTAAAATTTGGTTCACAAATCGGAACATTGGTAAAACAGAGTCTTTCACTGTATTTTGTATGCTGTTCTACAGAAACAGCGCGCAAACCGAAATCGCTTCAGAAGAAGTATATATTTAAAAGAAACAAAACAACTATATTCTATAAATTCGTTTTATTACTAAGAAATGTTGGTCAAAACAGATAATAATTTTTAAATTTCTCTCCTCTGAAATAAAAAATCAACATAACAAAAAATGGAAATCTGCAATGCTCAACTAAATCACACTTGGCTCGTGCAGCTAACTTCACACTCGTTCAGTTTCATTCATAAATTTTCGGTTAGAAGCATATCTGTAGTGTTTTCTGCCTATGAAGTTTGTCTTCTGTATTCTGTGGTATTCTGTGGTACGAGAAACACGTCGCGAAAACACACTTTTGGTCACCTGATCGCACTTTCGCCCCTAGGGTCGAAAACGCAACTTTCGGCCCGCTGCATGGGTTATGAAAAAAGTCTTTTTTTCACGACTTATATTTAAATTAATATAAACATACAAATTAAACTTAAAAATTATAAAAAAATTGACTTAATTAAACAACTTATAATGAATATAAAAATAAAAAACATTAACAAAAATTGAAAATAAATCTAAATATCATAAAGAGTAATTCTTAGACATAGGAATTTTCTTCACCATATTCTTTATAGTACATGATTCTATTTTACTCACAGCTCTATTCTGACCAGCCGCGACCACTAAAAAAATGAAACTGTTCAGTTTTTTTCAATAAAAAGTATTACATCGAAATGTGGTAAATCCCCACTATTTTCGTTTTCATACATGTTCATAATTTTTGGGGATTTACCAAAATTAATGTTCAAACCATGATTTTTTTTCTTAGAAAGGAAAATTGAAGAAAAACCGCGCAGCTACGGAATTTGGTATTGAAGCAATTGCAAAATCGCGGAATTAAAAACATGGCAGATGAAGGGATTGTTGTAATTTCATTCTTTTTGTCGGGTTATAAAGATCTTTTTCAATTTGAATTTACTTAGGACGCAAATCTATTTCTTTAAATGCTGATTCTTTAATAATAAACATCTGAAGAGAATAGTATAATCCAAAATCTTATTTTTCAATTGATAATCACAACTGAAAAGTTTCAAAAATCACCAACAGAAAATTATGCGAAAGCGATATGGAAAGCAACAAAAGTCTATACTAATTAAATTTTAATTCATTATTTAATTAAGTAAAGCAAATACACTGCACAATAAAATGTATATTTTTGATATCGCACAAATATTTATCTGATTTGCTGCATTCCGACCACTACAAGCAAGATAAAACTTATCACATGTTCAGTGATTAGGGAAAAACAACTTGATGTTGGCAATCAAGATGTAAACTGTAGCAATCGCCATCATCATCATCAACATCATTTCATGAACATGTTTTAATTATTTCTCCCAATTTTTAATCGAAAACCTTAAAACAAATCCGATCAATGTAGTCGTTTCGATCTTCATTGATTACATTGATCGACCGATGAATAAAAGTTTTAGCGACTTCGTTACCATTAATTCCATCCGTTGCTCTTATATCGATTATTATAGCTAAATCTCAATATGAAGTTTCGAATTTGATTTCGATTTCAACGAAAGAAAAGTAACGAAGATTTGAATCACTGTTAACTGGTCAATGACATGATTTTAAAAAAAAACTCAATCGTATTTACATATAGCTTAGGTGTAGGCACTTGTCTGCATTTTGTATTGGACAAGTCCAATGATAGCTCATTTACAGGTACATCGTCTTAATGACATTCGCAATGCAAGAAAATGCTGGGAAGAAAAACTTGCAATTCGGCAATCAGGTGATAAATATTTTACCGAAAAGAAAGGAATCTCTTGCATCATTGTCCTGGGCCAGTGCAAATTTCTGATCCAAATTTCGACAGTAGGCTGAGTAGTGAGTGGCTTTAATTACAAACAGAGCGATTGTGTCGAATTAATTAGGTTTCGACACTTTTTCTGTAGGTAACGAAATTAAATTCCCTGCTTACTGATGTTGATTGAAGCAATTCTAAAAAAAAGATCAATTAAATATCATCAAGTAACGTATATCAGAGTTTTGCCTCGGATTTAATTTACATGGCGAGATGATTGCCTTAAAGTGACTGTTAATCGCTTTCTCGCCACGATTTCATTAAATTTATAGATGCAATTGTATTTTAAAGGCATTTTCATGTAAATTACCACTCATTTCCTTTTGAGTAAAGCGAAAATGAAGCGAAATTGCTATTTTCTTTAAAGCTAAAAAAATAAATGGCTTTATTTTCAAAAATTAAGCCATTTTTGTTTTTAATAATTTAATTTTCTAAATCTATCTGAGTTATTGTTAAGTCTTCAATATAAATGTATCATTTTTAATGTAAATGTTTATTTTTATTTTTCAGATTATGGGATAATCTACAATGGATGCCTGTAAGTGGTCCCGCAAGGATCCATTTAGAAGGTAACAAAAAAATTATAAATTTACTTACTTAAAAAAGATAATGTTTGATTGCATTTCAAAATCAAATGTGCATTTATGCATAAACAATAAATCTTTATATTTTTCTGTAAAAATTTAATAAACAATTGTTTGCGTAAACAATCGTAAAGAATGTAAAGTATCGTAAAAAACACCTGTTTTTTGCCAAAAAGTTTTCGAGGGCAGATAAATTTTCGGTATTTGTACATATAACGTCAGTTTGTTTTTGTTTTATAATATCTTTCATTTAGTTGTTTCAGAAGTATTATTTGATTATTACAGTTAAACCAATCGTTTATATTGTTTACATTGTTTACATTGTTTACTATGACTTTGGTGTCTGTAAACAATTCACTTGTTACTGGTAGTAAAATTTGTTTTGTAAACAATCTCCACAATACGACTTTTCAACAATCACCGAAAATCTATCTTTAAATTGTTCTAAATTTCATATTTAATCGCCTTGTGTGTAACCTTTTCATGATTTATTACATAAAAAAATTCAACACTGCACTAATATTGCATTTGTCCATAAATCTATTGAATGAAAAGAAAATAACAAACTATAACTCTTTTGGACTACAATAATATCCAATATATCACCAGTAAATTCGTTTTCGCTACATAAAAGTGTTAAAATGATGATAAATGCCAAAAAAATCGAAACATATATATCCTTAACCTTGAAAATCAACTCAATTGTAGGTTCAATTTATATCTAACTACAGGCTTAGCAGCATCCAATTTAGTGTTACACCTTCTTTTTTCCACATTAATTTTTCCTCGCTTTTGTTATTATTTTCTTGGGTTATTTTTATTTTATTTTTTTTTTCGTTGTGTTTTTTTTCTTTTTCTTCTTCTTGATCTCAAAATAGGTGGAATTAAACTATAAACCTTGGCACAATTCCACACAAACCGGCAATCTTCTTCGGCCTATTGTCATTACCTATAAATTGCTGTGGCTCCTTATATCAGTGAAATAAGGTATAAATAGCGAATTGATGCAGTGCCTCATATGTTTCATGTTATTTTGTTATTTATGTTGGATATACTGCCTATTATTTGGCCTCAAGTAATTGCAATTATCTTTGATCTCATATTTTTGGTCACATTAATTGGACTGTGATTGAGCAGTTTACAACACCAGCCAGCCCCAAGAAGATCTTGAATTACGAGCAAAAAGAAAACGCCTTCGTTGTTCATTTTATATACATATGTATATCGTCGTATAAGATCAGCATGTGCCAAAAGTATTAAACAGAACCGAACTACATTACTAAAAAAAATATTTTTCAATGGATCGAACTTGAAATATCTTCAACCAGTAAATAATTATCTCTTGTGAGCTACCAAAGCATAAGAAATTTTTTTAATATACGGTTGAATGAATAATTTTGATAAGTTGGATAAATTTTAGACAGTAACAAAATATATGAGTGCAACGACAGCCCCTATTAATTGTTATTATGCACAAACTCACAATTACATTACCATATATTATATTTTTTCCAAATTTTATGTGAGAAACTAAATAAAAGTTTCACCAAATTTTGTTTAAAATATCAATGAAAATAACTTTATATTATAAAATACTGTGAAATTACTTATTGTTAACTGCAACTTCGGAAATGCCATGGTGGTGTGGTGGGTAGAGTGGCTGACTTCCATTTTTTTAGCTTTCAGGAACCTTTTTATTTAATTTTCTTTATTGTTTTTCTACATACTTTTTGCAAAAATATTACCTTGAGAACGAATTAAGCTAGAGATTTCAAATTTCCCACAGACAAGTTTCTGGTAAAAAGTAAGATAAAGTTTTTGTATGGGAAAAATCGAATCATTCTTCTTCTAATAATAGATTATTACGATTTTCTCGAAAACGGTGAGACGTGTCAAAAAATCTATAGAAGTAAAATGTGTTTAGAATATGATTTTACATAACTATTTCATAGATCAAAACTCAATCGGGCCACTCTACAAGACTTTTGCCCAGGCCGCTTTACTTAACCTGCATTTTTACTCTTAAAATTAATCCCAATTTCTTCAAAGGTCCAGAATAATGGGGAAAAGAGTTACATGCACGAAGTGGAGTAATTTTGAGTAGTTCAAAAATATTCGTACAGGACGGATCAATATTCCATCTCAGAGCCCAAAAATTGCAGAAAAGGGGTTTCTAAAGGAGGAGGTCTGTGTTAGTAGACATAAAGTTTTCGCTAGAGGTGACTTGTCTCAAAAAATTAAATCAATGTTGCTTTCATGATTCAGACGATTGCAAAGGCAGGTGTTAGAAGGAAGAGAAAATTTGTACTGGAGGTTAAAACGCACAGAAACGCATACAGACAGGCCCACAATCAATTTGAAAATCATTTTTACACCAAATTTTTCTCCAAATAGTTTTGAAGACTTTTTCCATATTCAGTTTTTTTTCATGCTTTTCTAAAACTTTTTTCGCGCGACCATTTTTTCGGAATATAAGAAAACATAGCTTAACACGTTGGCTACCAGCCAAAAAAAACGCTTACTCCAAAAATCATTTCTGTACTTTGTGAGTCACCAGTGAACACAAGATCAATACAGACAAAAACGAACGAATCGAATAAAATATAACCGAATAAATAGAATCGAATAAATATAACCTTTGTACCGCACGAGCGACTGCAATCAACCATGGAACTTGAGAAACTGACGGTAATGACAATAGTGTGTGTACACCGGTGACTCACATTGTCCCTGTGGGTGACACGCTGCGATCACCGGTGACTCACATGGTAGCCAACGTGTTAATGCACCTATCGGCGTTACATCTCACTATCTGTTTTACATATTAAAACCCAATATGATGAAAAATTTGGGTATTACTACAAAAACATTTGGAAACTTGAGAACTAATTGAGGTAAAAAGTTTAAATTTGACAAAAAAGAAGCTTTTATAAAAAGTTCAACCCCTTCCGAAAATGGGAAAAATTGAACCACTCCTTCCCTCCTCTTCCATATAAACGGAAAACATTTTTGCGATTTTCTCGAAAACGGTTCATTTTATCCAAGAATCTATGCAGACAAAAACCGCGTTGAAATCGGTTGAGGTATACTGGGAAAAAATTATCTTACAAATTTTTGTCATACATATACACACACATACACTCACACACACACACTCCCAAACATACAAACACTGATGCATATATCCGGGTCCCATTGTGATATCGATTTTTCATGTGATTGTAATACCTTTCTTATGTGTAAGAAAGGTAAAATTTTATGTCCGGTTTAAAGTGCTTGATCTTTAAAAAAAGTCACTATTAAAACAAAATTGTGTCAGTTCACAAAAGCTTTACTCAATTAATTGCCTATTTTTTCATATTAAATCACACCCGTGTAAAATAATAATTAATACAAAATCGTGAAGAATCTTCGCTATTATTACATAAACAAAGAAGATCATAGGAAGTGTCAATTAAACTTGTCTGAATTCCAATGAAATGATCTAAGGCGGAATGATTAGCGTACATTAAGTCACAGCCTTAGATTATGCTAACGAGCTGTGAGCTACCCAAAAGCAAATCAATAATTTTGGGCACACCATAGCGATTATATTGCGATTTCAAATGCCATCTCAATATTGGTAACATGATTCCAGAATCACCTGAAGATGAATCAATTAAATCAGAAATTAATTTTGACGTTTTTTATTGCCATTAGCGAATACTTTTGCCATATGCTCGCCAACCTGTCGACAATCGCCTAACTAGCTATGAAAAGGTGCGAAAGAATTAAAATTAGCAAATACAAAAATACCTACTAGAAGACAATAATAGAATTCCATCTAATTTCTGCATATATTCATGTATATCTGATAGATAACTTTAAGCAATCTGAAGTGCTTGAGGATCCATTCAGTCACTCATCTCCATATCGAGCGTGGGAGATGATCTCTGGTTCGTTTTAATAACTATCAGATATATTCGTAAGAAGACTTCACCATCCAGGTATGAACTATCAGACAAATGACTTAAGACATCAGCCATGGAGTTTTCACATCGGTCGGTGCCGAAATGAATGACTGACTGAATGAATAGAATGGATTTGATTCAATAAAGTGCTTTATGATGTTACAAGATTGGATCGTGTGTAGCCCATATTGCTTTCCGAAACGAATCAAAGCGAAGAGTTTTAAGTAGGCTCACTTATGCGAAACAATCGATGTACTCGCTAATTGCTTCTCTAGTTTACTGACATGGGTTCATCTTTGACGGTGGGCTTCTATAGTCGCAAATACCATACAGCAAAGATCCCAAAATTGCCTGACTTTATTAAACTATCGAAACATTGATGCCACATATGAGATCCTCATGTAGATCAACTAATGATGGTGGTATGATAATGACATGGCTAAGATGATATCAAACCAGCATTTTGCAATATTTGACGTTTGTTTGATGTTGTGATAATAAAGAACCTAATGGCACATTTACATGGCACTTAATGACAAATGTTGGGATGCTCTGCAACATAAAATGTGACTCAGTAATGGCCATGTGAAACATACATAATTTTTGTACGTGTATCAGCATTTCAAAAAGTATCTTTGTCTCATCACGATGTCTAATGTAGTATTACCAGACGATGCCCCATTGTCTTAAGATTATGAAATGCGTTCATTGTACATCATCATAAACACGGGATGCTCGCACGCAAATTAGTCCATTGAAAACGATTAAAAATGATGATACATTTTCATTTTCTTGGCTTTTTTTTACCCTTTACTCGTGATACTTCTTCCCATACATTTTTTTTATGGATGATAAATTCATTCACTAGACTTAGTGTTAATTGTACATTAATGATTGAGCTTTCCTTAATAAAATGGAAGTAAATATTTCTGATAGATCACATGCTTTTATCTTAATGTCATAATTATGAACTCACTTTTATGGAAAGTGCGTATCCAATTTGATTTATTGCCCATTTTCTTATGTATACTCATTTCTGATCGTCATTTAAAGTTCCGGAATCAATAGCACACCCCGAATTTTCGCCGATAATTTTATTTTATAGATTTTTTTTTAATTATAGAGAAAGTATATCTTAAAATGGAAACGTGTTTTATTTTCATTTATCCCTTATCCAATACTTTTTTTTAATTGTTTTGCTTTTCTCCCGTAAAGAATTTTGGTTTTCGACAACTTTAAATTTTAAAAAAATGCGGAAATCCCGTTAAAGATTTCGTATGGGTGATAGACAACTAGATTTATTATCTAGGAAAAAATGCAAGAAAATATCTCATTGAAAAAATAATTTTACCTCCAATTTTCCGGAATTGTCCTTAATCCTGGGAAATTCCCTATAAAAATATTTTTTTCATTGCGATTTTTTGAATTTTTGAACAACTTTTTCTTTCATTCTAATATGAACATCATACATAACTGTTAACCATCCATGGCAAAAGAATTTTTAAATGCCCTGATTGTTGAAAAAAAAGAAAAACATAAGAAAAGCTACAATTGCCAGGGGCCAATCGTCAAATACTCTATGTATGATGATAGACAAAATGTTTATTTAAAAAAATCAATTTGTATAGGAGACGGGGAAAGGAGTAGTCTGATTAAATTTTGATGTATGGAATGGTTATGTAAAATCATATTCTAAACAGATTTTACCTTAATAAATTTTTCAATACGACTCACAGTTTTTGAGAAAATAAAACAAGTATACAATTTGCATGGGGGAGGGGAGGAGGAGTGGTCCAACTGGATTTTTAGGTATAGATAAGTAATATAGAAGTACCAGGAAAACCGAGCCATGCTCGGCCACCTCAAAGTCGTCTCACCTCTTTATAAATTCCCGACCTAGAAAGCTAGATCTAAAACTAACGCGCGATAACAAAATTACATAGAAATCGGTTGAGTGGTTATTGAGTAATCGCCGTCACCGATTTTTGAAACGTTGTTTTAAGACACCAGGTGAAGGTTATCGAGGGGAGGGAAAAGTCAGGTTTGTTGTGGAAAAATCGAAAGCCCCTACCCCCCTTAGTAATACTGTAAAGTTTCATTAAGATCGGACCACCCAATTCGAAGATACCAGGCGAGGGGTATCCAGGGGAGGGAAAAGTCAGGTTTGTAGTGGAAAAATCGAAAGCCCTTAGCCCTCTTAGTACTACTGTAAAGTTTCATTAAGATCGGACCACCCAATTCGAAGATACCTGGCGAGAGGTATCGAGGGGAATTTTCTCAGAGGTAAGACCTATCTAGATCGATTCCTTGTTCCCGAAAATCCCTAACACTCAAGTTTCGTGAAAATCATTAGGCGGGTTTTCGAGATCGTTTGTGCAGACAGACATTCCTCGTAATAAATTACGATGCACCGTTTTCGAGAAAACAGGAAAAAAGTATTCCATTTGTATAAGAGAGGGGGCAGTAGCGATCCGTTTGGATTTTGGTGTATGGATGAGTTATGTAAAATTCATCGTTTCACCGTTTTCGATAAAATTGCAAAAAACTGTTTCGTTTGTATGGGGGAGGGGTGAAGGAATGTTCCAATTTTGCCCACTTAAAAACTTAGCCTAGCCAGTTTCGAGAAACGTAACTGTAAAAAATTTCAAGTCTCTAGCTTAATACTTTCGGAAGTTATGGTGTTGAAAAGCAAACAGACGGACAGACAGATGGACAGAGGGACATGCGGAAATCAAAATATTTTGTGATCCTTAACACCCTGTGTAGTTTATTTTCGTGTCCGATGATTGGTTGGATGCGTTAGCGCGCTCTGTCAGACAGTCTTTGTTTTTAGAACTTTTCATTTAGAATTTTTCAGATGCATTTAAATCAAATACAAGACATTAGTTTTAAATAACCTGCATTTAAAATAAATGGTTTGGTTTTTGATTTTTTCTTTGTTTCTCTTTTAATTCAGATTAAAAACATTTGATTTTGAATGAAAAACAATTTAATCAAATGACGGTTTTTGATTTAACTGTTGTAATGCCAGATCTCTCTCAATGTAATAACTTAAGTTGTATTCTTCTAGAATTATTTTGTAAATTATCTTTCAAATCACTTCATAGTTCGCAATATTTAAAAAAAATAGCCTTTTCTGAATTTTCAGAAAATATGTAAA
The DNA here is from genome assembly GCA_964034945.1 of Chrysopilus asiliformis. Lineage (NCBI taxonomy): Eukaryota > Metazoa > Arthropoda > Insecta > Diptera > Rhagionidae > Chrysopilus > Chrysopilus asiliformis. The sequence continues at coordinate 34,447,738 of OZ035960.1, read as the reverse complement.
ATTTTACACTTGAATTAGAAAATACAAAATGATAGCACACGTTAAGCCTATAGTACACGGCATGTAAAAAGCACATATAAATGTGGCTCTGACGTCATTTTGACGTCACCATGTCGTCCCAATGGCCACATGCCGTGTACTAGCTCTCTTTGTGACACACACATATGGTACACATACGAATGTGTACTATATGTGGCACTCGTGACACATAAGGATATGTGGCTTTTTCGAATGTCGTGTACTACCTTAGCACATGCAGTTTGTGACTATATGTGACATATTGTCCAGTGGTTACATATAAATGTGGCAGTCACAATATATGTGTCTGCACGAAAACTTGACACAGCATATGGATCGCATGTAGCCCTTATATGTAACTTTTGAATGACATTTCAGGCTGACATATTTAGTGGTTTTAACTAATTTTTTTAATAAATAGTATTTTAGGGGTTTGTTCATCCTGCTTTTAGAAGGAAATTTTTTCTATGGTTGGCAACCCTGATTTCAGCATTCAGTTTTTATACCCGTATGGTGAAACCAAAGGGTATATTAACTTTGCCTTACCGTTTGTAACGCCAAGATCTCGTCATCGCACAAAAAAATGAATTACACCAGTGTGTTTAGAATGATAAAAAAAGTTGAATGTAACATGTCCGTCCGTCCGTCTGTCTGTCTGTCTGTCTGTCTGTCCGTCCGTCCGTCTGTCTGTGGCGCGGATTGCGGACGCACGGATTGAGCTAGAGACTTGAAATTTTGAGCAGATCCGTTTTTCGTAAAATGCAAGGTTAAGTTCGTTAAAGGGCAACAATGGACTATTAGGGGGGTACCCCCCATACGAACGAAATCGTTTTTTGTGAATATCTCAAAAACGGTGCATCTTATCAAAAAAGTGCAAGAACAAAAGTTATTTAGGATATGATTCTACATAAAACTCCCATACATCAAAATCCGATTGGAAAAAATTTTAAAAAATCTTATTGGAAAGTTTGACTTCAAAGTGGAATTTTGGTATAACTGTACGAATTTTGATACGAATATCACCATACGGGTCTCCAATGATTGCCAGATTGGCAATTATAGCTTTTGTTATGTTTGTGTTTTGTTGTTTTAGCAGCACGTTGTTTTGGTATTATTTTTGGTTTTTTTTTTTTAATTTTCAATTTTAATTGATTTCGGCTATTTTCGTTCGTTTTTCTTTAATTTTATTTTCTTTTTTTCCCTTTGTTTTGCTATGTGTGTTTTTCAAAATAAGAAATATGAATGCAAATTTGGAATTTGGATTTCGAGGCGGTTTTCGTTTTCTTCATTTTCCAAAACCTGCGCGGCCACAATAGCAACAGCAGCCCACTTTCTTTTCGACATTTTCACAACACTGAAATGATGAAAATGATCTGTCAAACATGAATCGTCTACATACGAATGGTTGCATGTCGCACATCGTGTACTAGAAAACCACATATATATGTGAAATTGTGATGCGCACATGCGATATGCGCATGCTGCGTTGGATACCGTGTACTAGCGATATATATGCAACCATTCATATGTGCACTCAAATGTAACCACAGCATATGCGACCACATTGGTTACATATGGACATATGGATTTTGGGACAAAAGACACATGCCGTGTACTAGCACATTTTTCCCGTATGCAACCACTGTGTCACATACGAAATGTGTACCCAATATGCGACACCTTCTAGTAACGTCAGAGCCACATTTATATGTGGCTTTTTACATGCCGTGTACTATAGGCTTTAGACACACCCTTCCATATATAATAAGATCGAAACTAATTTATGCACGTATCGCACATTGGATTTCATGCAAACAAAGATATTATGTAGATAATTTCAAAAAATACCAAATGTTATCAACTTAAATTCGAAGGAAAAATATTAAAAATAATACCTACTGTATTGACATAGACTGACGTCAAATATTTTTGAAGACGTCAAATATTTCTGAAGACGCAAAATTTAACGAACGCACCTTTTTTGAACATAATATTTGCTTTAAATTTACCTCCATTGCCAAAAAATATTGAAAATTTTTCATCTCACAATGACTAAAATTAGAGCAAAAATATTTATTAATGCTTGCAAGATTATTTTATCATCAAATTGACGTCAATCGATATCGTCCGTGTACTCAGTTGGCTTCTTCCGAGGTTACACAATTTTGTGCGTGACCATTGTTTTCTTTACCTATTTCACCCCAAATTTCAATTCACAACGAAATTTGCGCCACGACTAGGAAAAACCGTGTGTTATTGAGGTGATTTCGTATGTTCTGCCGCCAGCGCAAGCAAAAAAAAAAACAGCTAAATTTTCAAAAACGAAAAAATTTCATATTTACACTTTCAATTGAACAGAAAAAAAATTGACTTTGAGAATTTTATAAAATTTCCGATATTGATTTGATGCGTCGCATGATCTATCTCACCGCGCCCAATTAATCATTCGATACATTTTTTTTATTGGATATCTTCGCTATCAATGGCCTATTTATTTGATATTTTCGATCTGATCCGTGGTCGATTGAATTGGCATTAAAACAGATATGTCCAGTAATTAATTCGACGTCTCAAGTTGTGGTTGTTCTTTTTTTGTCGTGGCTTCTCCCTTTTTGGTAAATTTAGTTAATTTTGACCAAATATTTTCATTGATGGGTTTGGTTTTCATGATCATCCGGACGATCTTATGATCTTCTTAGAGAGATCACCATCAATTGGACGGTCGGACAAGACAGCGGATGATCAGACGGACGGATGGATGATTGATTGAACTCTTGTGCCAAGGTCATCATAAAAAGTATCGTTTTTTTCCGTGCACTTCATCTTTGGTTCAGCTTTAAAACAACAAAACAAGTTGAATTTCTGTTTGAAGCATAAAATAAGTTAAAGACAACACAGCACACCTACAAAGTAACAAGTAACATTATCGCGAATTCGTCATCCTTGGGCGTCTTGAGTCCGTCAGCCTTTCTTGAGCATGTCACAAGACATTAGTTTCAACCGTTGAATTGGCCGATATTCGACGCTGTCAATCCGCTATGGAGTAGAGTGTGTGGCAATATCTACCGCCTAGTGCTTCACCGTGGAAAGAGACTGCCGTGGCCAAAAGGTGAAGCCTTCAAGATATTTCTATCTACTTGCCTGCCTGCTTGCCTTTCCATCTTCTTATACCTGCCTATTTCAGTTGTCCATCGGAATACATCGGAATATTATCCAAAGGTCGAAAATGCTGGTGGAGTTGATTCGATTTGGTTTAATTTGGTCCAGCGTAACGATTGCCATATTTTTTTCCTCCTTTCAAAATGAAATTATGATCATCCAGTCTGATATGGAGGGCCTCTATTGACCGAAAGAAGACGAATCGAAATGTTTATTTTTTAACCCATTAAAGACCAGTGTGACTGTAAATATTTTAGTGTTGATTTTAGGACTCATTTTTACTCCACACCCGGAAACATGAATGACAAAAATAAAAAGAAAGAAAGTACTGTATAAAACCCAAACGTCGAGTTAATAGCGATTTTGATTGTACGCTTTAAAGGTTATTTCGATTGGAATTTGATGTATGGAAAACTTACGTCAAAATTATTCCAAAACACTTGATGGTTATAAGTTTTTCGATAAGCGCATAATTTTCGGGAAAACTCCAAAAAATTATTGAATTTGTCCTGGAGAAGTGTACGGTTTCACTCATTCACTCGACTGCCATTTTTTCGGAAAGAATTAAAGTATATAATTCAATTTGTTCATAAATAGTATAATTTACAGTTTTTATCCAACTTTTGGTATTAGATCATTCAATGTGGAAATTTTTGGCACCCAAAATACGGTCCCCTTAAATAAAGTCTTCAAATCGACGTTTTAAGGAAAATGACCTTTAGTTCGTTAGACGAATCCGATTCCCTCTGTCGACGAGGTTCCCACCATACTTTTTAATGATTTTTTTTATTAGAGATTTTATACCACTAACCCTCTTAAAAGCCTGAGGCATTTTACGGACAATCCTTTAATGGCAATTCGTTTACATAATGCTTGACTAAATGGACTCTTAAAACAGTATAAGTGTTAAGGTGTAAACACGGACGGATGGATAAAGTCGATGATGAACTGTAATGACGGTGTCGATGACGATTGAAGATGCCGTGTTTGCCGAATATGCAAATGTTTTGACAAATCATCACGTAAATGTCTTTCTTTTTTTCTTTTAGATATCAAAGTAAAAAGTCATTTTAACCTGATGATATGGAAATCCAATGGATGATGATCCCTTTGTGTGTGGTTCGATGAATAAATGTTCATCGCTGATATTTCTGACATTTCTTATCGGTCGCATTGACTTTAAAAGGAAGTCTAATTCATTTATTTTACCCGAACTGTTGAACACAAAGTTTTCTTGACGGTCACACAAAAAAAATATTAAAAATAATAATAATTGCTGGTGTAATAATAATACCGAAAGCAGATATGATAATTTCAAATGGATGGTTAAATCTTATTTGAAAATTATTGGGGATATCTTAAATCGATCTTCTTATTGAAGGCGAAATATTTTGTAATCGGGAGAGTGAAAGCTTGTGATGATTCGGTAAATCACCAATGAGTTGAAACCAAATGGTTAGTAATATGTGATCATATCTGTTAATCGATTAATTTTGTAACAATACATGTGTAGGATCTTTTGTAGGTAATAATTTTTGAAAGAATATTATGAAATTTTGGATCAGATAATAATTTTTACTTTCTTATTCGTAATGTCGACGCCAAGATTTTGTCTGAAACCATTTCCCAGGCACTATTGGACCCTTTCAAGTATTGCACATGATTTTCTTTATAGCATAGATTAGTAGTTGCCAACCTTTTATTTTTTTTAGATATGGTTAATTTCTAACTCATTATTTGTTATACTGCTCCCAGACTTGTCCACGGGTCCATAAATAGCCGTTTATAGTCTTAGAATTTGTAAAAAAGTTGTCCTGCAGAGCTAATTGAACGAAAGGCTGTGGAGGAAAAAAATTCCATTAATATGTATACAGTGAAACCTGTATAGACCGGACCCACACTGGACCAAGAAATTTGCCCGGCTTAGACAGGTTTCCGCCTTATACGGAAACCTGTCTAAGCCCGGCTTAGACAGGTTCCAGCTTATACAGGTTCCACTGTACTATATAAATTTCACTTTTTCTGTTCAGTGAAATATTTGGCCTCATCTTTCAAACTAGAGCTGAGCGTCAAAGAGCTTCGCGGATCATCCTCCTCCCACAGGTCGCCCTTAGACTACCTGTCCCCGTCGGCCTGCGACCTCTGGCCCAATATAGACAATTGTAGATACCGTACCTCTGATCCTTTTGCAGTACAATCACACCCCACGGCCTTGGTACTTACTGGGCCTTCAACCTAGGATCTGACTTTTCGAACGTGCAGAACTGGCAGGGAAATCGTAGAGGTAGATTTTAGGAGGCAAAATTTTTAGATTATCTCTTTAGGGATGAACACCGGATTAAAATTCCTTCAGAATTGCAGGAGATAACAGGTGAGGGGCTTTTCAAAGAAGACAGGAGTGAATATTAGTGGGTGAAACTTTTTTTGAGGGTTGACCTCGTTATTGATGAAAACTAGATCCAAATCCGGAAATTGATTTTAGAGGGCGAACATTTTATTTGAGTGATTACCTCTCTAATGGTGGATACCGGATGCAAATCTCTTCAAAATTGCCGGAGATAGCAGGTAAAGGACTTTACGAAGAGGGTGGAAACTGTTGGGCGAAATTTTTCCATGAAGGCTGATCTCTCTATTAGTGAAAACTGAATTCAAATCCCTTCATCGATTCAAGAGATTTTCTTCTTCTCAGGAAAGGGGGTAAGAAGGAAAGAAAAATATGTAAAACAGAACAGTTTTTTTACGATTTATTCGAAAACAGTGAGTTCTATCTAATAAAGGAAAGATCCATGCTAAAAAGTTAAAACTTCATGACCTATCTTCGAGAAAACGAGACGTTGACGAGACGGGAAAACGAGAATGGAAAATTATGATTGTATTAATTTACCTTCAACATACCTTATTAAAAGTAACATTATAAAACTTTATATGAATATTAATGCAATATTTTTGCACCCCCTTATAAATTTTACACACCATCAAATTCTTCAAAAATAGCAGTCAAATTACTAAAAGATCTTTAACATCAAAATAATTTTGTTAAAATATGCGTAAATAATGGATAATTATAACCAATTAATGTACAAACAAAATTTCCAATTAAATGAAAGCGAATCAACAACATTCAAATGAGCTTTTTGCATATCAAATTTAAATTTGAAATGATTATAAATCCGACATTCAGCTTCCGTATAGTCTAGTCTAATAATTTATATTTTCTTCAGTTTGATTGTCATAAAATAAACAAGTTCCGATTAGCCTTGAATACGTTGATCATCTTCACTTGAACCGAATATTATTACTGCGTGGTCTTATAGAAATTACATAATTATTTGACAGGCCATAAATCAAAACTCATTATCATCTTCACTAATGGAGTAATATATTTTCGATGGAATGTAAATAACAATGAAGGTGTCTATCAAGGTTCAAATTAGTTGTTTAGTGAATGCTTCTCTCGTGATATTCATATAGGTATGGTACGATTAATATGAGTAATGCGATTTTTTTTTCCTGTTATTAGTTTATTGAAGACATTGTAGACATGAACTTGACACATGTATTTTATAGTCAGGTGAGTAATCTTTAAGTAACATCAAATTGTTCCAAATTAGTAACTGCTGTGCATAAAATTGTACCAACATTTGATTCATTTATTATTATGAGTTGTAACAATTTTTCATTAAGATTTTGGTAATTGACCCTTCAGTTGAATTCAGCCTGCGAAAATTTTCAAAACAGATCAATATCGCGCCCAATTAAGCCTCAACACGTAGTACTTATGTTTTAAGTAGTATGTCATAACAACTAGAATTTGAGATAATTTTCAGATACTCAAAAATTAAGTGGTGTTTATACCCGTATGGTGAAACCAAAGGGTATATTAACTTTGCCTTACCGTTTGTAACGCCAAGATCCCGTCATCACACATAAAAATGAATTACACCAGTGTGTTTAGAATGATAAAAATAATTAATTTCTGCATGTCCGTCCGTCTGTCTGTCCGTCCGTCTGTCCGTCTGTCCGTCTGTCCGTCCGTCCGTCTGTCTGTTCGTCCGTCTGTCTGTCTGTGGCGCGGATTGCGGGCGCACGGATTGAGCTAGAGACTTGAAAGTTTGCACAGATCCGTTTTTCGTAAAATGCGAGGCTAAGTTCGTTAATGAGCAAAAATGGACCATTAGGGGGGGTACCCCCCATACGAACGAAATCGTTTTTTGTGAATATCTCAAAAACGGTGCATCTTATCAAAAAAGTCCAAGAACAAAAGTTATTTAGAATATGATTCTACATAAAACTCCCATACATCAAAATCCGATTGGAATAAATTTTAAAAAATCTTATTGGAAAGTTTGACTTCAAAGTGGAATTTTGGTACAACTGTTCGAATTTTGATACGAATATCACCATACGGGTCTCCAATGATTGCCAGATTGGCAATTATAGCTTTTGTTATGTTTTATTTTGCACATAGTTTTTAAGTGCTGTTGAATTTTACACATATTCTTAATGCACATTTTTTCTTCTTTTAATCGGCGATTAAAATATATTATGATTGTAAAAATAAAATTGCTGTGAAAAATATGTACCTAATATAAAACTATACAATTGCATTACACTGACTCCGGAAAAACAAGAAACTCTGATTAAGATAAAAATGAAATTGCAAGAAAAGCGGATGTCCTACAGAAATATCGAAAATTATTAACATACTTGGGTAACTGACCGTCATCATAATAATAATCATGATCACCGTCATCAGTTACACTAGTATCCATATCATTGATCATTTTGTAGTAGAAATAGCTTTTTAGGATTGAATCTTGCGGCTGGCCCGATGTGGATCACTAGTAACAAGTGAAATTAATCGGTCTTTCACAAAGTGAAATGATGATCATATAGCGTCCAGACAACTGCTGCACTGGAAAAGTTACTAGGATTTTGCAAAATGTATATAAAATCACTTACGTTTGGTTTTCACATAAATTTTTTGTGGCATCTTGAATCTTGCTAGCATTCCCTATCACTGAATTACATCGCTACATTTACTAAAGCGTTGATATATTTTAATGAAATTGGATTGAGAAACGAGATCAAACATACATTTCAAAAAAATGTTTGAAAAAAAAAACATACGAATACATCATCCGGTATTTCATTTGAAACTTGTTCCTTGATATTATATTCACTGAAGAAATGCATTGCGCTTCATCGGTTTCTTGGCACCTTCTTGGTTTTATTTAAATTTCCTTCTGACGTTGATCAATTTTTATGGTTAAACTAACTGCCATAATCGGTCAATCTGAGGAAACTCTTCGAATTTATTTCAAATTAAAAACATCACCTGGCTTACATTTCAAGAAATTTTCAATGAAACATACGTACAACATTTGAAATTTATGTTTGAAATGATATAAGAAATGCACCTCATTTTGAATAAGTTGGTAAGATTCATCTTAGATTCGATTTAATTGATTACAAAGCTGTAATCAATGGATACGGGATGATATTACATTTTCAATCTTCTTTAACAAAACATATATAGCGGTAAAATTATACACTATTTACATAATTAAACCTCATATGATAGCGTCTATTTCATACGCAGGGCAAATTGCCGGGCATTTCATGTTCCAGCATGGCACAGAATATTTTGATTTTACAGCCCAATATAACTATTATCAAGGCCCTATTTTACCAATCACTGAAAAATTAAAAAAAAAGTCTAAAGCTTACTTACTATGACGATCCTATGACGAATATTTAAAAGGAAAATCTCATTTAAAAAATAACTAGCAACATATGAAATGCAGGGCAAATAAATAAAAGCTCTTTTACGACATTTCAAAAACTATTAATTTTAAAAACAGCAGAGCAACGAGTTTCTTATTTTTTGATCAAAACCCACTGTTTTTGATTGACCTGCAAGCAGCATGGCAAAACTTGCCCTGCGTATGAAATAGACGTCATATGATAACAAGTCAATTATAATCATGAAATTCACTTTACCAAACCATTTGAAAGATCAAGAACTACTTGAATCGACAAAAAATTGAACAGGTTTTTATCAAAAGTTAAAACTTGTCCCAAAAATGAGGAAAAATTATTGAACTCTTGTCCCATACAAATGGAAAAGATTTTTCAAGAAAAAAAAAACATTGTCAAGATAAAAAGTGCTAAGAACAGTAATCTACATAACTTTACCATACATCAATATCCAATTAGTACCACTTTTTGTAAATCCAATTGAATTGCTTGAATCAAATTGAAATTTTGCAGAATCACGTTCGATAGATTTTTATGGGACGATAACAGGGATGGCTCCATGTAACTTATTTTCGATCGACTAATTAGTCGAAGGAAACCTTTAGTCGACCAAAACTGGGCACCAATCATGTATTCCGACCCGTCTCTGTCTTTCGACTTCGACGCAGCTTTTAACTCTTGACTTCGCCATATCTGCAGCTTGAAATTTCGCGGAATCGTCACTATGAATCGAAACGTGATTCTGACTGTCACTCCAGGATATTTGAAGCTGCTGATATGGCGAAGTCAAGAGTTAAAAGCTGCGTCGAAGTCGAAAGACAGAGACGGGTCGGAATACATGATTACTGCCCTGATTAGACAGGCCGCCACTCATTCTGGTGCGCACGACATAAGACTCTTTCCTGGGTAATCTGGAGTCAGTGAATCCGAGTTAATTTGGAATCTTTCCTGGGTAATTTGGGGTCACTGAAAAATAAATTTAAAAATCCTGGACAAAAGTTTAGTTTCCGGAACGCCTGGACAACATGCCTAAAACCGGAACTATTCCGACTATTCCGGGACTTACCCCCGTCGCACACTTCAGCTAAGTGAGCTCAACTACGTGAGCTAAGTTTCTCGCTGAAAGTAAAATCCTTAGCATTTGCATTGGCGATCGCACACTTCAGCGAAACTATGAAACTACATCGCGTAGTCATGGGCGACGCGGACTACGCTCGCTCGCGTAGTTCAGACCTCAACTACGCGAACGACTTCGCTGGCATCGCTGACACTCACATATAAATATATTCGGCGTTATACAGTGTAGAATCGGTGTTTGCAAAAGTGTAGTATTTTGTGGACATAAAAGTGTAAGGAAAACGCGAAAATTGAATTCTTTTGCGGAATATTTTCAATCGCGTTAAATAATTTATATCTAAAAATTGCTGCAGATAAAGTGGAAAAATGCATATATTTACCGAAAATATCGCCGCGTAGCGTAGCTCAAGTGTGCAACGAGGTGAGCTAACCCAGCTAGGCTATGTAACTATAGCTAGCCTCGCTCACATAGCTTAGTTGAAGTGTGCGACGGAGGTTATCGTCGCCCTAACGATTTCTGCTGAAACTCATATCAAAAAAAAGTTCGTTAAAAGATTTAATTTTTCTTGTTTTCTTCAATTGCGTCAATTGAATTTTGGTGTGTGGAAAAATTAATTATAAACTCTTTTTCATGTTTACATTTTTACTATAATAAACAATTTTTGACATGCATGCATAATGCCTAGAGCCCAATGAACGCAACGCGAACGCAGAAACTGTCACTTACAAGTTTGTTCCATAGAAATCATATGAAGTGAGCACAGTGAACGCAAAGAACGCACTTACAATGCAAAAGTTTGCAAGCTTCTAACTTTGCCGCAGCAATTCTGCGTTGACAGTTCATAAAGTGAGGTTGGGGAAATGTTGTTCGAGGAAAAATTGATAGCCTTAGTGCAAAAACATACAAATAACAAAGATAAAGACCAACAAAGCAAATTATCACTTCGAAATTATCCATTTTTGTAATTTTTCAAACTTTATACCACTTTATATTATGTCACTTGTACTACTTCACGAGATGCCATTGGGCTCTGCCGCCGAAATGTTGCGCTGCGTGACAGTTCACAGCGTTGGAGTTGCGTTCGCGTTGCGTTCATTGGGCTCCAGAGGTAAGCATTTCAGTTACAGAAAATGGGTTCTAATTGAACTTTGCTGTACTGTAAAATCATGAAAAATCAACTCCTTTTGTCGTTATTTAACGATTCTATTATAAAGTAAGGGTAAAGGAGCATATAAAATCACTATCTTCTACTACCACATTATTTCTTGAGACGTAGCATTCTATAGGACCACAACAACTTCTGTAGTTCTGATTTTTTTTTTTTAATTCTGATTTAAATTTAAAAAATTTATTATATTTTACGATTTTTGTCCCGACAAACAATATGAAATATTATGATATGATTTTTACTAATTTTGGTTTTCATATAGAAATCTCAAATACTGTCTCAGCAATATCATCCCCGATTCTTTGCTAAATTGAATTCGCTGATCTACAGTAATTTAAAAAGTCTTTCGAATTAACCATTATAGTAGGTATATACCGTATAACGGAAGCGTTTATGTTTTCTGTTGAATGTCGGTGCTTGTAGTGAGTGCATTATTATGGTCATCATTTGCACTGTTTTAATTTTCCCATCAATCTCGCAGTTTGCGAGCAATACGATTTTTTCAACTTCCCCCAACCGATATTATTCTGTGCGGAGCTTTTTCTATAGTTTTTTCTACTGATATTAGCAACAAGTCTAATTGAAACCATCTCCTAATGGGATAGAAGAAAATAGTAGCTCTACATGCTACTCTAATCTCTTTATTAGACGCAGCAAGCCTTAAAAGTCTCATGAGGTGTAAATTGCTATGTTTTTACCGGCATCACATCTTTTTTGACTTCTTTTGAATAAAAAGATGACTCTAATTTACCATGGCCTTTCCTCACCTGCTGTGCACGGTTTTTCGGAAATTTTTTCCCCCGATAATAATTTCATTTCTTTTGATTCTTATTTAATGATTGGCACCTCTCTCCTACAATCAAAGGTGGCTTCACAAATTAATGAAGAGACAGCGTTCCAGATCAAAGTTCAGGCCAATTTTACCACTGGTGGGTTATACCGATCGAAGAAAAGGTATTTTTATTGAATGTTTTTTTTTGTGTCTCGTTGGCGAGTTAATTCGACTATGAAGATTTTTGTAAACTTTTACTTGAACTAAGATTATCGTAAAGTATAGTAGATCGCGATTACTGATTCGCTTTAATATATTTATAACGACAAAAATGTGTACAAAACATGCTCGATTAACATAAAACCAGTGACGAGCTCGTAAGATAACTAAATCGCTTCAAATTGATATCATTAAGACCAAAAAGTGCGATAGCGGCACATTTAATTTGAGTTTAAGAATGGCGCGGGTGCAAAAGGACGTAACGATCGTCTTTGAAAAAAAATCATAAATTATGTTGTCGTGAGCATCACAGAGGAGTTATTCTTGTGCATCCGTTTTCCAGTGTACCTACTTGTATCTCTTGCAGTTAGATAGATAAATCTGATTTGTTCTATCACATGTTCCAGGCAAACTTACCAAACCATTCCCTTTTCAAACTACTATCTATTCCATGCAAATCCGTACAAAAAACTTTACCTTTTCTTCAACATAGTTTTTTTTTCTTCTTAGATATTTCCTTGTCGTAGGTTGTCGTAATCTTAAATGATATATCAACTAAATATTTTAATAAAAGTTTTATGCAAATTTTATGTACTTGAAAATCGTTTATCATTTTGAATCCAAATCGAGCGTCTCTATAGGGAAGATTGAAACTGAACTATAGAAGGACTAAATATGGAGGACTAGACCATTTTCCACAGTTTCAACAATGCGAAGATAGCGATCGTAAAAGACGTCAAAACAACTTGTTAACTTTGCATTGCAGAGGAGGAGGCCACAAGTTCATCGTCTTCAATCGGCTGGTGGTTTTTTTTTATTATTTTAAAGATGCTTTTACTATATTGTACTAAACATTCAACAATATTCAACTGAATTTACTATTATAAACCATTTGAGTAAATTTCATTTTATTATCGTTTAGAAGAATATTTATAGCTGTGGCAAAGATCACTGAAACTACCTCTTTTGGGATTATGATTATCATGATGATGCTGATGATTATTTGCAGAAGCGGGTTTAGGTTATGTCAGTCATATTAAATATGTGTCATGAGAGGCTGAAAAAAATACATAAAATATAAAATTTTTCTCAACCTTCTTCACATAATTTTAATTTTAAAAAAATGTTTTTTTCCTGTCTAAAATACTTATAAGAAAAGTGACAATCGTTTTGTCCGAAATTGTTCTATCTGTATAGGGAAAGGTGAGGGGTCTGATTGAAATTTGATGTATGGAAGAGTTATGTAAAGACCTAGTCTAAACACTTCTTGTCTTAATAATTTTTTTGAGACGAGGCACACTAGTTGCAAAAGGCTCAAAAGCTGTCATTAATTGAAAAAATTAAACACATTTTACAACCTCCTTATTATTATTATTTTGACTGACTGACTGACTAAGCCCCTGAAATCAACCCCTGAAGCTAGAAACTTGAAACTTTCACAGTATCTCCCAACCATCACGTAGGCGCTCACTAAGCCGGGGTTTTCCGAAATTTTACCGATGAGGGGTAAATGGGGGGTAAAGGGGGTTTGGGTGTTTTTAAACCGCGATTTTCGCCATGAATCCTGCTCAATAGGAGGCTGAAAAGTTTCACTCGGGGGTTTTCGGGATCACTGATCACGAATCCGGTGTTAGATTTTCAAAATTAGAAACGGAAGGTCCTGTAAGGATAACGCAAATATCCTTTTCCCCATTTTTTCCCGGGGAAAAATGGCATTAGGGCGTTTTCGGAGTCACTGATCACGAGTCTGGTGTTAGACTCATTCGCAACGGAGAGTCCTGCAAGGATAAGATTTTTATCAAAAGTTTTTAAATTCTTTCCGGTTTTCTTCGTATTCTAAAACTTATACAAAAAACTTAACCCGGCAACGACGGGTGTGCAATCTAGTAGTATCTAAACGTCTGCATATTAAATCGAGTACCTTGTTTGTGTAGTCCTCTCAAGCACACTTTCTTCGAGAGTTATCGTGATATCGGACAAGCGGAAATCAATTTTTTTTCTTATTCTAAACATCACGTGGTATTCGCTTTTGTCCAACGATTGATGCGATACATTACCAATGGTGGTATACTAAACGTAATATGCACTATATAATTTTCATATAAAAGCAAAGAATAAAAGTGAGAGAATTTCATGAAAATTTGCGAGTGAATGTAAACGACTCTCCGGCCTGACAAGGAAAAACCTTTGATTTGTGACAAATTTTTCTGTTTTCCTCGGGCCTCCATCCGCTGACATTTCTACAATATTTCATTTCAATCGATATACTCGTTTCAGTGTGTGAAGACTCTAGAAAGGAACTTTGAACTCATGTAGGAGAAGGTCCTAAAATACGTGTATATTAAGCTATTAGTCAAAATCTTTCGCAATTTTTTGTATGGGGTTTAGCACGGCTCCCTCCCTTTCTTCTAAATTTGTGACGTATTTTATGAACAGCACATAGGGTTAATCAGATTTTCGGCATAGATTTTCCACTTTTTTATTTGATTTCCACCACATGACAGCTTGCAATTGTACTATGTATACGGAATAAGAAATTCTTCAAATAACTATGAACGTGTTATTGTCAAAAAAAATATTTCTAATATAATCAAGAAAAAAACTATTGGTTTTTTGAGATATTTTGTTAGAATCATTTGGTTTTCAAAAATCAAATACTCAGAACTTACTATTTCGGTGTGTAAGCGAACGAAAACAATAAACAAAACTACGACAATCCACACTTATTTCAATGATCTTAATCAAATCCATTTGATAAGCATTTCAATTTAAGTTTCAGTTCCTACGGCTTTGGGTTTCAAGTTTTCCAATAACGTTTTTATTTGTTATACAAAATGAATTTTTAATGGTTTACAATTGGGATAAGTAAATAAAACGCACTAGTTTCCGGTAAGTAAATAAAACGCATTAATTTTGTTCAAGTGATCTTTCACTATAGTAGTTTCCCGAAAGCCCTTGAAAAAATACACAAATCCAATACCGAAACTTACCTCAATGTGATAATTACCTATAATTGTTAATATTTATCAGTATTTTTAATTGCTTGTTTTGATCGTTCCACAACCACTAAATTATATACTCCACAGAATTCTTAAGTAGTGTAAATTATTTGAATTGTATAAAGTGTGTGTCTAATCAAGTAAAGTAAATCTCAAGCCAATATAGAATTATGTTCATACATTTAATCTTGATGCCATCTCTAATCTAACATATGATTTTGAAAATGATATTCAGCTAGTGTACATTTTAGATTTAGGCTTTTAAATTCTCGATACAAATTATTTCAAAAATCCAAATAACAAATAAAACAACATCAAATAACACTTCTGTTATTCACTTCTGTATATGAAAATTTTATAAATTTATTCGAATTCAACCTGGAATTCGATTTAGATAATCTGGATTAAATGCACGATAGAGGCTATACACGTGTATATCACTAATCGAATGCCATTGATGGCGTCATATATTTGCGCATATGCGTTGCAATAAATTTGAATAACATATAGGATTAAAATTGATAGAAATACAATTCTGCTAATATTTTTTAGATGAAGAAATGAAAAATATATGACGAACTTCATTTGAATTCACACAGTTTTCAATGCAGACGGTGGCTGCACTAAATTTTCACAGAATTTTGTATGTGCATTTGAATTGCGAGGAAAGTTTTGAGAGAATCGTTGACCTAAATTGGAAAAAGTGCAGCCATACTCAAAATAGAGCAAAAAAAGAATTTTTTACCTTATTGCACAATCACAAAATTGAAATTTTGCGATATTTTCTTTGAATTTTAAAACCATCTTAAAGTTTTAAAGGAGTGAACAATTGTTTTTAGTTATTTGTTTATTAGGGGTTCTCCTTGAAATACGTTATACATTTGGGGGAAAGCAGAGTTGCACCAACGAGAGTTAGCAATTTACGTCCAACTTAAATAATTTAAGTCCTTGAGTTTCTACGGTTTAAGTCGGCTAACCAAAACTTAATTATTGAATAGTACGAGTAAACGGGCCCTAAACGCATACAAAAAGTTGTGAAAAAGCGTTACGAGACGAAGCTCTAAAGAGGCAAAAATTAGCGTGATGTATGTAGCCCCTTATTTCAAAATAATATTCTTTTGTCTTTTACTAGAACTTTATATCTCAAACTGTCTTTGAGGAAACCAACGGCTTTTCGGTGTATGATATAAAATTGAAAAAAATGGGTATCCTTACAACTTTGCATTCTACCGTTATTCTAGATCTTTATTTACATTGTTGTTGCAAAATTTCTTACAAAGTAAAGATTTCTCAAGGAAAAACTACGGTTGATGGAAGAATTAAAGATAACTTCTCAACGTTTCCTATATTCTACTGTAAATCGATATATTTTGCCGTTCACAAGATATCCCGTGTTTGTAATACATTTTTTAATATTTTTATACTCTACTAGCAGACCTTTCGTTGCTAGCTTAAAGTTTCTTGTAAAGAATGCCAAAAAACCATAAAAAAATTAAAAAACTTTTGGGCAAAAACGTTATCCTTACAGGGTTTTCCGTTTAGAATTTTAAAAATCTAACATCGAATTAGTGATCAGCGACCCCAAAAACTCCATAATACCAATTTTTCCGGGGAAAAATGGGAAAAAGGATATTTGCGTTATCGTTACAGGACCTTCGGTTTCGAATTTTGAAAATCTAATATCGGATTCGTGATCAGCGACCCCATAATGGCAATTTCTGCGCGGAAAAATGGAAAATAGGATATTTGCGTTATCGTTACAGGACCTTCTGTTTTGAATTTTGATAATCTGACATAGATTAATACCTGATCCTGGAAACGCAGATCATTTTGCAAAAAACCGCGTGAAAATCGGTCCAGTAGTTTTTGAGTTTTGTAATCTCAAGCAGACCAACAAACATACATTTTTATACCCGTATGGTGAAACCAAAGGGTATATTAGATTTGCCTTACCGTTTGTAACGCCAAGATCCCGTCATCACACACAAAAATGAATTACACCAGTGAGTTTAGAATGATAAAAAAAGTTGAATTTAGCATGTCTGTCCGTCCGTCCTTCCGTCCGTCTGTGGCGCGGATTGCGGGCGCACGGATTGAGCTAGAGACTTGAAATTTTGCGCAGATTCGTTTTTCGTAAAATGCAAGGCTAAGTTCGTTCATGGGCAAAAATGGACCATTAGGTACCCCCCATACGCATGAAAACGTTTTTTTGCGAATATCTCAAAAACGGTGCTTCTTATCAAAAAAGTGCAAGAACAAAAGTTATTTAGGATATGATTCTACATAAAACGTCCATCCGCAGAATAAGATTTTATATAAGTTATTTGTACATCAAAATCTGAACTACTAAACTACTCCTACCCCCCTCCCCCTTTCCATACAAATGAAATACTTTTTTCCTATTTTATCGATGCTGCAGCCTATCGAAAAATTTATTGAGACGAAATGTGTTTAGAATATGATTTTACATAAAAGTGGCATATATCGAAATCTAATCGGAAATTTTGTCTGTCTTCATATAGAGTATTTGATAATTAGCCCTCCTGGCAATTGTAGCTTTCCTTGTATTTAAAATTGATTTGCTGACCTAAAACAGATTGGGGAAAAACAAACACCTATGCGAAATACATTGCAAAAACTGTTCAAGTGATCATCATGAAAAAAAATCTTCTCCTAACCACGGTTTCTTATATACATTTGGCGCAACGAATTAATTGTTATAAATAAAACAATAGAATGCATTTTCGACATAAATACGGCTAACAACCATCAAATGCATGAAATTGTTTGATTTTTTCCACTTTCAAGGTCTCCATCTAGAATTATACCTTGCAGTCAGTCCTTTTCAAATCGAGCGAAAAACAAAAACTGAAATTACAAAAGAATTAATTTAGCCTAACGTATAATTCAGCACTTAACACTCTCATAAACCGCGAACTCGAAGCGACCTACAAGGTTCATAATAAATGTCTCCCATGCCATCCATATAGCAAAAAATTGTAACAATTGGCGGACGGTACGCGCCAAAAATAATGACATAAGAAATGCAAAATATGTACCTAACGTGTATATGAAAAAAAAAATGAATTTTCCCTTGCAATCAAGACTTAGGCTAAAAGACCAAGACAGTCATCGTCATCCATTCCAGCAAATAATAATATTATGCAATTCTGCACAGAAAGGAAAACTGGAAACAAAAAATATTTCAAGTGTGTCTACCAATTGTTTATAAATTTTCTATAGCGATGGGAAATGGAGCACTCAACATGATTCGTTTATGTTGCCTCTGCCACCATTAAAAAAATGCACAAATGTCTTAATTTCAAGATGAAGCACTGCCACTTAATAAAAATTCACATTACTCACCTGACTTTGGACGCGAATTGAAATAAGTGCGTCCATTCATAGTGTGTTTTTTTTTTTTTTTGGGAGTCTGTCTAAGACATAGGTTGTACTTTTCATCTGCCTGGATTTCGGGGAGTATCTAACCTAAGGTCTAATCAGTCAACCTTTAGATTTTTGCTGAGTTAAGGCCTCCATAAATGTCGCAAAGGTAAATTTACACCTCATGCAGTGTTGCGGGTGGTTTATTTGAGCTATGCTCCCATAATGCAAAAATATTTAGAAAAATATTTCATTCGCATAGAACACGGTGCTCGGAATACATTTAGATTCGCTTAGTTTGTAATTTGCATAATTTACAAAATTAAGCGAAACCGAAGCGGTACGTCTTTCTTGCCACCCTATGATGTTGTATGACAGCAGTGGCGGGCGGGCGGCCTGGCATTCACACTGAAGATGAAAAAAATAAATGGATTTCATGGGAAAACGAGCTTCGTTCTGGGAAAATTGTGAAATATGTAGAACTGGGCGATTGGATTGCATATTTTTCTTCTATATCACATTGGAATCTCCCAACAGTTTAAAACTTTGGTATCCGGAGGATGGTTCCCCCTTCATCTTCATCCATTGTTGGTGTTGTCTATCTATTTAATAGAAGCTGCACACTCTCGATTAAAATCGAGGGCGATTTTCGTAATCTTACTTGTTGCTGATATGACTCAAGACGAAGATATATAATTTAGCAAGTAAAAGTGTTCATAATTTGATTTGTAGCGGAAAATTCACCATTATGTGGATCAAGGTGAAAAATTTATGACGTCAAGTGGACGTTATGATGCAATTCATTGAGTTTTTTTGATACCATGATATTTTATTCGTTAAAATGTTTGTGTAAATAAAATATCCCGCTTTCGTTTTGTTCCACAGCAATTTTTTTTTTAAATAAAATATTCACAAATTACTTGATCAAATAAATTGATTAAGTTTTTTCCCTAACGTAAAAAATCAAAAAAAAAAAACACATACACACAAGTTTTCGAACCGAAATTAAAATAGTTTTTCATAGTAAATATTGATACAATTTTAGTTTTTTACTGACTTCACTTAAAAGACTTAACATTTCAGTATTTTCCTGTGGCATTGATCCGATCGATAGATATCAATCAATTTAAGTTCACTTTTTGCATAGTCTGTTCCGTACTGTTGTTTTAATTACAGGCAGAAATTTTCAATAATAGTAAATGTAGTAAGGCAGCACTTTTGCATAACTTATCTGAGTTCATGGGTAAGACAATCGCTAAATTCTTCCGAAGTCTGCTATATGTAGATTTCCAGTAATTTAACTAAATTGATTGTGTTAGTTGAAAGTTAGTTACTGGATGAGTATCTATCAGTTACCACTTTTAACCAAATGTTGAACAATCTATAACAGTCAATTACCTGCGAATCGTCTATGTTTCTTACGTAGAAAATTTAAAACCGAAACAGTTTTAGTTATATGGTTCAATTTGTACAAGTAACATTAATGTCCATAAGTGACCATAGTATATAACTAGATCGAATATCGATGCTGTTGAAATTTCATAGACAAATCGATTAGACACTAGTAAACGTGAATGTGACCAATGCCCCCGAATACATTGTATTTTAATGGAACTAATTCTTTAATTAATAGTAAATAGAGCATAGCCCATAGTCATGTTACATGCATATAATATAGATTCTATAAATCGTATATGCTTTTTTTTTAAAAAAAATTCACCAATAATGTATTCTGTTTAAAAACCAGTGCAATTTTACTATTTTTTGTTAAAAAATGCTGTTATGATGAATCAAAAATATTGTAAAATTTTTTTGTTGAAAATTCGCTAGTTCCACTTTAGAATTAACTCAATTATTTTATTGTTTGCAAGTTTACTAAAATATGTCTTAATAGAGAAAATCATAGACAATAACCACCAAGAAAGTTTGGAAAAACCGTAAAGTTCTTCCGAATCAAGTCATGTCCATTTTTCAATTCGTATGGTGAAACCAAAGGGTATATTAACTTTGCCTTACCGTTTGTAACGCCAAGATCCCGTCATCATTGTGTTCAAAATGATAAAAAAAATTTAATTTTACATGTCCGTCCGTCGGTCCGTCCGTCTGTCCGTCCGTCTGTCCGTCTGTCTGTCTGTCTGTCCGTCTGTCTGTCCGTCTGTCCGTCTGTCCGTCTGTCTGTCTGTGGCGCGGATTGCGGGCGCACTGATTGAGCTAGAGACTTGAAATTTTGCGCAGATCCGTTTTTCGTAAAATGCGAGGCTAAGTTCGTTAATAGGCAAAAATGGACCATTAGGGGGGGTACCCCCCATAAGAATAAAAACTTTTTTTGCGAATTACTCAAAAACGGTGCATCTTCCCAAAAAAGTGCAAGAACAAAAGTTATTTAGGATATGGTTCTACATAAAACTCCCATACGTCAAAATCCGATTGGAATAAATTTTAAAAAATCTTATTGGAAAGTAAGACTTCAAAGTGGAATTTTGGTACAACGGTTCGAATGTGTATATGAATATCGCCATACGGGTTTTCAATAATTGCCAGATTGGCAATTATAGCTTTGGTTATGTTTTTTTTTATTTTATTTAATCCTGCTTTTCAGTTCGCTTTTATTTCTGATATATACAACTCGGAAAATTTTATTTTTTTCTTTCTAGTGCATTTTTTTAATAAAAGTAGTGCATTTTTTATTTATTACTTCCCGAAGATCGAAAAACGAATTTATGAATATTTTTGCAAGCCCTTTCATTTAAGACCCAACACGTTGGGTGCTTGGTAAAATTATTCAAAAAACAAAATGGCGCTTGAAAGCCGCCATTTTGTTTTTTCATGTTTGTTATATACGCATTGGATTGTTACTGGAGTTACGTATGTGTGTCAAATTTCAAATCAATGGAATATGTGGAAGTGTGTCAAAATTCGGGTACAAGATTTGACCCTGACAAACACACAAAAAGGCAAAAAAGCAAGTTAAATAAAAGCTTTTAAAATAGTCAGAGCTAGTTCTAACTACTTTCTCTATGTAACGGAGCTAGAAATTACCTGTCCCAACACTAAAATTGCAAAAGTTTACACATCAAGATCTAGAAAGGATTAAATATTAAAATATAGTGAAAATTCTTAAAAATAAATAGTCGCCAAACAGACATTTCCCTCAAACGCTTAAGCGGACACACATTTCCTATTATCATATTGACAATTTCAGTATTGCACGTGTTCCGAAAAACGGACGCGTATCATTATTTTCAAGATAGACTTCTACCAGTAAACTTTAGCCGATTTTGATGCAGTTTCTTGCATTCAAAAGCTGGTATTGTCCGATAGAATCCTATGGAAAAAAAACTATTCTTTTTCGAGAAAACCGCAAAAGTCTTTTCCATTTGTAGCGGAGAGATAGGGAAGAGGTGGTTCAATTTTTCTCGTTTTCAAAAGAGGTGGTTCAATTTTTCTCGTTTTCAGAATAGGTTTAACTTTTGGTAAAAAGCGGGGTCCGCGCCAAATTTAAACTTTCTACATCAATTGATTCTCGAATTTTGCAATGTTTTTGTAAAAAACCATTCAACATTATACCCAATTATATTCATCATATGAAGTTTGATTATATCTATAAAAAAAGCATCATCTTACAGTTCCGTAGAGCTTTGTATTTTAAAGAAATAACATTTCAAATCATAATTTTTTCACAACTTCTTACAACATTGCACCTGAAGCAGAAAATTTCAAAACAAAAATGCGCCGCAGATGGAAGTCTTGATACAAACAATTTTGTGATTTTGACATATCAAACTCATATCCATAATTTTTATTCCTCAAGTTCCAAGAGAAGGATAACTTTGCGCTTGTGACTATTCATTTTATGTAATTTGGAATCATATCGATCAGTGGGGTAGCGAGGGGGGGGGGGGCGGTTCGCCCCCGACGGCACTCTTTATGGGGCGGCAAATTCACGACATTTCGGAACAAATTTAAAAAAAATGTTTCAACACATTTCGGAACCAATGAAAAAATTGGGTGTTAAAAGATAGTGTCTTTCAAAAAAATCGACTTTTTTTTATCATTATAAACATACTGGTGTGTGTGATGACGGGATCTTGGCGTTACAAACGGTAAGGCAAAGTTAGTATACCCATTGGTTTTACCATACGGGTATAAAAAGAGTGACACAATTGATATTTTAAAAATGTGGCGCTAATTGGTATTCATCCTCTTTATGATTATCGTGTCGTTTTCAACAAGAGACGAATTATTGGTCGACATCTGCCTATCAACAAAAACACGGGAATTTACTTGTAAACGACACGTCAATCGAAGTATGCGTCATTTTCAAAATATGGATTTTTCGGTGGAAACGTCAGTAATAGAAAAATCATTTTAGGGCGGCAAATTTAACTTGCGCCCCGGGCGCCATGAACCCTCGCTACGCCACTGACATCGATGTATGTGGACAGATCTATGTGGGTGGTTATACGAAGTCGATCGTGTCTCCTCTTTAGAATTTGCTGCATGTATTCAGAGTTATAATTCTTAGACTTTTAATACTTAAATCTTAAAAGTGCCCTAAATATTTTAAAGGTTTGTGGTCAAAAGAAAAAAAAACTTTAATGGAGTTAAAATCTTTGAAAATGCGGTAAATACAAAAAATACAAATTCATGTAAATCGAAAGTGGGTTCAAAACTTATCAAGATCAGCGTTAATTACTTTAAATCTAAATGCAAATACTTTCAATCCAATTCCAAACGATACCGACCGGCAATATTTTACCAAAGATCAAACAAATAACCGATTCGTTGGTTTATTTGCGTATACAAAACCTCAACTATTTACTTACGATCACTGATCGCCGGCCGCTTGAGGGCATCCTCAGGTCAAAGCAATTAATTATCGTATATAGAGAGCATATCGTAGACGTTTAGGATGGATACCTGAACTAGGCTAAAGCAAAAGCCATTGATTTCCAATAATCGATTGGTGTACATTTCGCGAAGCATATGGGATCAGTGATCGTGCATGGGATGCATTTTACAACTGTACGATATTTTGCACCATGTTGGTATTGTATTAATTGAACATATGAAAATTTAACAAAATTTATTATTATGTAAAATACTTGGTAAACTTAGGCAAACGCCAAACAATTAAATCATTACAGTGAACGACGGAACGCAACATAAAATTGAGTATTATGATGAGGCCAGGATGTTGATGATGGCATTTTAGTGAAGTATAACAAACTGATATGATGTACAAATTCGTTCTTTTAGATGGGTTAAAAGACATAGTAGAACGCCCCCGTAAAACATTTCAGGCAAATTCTCTTCGATTGTGAACTATGGTGAACATTATTTGCTGGCAAGCAATTAATGCAGTTACTTAACATTAACAAATAGTTACAGCAAACAACGACGATACGTAAAAAAAACCATAGAAAAAAAACATAAGAAAAATAACGAAAAACAGCACCATGGAAATCGATATGTATGCTAATGTTTTACAGTTCTGAACTATGAACTGATTTGAAAATGCGCATTTCTAAGCCTACGTAAAATTCGCGCTACAACTTCTTGAGCCTAAATATATGAAGAAATATTGCGACATCGATGCAGCACTGCTACGGTGGATCCAAGCGATCACTTTCTTTATGAGATTCAATCGTCTCAAGGGCCTTATACCTGGCTGGAGGATGCCTATTTCGATCGGTTCGTGGCATATTTCTCATAGTGCCAAATGTACATTCGTATATCGTAATCTGTGCATATTGAATATTAGATTAACACTCAAAAATGGGTTATGCCCGTTTCCAACTTAATAGGTCGCTGCTAATAAAAAACAGATAAATTTCAAGTCGTTTGACAAAACATATTAGAATTTGTAATTTCTTATTGTTTATCATATGCAGTTGGCTTTATTTGTTTTTTAATGGTTTACATTTCTTACTTGTAATTATTGCAAATTTAAATTGTAACTTGACGCCTAACAGAATGTTATAAATTCCGAGGAGATTTCTAGAAAAAAAATTTTTTTTCTTTAACATAGTTTGATTTGTGAAACCCTCTTAGATATTCATAGTGGTATAATCCGATAAAATGACACTATAACGAGAATTAATTTCTATTTAATAACAAAATAAGTGTTTTTTGCGATGTCTCTAAAGTGGACCATGGTATTAAAAAAATATAAAGAAAAGAGTGTTTTTACAGAACTTTTTCATAGAAAAAAATCGGCAATTTTTCGTACATTTGGTTCGAATTTGTGCAATTAAAAAAACATTCTTTCAGATTGCAATACGAGTCAAAATATGGTATGAAGTTTCGACGATTACCGTCTGGAAATTTTAGCGTTCTTAAGGCCTGTGTACACGGTAAAGAAAATAGATGAGAGCTCTACTAAACAAATAAATCTACTCTACCAAACACGGTTATACTAGACGAGAGCTCTACGAGTATTTCTGCAAAGTCAGTCGAGAGAAAATTTGAGTAAGGCTTTACATCAAACTCTACCGAGTGTTTATACGCTCTGCTAGATTTTTTTTCGACTAGAGATACAGTGGAGCGAACAACTCCACTGACGTTTTCACCCGGTTCCCTAAAAAACCATTACAGTAAGTTTGGCATTTCGACCCGGTTCCCCAAAAAAATAATAAAGTGAAATATTTTTAAGCCAGACTCGCATGGGATAAAGAAGTTCGTCCTTCTTAGGCCTATGTTACACACGGCAACTTTAAACCGATACACGATACAAAAAGTTGCTCGTTTGTGCTACACGCGAAGACAAGTTGCCGGAAACTTCTGTATATTACACAGTCAGTGTTTCATGTGTGTGTGAAGTTGTGTAAAGAACGAACCCGTTCTTTGTGATTTTGTGCTTGTGTGCGTATTTTGTCGCCTTGTTACTACTTTCGGAACTGGCGACATTAGCCACCGCTTCCCTCACTTCTCGCGCCTATACTTAAGAAAAATCGCCGCTTAAAGTTGCCCCGTGTAACCGGGGCCTTAGACAGGTTTTTGGGAAAAAAAGTCATATGTCTTTGAAACGTATGCGGTTTAGACAGTTTTCTGGCTTATCCAGGATCTTACCGATACAGGTTTGGCTGTACTTTCTTAATATTTCGGCAATAAATGAAATTAGACAATAGAATGACTACGCGACAATGCGAAAATTTCAGATAATTTTTTTCTTAAACAGGAATCTAATATTTTCTGAATGTTGTATAAATAATTTTCTACATTTCATATATCTCTTCGAGATTCATATAATTCAATTATTTCCTGATTTTTTTCTGAATTACTACACTGAGATAAACCCAAAAAGGAATATACGATACAGTAGACTCTTCTGCAATGATTCCCCAAAATAGGGAAATTATTCCTAAATTTTTGAGAAATTTTTCTACTTTTTCGCATGAATTTGCCTTTTGTTTCGGAGTAATTAATAAAAAATTGAATTGTATCATTATATTCCTATTTCTTGTAGGGAATCTGTACTATTATAAAATCCATACCAGAAACAGGCTCCTGATGGGTTTTCAGGGCAGACATGTCCGACCTGTTGGGGGGAAATTTGGATGTGAAAACATCCGCAAAAATAATATAATTTTGTTGTTTTTGCAGACCTTATAAGCCGAGAAATTTCAATAGGATTCAATGCTAAAAGGTCGAGTATAAACCATGAATCAGAAATGGTTCAATGGTTAAAGACTAAATAAAATCTTTACTACAGTATACTATATCGATTTTTTCCCTGCTGTGTCCATTTTACAATTCGCCAGTTTTTTTTCAAATTTGAGTCCTTTTTTTATGATTTTTTTACTTTTTCCCTAAA
Source organism: Chrysopilus asiliformis (assembly GCA_964034945.1). Lineage (NCBI taxonomy): Eukaryota > Metazoa > Arthropoda > Insecta > Diptera > Rhagionidae > Chrysopilus > Chrysopilus asiliformis. Next base: position 34,421,365 of record OZ035960.1, on the reverse strand, counting down.
AACTCAACCGAAATCACAAACTCTCACTAAATAACAAATAAATGTCACAATGCTGATACAATAAATGGGAAATTGTACCGAACGAACTCAACGCAAGTTCTATTTTGCTACCCCATGTTTAGACGATAGTTCCGCCCACTTACCAAACATACTGAATAGAGTGTAGAGAGCCTGTTGAAATAGAGAATTCTCGCTTAACAGCGTTTACATGGTAGAAAACTTTCGCCTGAAATATCTCGCGTGTACAGCCCTACATTAGAGCGTCTCTCGCGAGATTTCTCTACATCTCTCGTCTATTTACACCGAGAAAAATTCAATTTTTGGTAATAAATTCTATCTTTCAAGAATTTTTTTTTTCCTGTAGAACTTGATAAAGATTATCATATCTTTTAAAATTTTGCACTATTTTTTAAATATTCAGTTTTTTTGTTATCTCAAATAATTTTATATACATATTATTCGTCACCCCTGACATTGATCAAGGGTATGTGGTCTGCTTCTTAATTGCTTTTACAAATGCACGACTATTCATTCAGATTCCCATGTTTATAAAAGAGTCCAACATCACTTTGTAGTTTTTTTTTCTGTATTATTCATCTTATCTCGCAACATTCACTTAGCGATTTATCTGCATGCGTATTGTTTCGTTAACCCTATAATTCTCATGTTTCGGCACAATTTCGTGGTACTTGTATTTAATAACAAAATAAAAAATTGTTTAAGACATCACTAAAGCAAAATGCTCTTTTAAATAAAATGATCTGACCTGAGAACGAAAAAAAAATTAATAAAACAAATAGCTTCGTAGCGATTCTCGCTGGCTCCATTGCCTTAAGATCGAATTATGGGAAAATGTTAAGAAATTGGTGGCCAATTAACAACAAAGGTACATTTTACTATTGTCTCCTTAAAGATTTTGTCCACATCTACAAGATACTTGAAATTTTAATGGATGGATGCTGATTATGACGACAATGATGATGCTGTATATCGAGTCAATTGTAGACTCCGACTAAATGGGAAGTTTTCTGCTCACGTATTCATATGTGGAGATGTATTTTTTCTGTAATTGCAAACATTGCCATAATTACAAGTAACATCAATGTCCAAGCAAAGTTTCAATTTCTTAAAGGAAACTAGAAATCTTTTCGCCATTCTGACGATGATATAATAACAGTTGACCATAAACTCGTATGTAATTCAATCTGCAAAATGAATCACTTTTTGTCCACCAAAAAATTTAATAAAAAACATGTAATGAAATTGAAAAGAAACAAAGTCATTGTCACAAAAAATTGTTTTGCTATTAAATGTAGTTTGCGGTCATATGACGACACAATTGGCCCCCCTTTGTCTTGAGAAACGCGTCTTTTCGTTTGTCAATTGCCCATTTTGGATCCTAAAGTTTGACTTTAGTGCCCAGACAGTAGCATATTTTTTCGGGATTCCGTGAGATGAGCAAAAACCTATTGTTATATAGACATAGATTCTTTTGTTGGTTGTAAAAAAAAGACTCACCTGGCGCGACATGAGAGGAATTCACAGCAATCTTCCCATTAAACTTTTTGTTTCGGTGAAGCCTGACAAATTGTCATCGGCCATAATTCGACATTAAGTTCGGTTTATTTCGAAAATGTTAAATTGATTGAAATTACAGTACTTTGGATCGGCCTTAGACTGGCGGATTGTTGATTTAATGTCATGAGGCGAATATGATCAACATACGGACATCACCTGGGAAATCGTTTTTATGTGAGTTTTTGTCCAGAAGAATTACTTCGACACACGATACTGGATATTATAAAGTTTTATTGTTGCAATTCCATAGTCGAACATACGATCGCAATTCGGTCAAAAATATCTTTGTAGCCATCTATTTTAAAGTTGTCTTAAATAGGAACAAGTCATTAAATAATTTTTGATGCGTCTTCTTTGGTAATCGTTTTCGACAGGTAATCATTTTAAATTAGATTTGAGTTTTCTATATCAAATGTTTTTCTTTTTTCATAGTAACCTGGACCAGAAGAAAGAAATAGTGTAACTAAATATTATGGCAATTTGATAAATGGTTTTTTTGAGTGATTTTTGTAATGAATTTTGAGAAAATTGAATAGCGAAAAAAATTTATATACAAAATCGCTTTCAATTTCATTTATTATCGTTGCTACAAGACTCTTAAATGGTAACTACGAATAATGTTGTAAAATGTATTCAACTTCAAATGTTTAAAAAAATACCTCATCTTTAAAAATAAATTTAAAAAAAATCAGTTCGAAAAGCGTGTTTAAAAAATTAGCAAAAATATATACGTCAGAAAAACTACTCTATATGACAGACAAAATGTTTATTTAAAATTTATTTAAAATGTTTATTTAATGTTTATTTAAAATTTTGTATAAGAAATTGCGAAAGGAGTGGCCAGATTGGATTTTCATGTATGGAACGGTTATGTAAAATCATATTTTAAACATATTTAGTCTTTATAAATTTTTCGATACAATTCACAGTTTTCGAGAAAGGTATTCCATTTGTATGGGCGACGCACTATGGGGCCAAAGTGCCATTCGGCGGCCAAAAATCAATAACTTTTGAACGGATCAATATTTTTGAATGGGTTTTTTTTTGTTGGCTAGATAAAACTCCAAGCTTAATTTCCTCATAATCAGATCACCCCACCCAATTCGAAGACACCAAATCGGACCACCCAATTCGAAGATACCAGGCGAGGGATATCGAGGGGAATTTTCTCAGAGGTGAGACCTATCTAGATCGATTCCTTGTCCCCGAAAATCCTCAACCCCCAAGTTTTGTGAAAATCGTTAGGCAGGTTTTCGAGATCGTTATGCACACATTCCTCGTATTATATTATAAGATAAGATTATCAGTTTTAAACGGTTTTACTGTCAAGAAGGGTGACATTTGATGGTTTCACTGTATGGAAAATATTCCGCTTTAATGTATATTAAAAGTAATTAAAACAATTTCCTAGCATATTAGATGAAAAATCTCTGTCCTTTGTTGTGACAAAGTAAGAATTTTTTTTTAAAAAATAATATGTAAGAAATCAGACTTTTGTTTACGGTGACTAGAGTTGCACGTAATAGCAGATGAAATATGGATGTTTCGAAAGGTATTGACCTTGGCCATCATTTCCAACATACACCTGACCGGATCAAGCCGGAACATTTTTTACAGGGCCATATATGTATATACAAATTTTCGCGAAAAAATAGTATTTTTAGAATGCCCAGAATTCTGTAATAACAATTTTAAGAAAAAAAATGTAGTACTACAAATTTTTAATTTTTATTATAATTGCCTAATTATGCCCTCGTTTTGATGATAAAATCGATTTTTCTGTACTAAGTGACGATTTTTCTGTACTAACTTAATAAAGTTAAAAAAATTTGTTGAAAATTCGAAAATTGAAAAAATAACAGAATTTTTACCAACTTTGATCCCATGGCGTTCGGAAATTACTTGTCACAGGAGAGTGTCCTTTTGGATTTCTAGGTTCCCAAGTATTCCCAACGCAATGACATCCTTCAAAGGCAGAACTCAAAATTTGTATTTTTGGCCGCCGAATAGCACTTTGGCTCCAGCGTACGCGGGGAAAGAAGTGGTTCGATTGCACTTTTATGTATGGATGAGTTATATAAATTCCTATGAAAAACATTTTAACGTTACAAGTTTTTCAATATGACTTGCGGTTTTCGAGAAAATTGCAAAATACGCCATATAGGGTATTTCATGATTGCCCGGCAATCGTAATTTTCATTATGTTTTCTTGCAAACGATTATAGCGAAGATGCAGTCTGTAAACAATATTTTATTTTAGTCCAACATTTCGGTCCATGAACGCCTCATTTTTGAAAGCTTTTTAGGCACCTTTCAAGTGCGCAAACTGAGTTTCCACTGTAGAAAAAATCTAAAAAAAATTTTATGATTTCCAAAATCAGTGCAAAATTGAAGCGCCGATTTTTTAAAACACATTTGCTTGTTTAAAGTTGCCAAAAAAAAATGAAACAGAAAAAATAATACAAAAATAAACTGGAAAAAATATCAAATTTAATAAATTGTCAAAGAAATTTTTCAAGAATCACAATTTTATTAAAACCGTAACATTAATTTTCTGTCGAGATAAAATCGAATTGCTCCCTCTTTCTCTCTCTTTCTCCCTCTGTTTTCTCTTCTTTTAAAATAATGTCAATTTACTTTTAATATTTAACTTGACCTGCAAGCAGATCTACAAAAAACCTAAATTATTTTGATATTCCGTTATTAACTAACCTAATATGTTATTTGCAATAAAAAAATATGTTTCATTAAACACATGATCCAATAACAAAAAACCTCTTATTACTACAAAGAGGCAAAATACCGCGGGCATTGATCGTCTTAAAATCTCGCACTTAACAACAGTCAACATAAAAAAAATTCATTCATAACTAACATAGGTTCGATTCAAGTAGGATCGTGCCAGCATCGATCGTCTGGATCGGATATATTGTAAACATGAATGTCGTTTTATTGAGTAATGATCATCATTAGTAATGTTTCATAAGCACCGTCGACAAAACACGGCAAAAAATGCACCCGTTCCAAGTTTTCGTTTCGTTTTTTTTGTCTCTTTTTTTGCTGCATTAAATGCCGAGTCCACCTTAACACTTGAATCAAATCAAAAATTGATAGATGTACCTGAAAATACATTAAGACATCAAATTGGAGGCATATCCAATTAGTGCGAAGGTTCAGTAGGGAGATATTGGACAAAACTTTACAAAAAAAAATATATAACAACATCTTGTCCTCAATGCAAGGAGTCTTGTTAACCAATTCCGAGTACTTACTCCGCTTTTGGGCAAACGTCGGAATCGTTAAAGAAGTCACCTGAATGAATAATTGAAACCACTAATGATTCTTTCGCTTTCATATATTATGCATATAAGAAGTGTAACAGCAAAGATTGGGAATTATGAAGACATTTGTAACTTAATTTGTGCTTTTGCATGAACAGTGGGGATGATAGGGTAACTCATGAAATTATGTTCGTTTTTAAAAGAGCATTTTGGCAAGGTATTATCTCCGAAGTCTTTAAAAGGAAATTTTTTTAGGTAATTTTTACCTTTCTTACATATAAAAATTTCAGCATGCAACCCAATTGGTTTTATAGAAATTGACTCCAATTGGATTTCGGTGTATGGGAAAGCTGTGTTTATATTTTAAATGTCAATCCAATATTTTTATATAAAATACATTTCATAAACGTCTCTTAACTGAAAAAAAAAGATTCTTTGGGGTCTCATACTAAATCGTTGTCCCTACATTTGAGAACACCAGAAAGCACGAATGTTTTTAAAGTATGCATCGTACGTCGTGCTAGTGACACGTGTACCCCTTGAAATAATGTAAAACAACAACTAGATTCAGACTGCAAGTTTGAATATCTTTTCTACAAAGCGAATACTATAACAGCAGCATCAATAAAAAAAACTATGATAATGCAACGTGCTCTAATTTTTTGGTTTACAATTTAACAACACGTGAACACATATTTACCTGTCTGATCTCTCGAACGTTAATTATTATTATTGTTGGCATTGCATTCACGAATAAAGCTACGTGAATCTCAATATACATCCAAACACTCGTAAAGAAAAATGTTGTTCCAAAATTCAGCCCATTATTTTTTCGCTGTTACCGTCTTTTTAAAGTCTTCATTCGGATTATATTGTAATGATTTTCATTATTGAGACTGATATTGTTATTTTCGTTTGTCGCTAGTACTTGTATTTTTTTCAATTTCGTCTGTTAAAAAATACGTTTTTATACTGAATCGAGAATGAAGTGAGATCTGGTGCACTTATTACCGCATATCTTCCTAAAGAAACTATGCTGGATAATAGTGACTTCTGGCTATGCCGATGCATTAGTTGAAGATGTTGTCGTAAGACCACAAGCCACATTTGGATTAAGACATCTTATAAAAGAATTATCTTTACAATTCGATGTCGTATCTCTTCAGATGGCGGATGTTAAGTAGGCCATCTACAGAGGGCTGTAGACACGGTAGCCACCAACTGCTGACTATACAATCTACGAATATTTGGTATCGTTATGCCTTCAATCGGTTGTGGTAAATGATTATGACGATGCTGAACATCTAAGATGTTAACAAAAACAAATGTTATAATAAATTCGTTTTAAGTTGTTGAACAATTTTTCCTTTTCTTCACTACATAATTGCCATTAATTTAATTGCAGTTTTATTACAAGACATCGTTCATTTGATTTATAGTTGATATCGTGATATTTTGCAATTCCAAACAGATCCTGAGTTGATAAAATTATCTTTAACTCGAGGTTCCTATTTGATGTACATTTTATATTAAAAATAACTAAAAGAAACTATTGGGGGTTTCGCGAAACTTAGCGCCTACTAAATCGAGTTACAAGACTTTTTTTGCGAATAGTTTTTTTTCAACTAGATTTAGCGGTCGAAAAAATTGCGTGAAACCCGCCATAAGAATAGTAAATATTAAAAAAAACCCCAGATGCGAAACCGACAGATCCGACATGATCGAATTGATAATTTCGGGTCGAATCGGATCGGGGCAGGTGGGTTGGTTATTTTTAAAACTCTAGGGTTGTTTTTAGGACTGTTTTTTTTAAGTCACCTGAACGAATTACAGCCCAGGTAAGCTCTCTCTTGGCATGATAGAACCAGTTAAACTTTCAGAGAACTTTGCTCTTTGTGGCCAGAACCGTTCCAAGATAAAGCAGCACCAAGAGCAAAACCTGTATTTGGCGTCCTCTAACTTTCTAAAAATTGCAAGATTTGACCTTGACCGACAAACAAACTGACAGACATATACGAAGACAAGCTAAATAAAAGCTTTTGAAAAACTGCGCAGCAGGCAAAGTTTTGATTAAACATAACAAAAGCTGTAATTTCCAATCTGGCAATTATTGAAAACCCGTATGGTGATATTCGTATCAAAATTCGAACAGTTGTACCAAAATTCCACTTTAAAGTCAAACTTTTCAATTAGGTTTTTTAAAATTTATTCCAATTGGATTTTGATGTATGGAAGTTTTATGTAGAATCATATCCTAAATAACTTTTGTTCTTGCACTTTTTTGATAAGACTCACCGGTTTTGAGATATTCGCAAAAATGGTCCATATTAACCCATTAACGAACTTAGCCTTATATTTTACGAAAAACGAATCTGCGTAAAATTACAAGTCTCTAGCTCAATCCGCGCCACGGACGGACGGGCAGACAGACGGACGGACAGACGGACGGCAAAATTCAATTTTTTTTATCATTCTAAACCAAGCCTCGGCACTGCTTGGCTCGTCTGGCTCCTCAATACGATAACATTTTTATTCAAATTTTACGAGATTACTATCAATGTATGAACGTTTTTACTCGACTCTCCAACGCAATGATACGTGTTGGTTGACGTGTTGGTTGGTTGACGACGGCCACTACGGCCACTAACAATCGATGGAGCGAGCCTACGACAGTCATTCAGTATGATTTCTGTTGTTGATGCGTACGGGTGTATACATTTGCTCTCCAAAATTATAATTGCTTCCCAAAGAACACTGACGTACGAAATTTTTTCAGAAATCTGATTTTTTTAGTTTTCCTTTTCCATTATGAAGCGCTCATATTCATATTCAAATTCAAATACTATGTCATGTGATTGGGAAAACAAATATTTAATAACCACAAATAATGATAACCGTCAATGTCTAGTTTGCAGTTACATGTCGAATAAAAAATGCCATTACAACAGCTGTCATAAGTTCGATTTTGCCCGGTACAATGAAGTAGAAAGAGTAAGACAGGTTGACAACTTAAAGAAAGTTTTTTTCAGAGAAATTTCCTTTAGGCGGAACAAATGATTCCGAAATTGCAACATGATAAATTGTGTAGTTCACTGTTCCTAAACGTCTCCATCAAAAGCGAAAGAGCGTAAAAAATGAAAATGATGCGTTTTCTCATTTTGTGTTATAGTATATGAAGAACCATAAAATTTTTTCGAGTAGTAGTAAATCACTACATACATGGTGCCGAGGCCTGTTCTAAACACACTGGTGTAATTCATTTTTTTGTGTGATGACGGGATCTTGGCGTTACAAACGGTAAGGCAAATTTAATATACCCTTTGGTTTCAACATACGGGTATAAAAAAATTCATTATAAGCATAAATTCGAAAAAAATGCGCTGAAGGCGTGAACTTATGAATGCCAAGGATTTTTTTAGATTTCGGTGGAAGAGGGGCTTCCACCTCTACTCTATTAATTGGCCTGATTTTAGGGCTTATTGAAAAATTGGATTTTATATTTTTATCAACATATAGATTCTTTTGAAAATCGGCTTAGGAGCTGTCCATAAAATATACCATACCTAATATTCGAAAATTTGCAGTAGTATGACTGCGGTAATAAACTCCATACAAAAAATTACGGAATAGTTAAACACTATGGAAAAAGGATGCAAAAAGCCTAAAATTCGCGTGATTTTTTTGAACTGCTTCTTAAATATTCTTAACCAAAGACCACTAATCAAATTTTATATATTTCTGAAGCATTTAAAAAAACGCATGGTTAGACTTGATCGTCAAATACAAAAAGCATTTTACATTGTGCTATTGAACGTCTTTAATCGTGAGAAAATCTTTTGAACAAAAAAAACTACCGTAAAATCAAGATGAGCTGAAAACAAAAACTCTTAAGCCTTCCGATTGTAGTAAAAATAATTCTTTTGAAGGCCCTAAGAACAGATCATGCGTTAAAGGTTTAATGGTGCAATGCATCGATCCAAATCGGCCTTTTATAATTTTCTTTAAAAGTTTTTTTTTTTTTGGCCAAAAATATTCAAGCTGTGAACTCCAAGTGATTACCGCTTCTATTCACCATTTTATCGATTTTTGCCACCATTATAAGTAGATTTATTATAAGAACTTGACCATCTCACAAACGGTGAGAATAAAATTTTTTGTGTGTAAACGAAAATTTTACAGATTTTGTAGAAAATCGAAATCGAAAGTACTTTTCAAATAACCAAAAAATCGATGTTTCACATTTTTTTTTGGATTTTTTTTCAGGTAAATCTTTTATAGAATGAAGAAAATCCATTCCAAAACTCCATTTACTGCTAATTGAGTTGTAAAACTATTAATCTGTTTCCGAATCGCAAAAAATTGTTCAGAAAAAAATACTCATGGCGATGTAATCTTTTACAATAAAACCGTAAAACAGATAAACTTGCAAACAATACGATGGCAGACCACATCAATTTGTGGGGCCTCCCACATATGAGGCCGCAATTCTGGTTTTATCGGCGGCGTCTCTCCACTGATCTTGATCGCATACTGTGGCGTTTTAAAAACCTCCTGAAAAATACAATAAAATTGGACCACATATTAGCCTCTTCAGACTTCTCCGCATTACGAAAAATACAAAAAAGTTTTTTTTTGTCTTGCTTTGTTAAGTTTTCGACGACATGACGTGCGAGGAATTTTTCTTCGATTTAAAAATCTTCAGTGATCTTCTTGCAACCATAAGCGAACCCTACCTTTTGATCATATTTCCAGCCGGATAAACAGTCATCGACGTGTTTTTTGGTAACCATAAACTACACAATAATACCATATATAACCCAAAGGAACTACATCGAATATGTAAGAGTGGTAGCGAAATTTCTTTCCGCTGCGCCAAGAGTTCTTTCCAATATCAAATTTTCGAATCTGGATAAAAATTGAAAAATTATCACCTTTCGTTATGGTCAGCAAGTGATTTTCTTTATATTTTCTTCATAAGTTTAATTGGATATGATGATGAAGGACTGCCTTTGTAAGCTGGTTATATCATCATAAAATTTTTAAACTGCATTCTTCAATGTTTATATAAATGAGTGTATTATAATGATAAGTGAGAATTATTTTATCGTAGCCTAAACAAAATTAATTTAAAAATTTCATTTCGATATCGAAATCGTACTCAAATAAAATTAAAAACACTTAATTTTCTGTCAGCGGGAAAGATTTCTCGGCTTTACCATCCAATTTGTTTTCAATCTAATTTACAATTGGATTTTGATTCATTAATCAATCATAAATTTTGTAAGGTAATTTCTTGTAATCTTGTTAAGAGTTTAACATTTGCTCATATGTTTACGATTACCTACATGGTTGCGATTGAGGATATTTTGCAATTCTATAAATGTATTGTACGTTTGAATTCAAGTTTTCGTTCGAAAGGGTCAATTATACGTCACAATTATTCTTTAAAAATAATACACAAAAAATATAGGTAGTAGGTAAAAGAATTATTCTTGCACATCCTAAAACCTGTGCTGTGCATTTACGCATAAGCAATAAATCTTGACATTTTTCCGTAAAAAATTTGTAAATAACACCAATCGTAAAAAATGTAAATTATCGTAAATAAATAGCTGTTTTATGTCAACAGCAATGTCTGAGTTTTGTTACGTAAGTAAACTACAAATATTGTTTAATTTTATTTTGAGACAAAAATGTTACTTTGAGACAAAAATGTAGCACTTTAAACCCTTTGAAGTTAATATATCGAAAGAAATAAAAAAATTCTTTTTCTTTTTTTACAGGTAATACCAGGATCACAGCTCGTTTGTAAGGTTTTTTTAATTTAATATTTCTACAAACTAGAACAAAAAGAACTTCTTTACGTCAGACATTTTGAGGAAGGACTGTCTGTGGTAGTGTGACGGGCGGCGATATTAAAGTTCACACAGCAAATCGCGAAAAAGCGTTACGTTAAGATGGCGCTCCACATGAGAGTAAATGCGGGCGAGAACCTCTCGATAGCAGCTACTCGCAAATGGACTAGTCTCTGAGAGTCGCTGGCAGAAACTCTCAAAAACTCGCGAGCTAGTTTCTGCGAGCTGCCAAAAGTGATTCTAGTTTCTAGTCGACACGCACCCACTGAACTCTCGGAGAGTAGCTCGCCAGATACGAATGACGTTTGAATTTCGCTAGTAGCTCTCGAGAACTCGCCAAAGCAAGATGTCAAAAAAATCAAGATATTGGTCTTGAAAAGAGAAAAATCGCCGAAATTAACTCTCAAATGGACAACCTCTTGCGAGTAACTCTCGAGAGTTTTTGAGAGTTACTCGCGTATTTACTCTCATGTGGAGTGGCACCTTTAGGGAGGAGATAAGTTCAAAATATAAAAATTAGCGTTTCCGATTTTATAGACACCTCCGTATACATATTGATATGCTTTTTTTTTACAAATATGAGTTACTGAAACCTTTCTTTGCTTTTGGATTAATAAAATAAATATAAATTTCTTTTCGGTGGATACATTTGTTTACTACCTTATATAAACTGTCTATAGGCAACAAATTTCTAGATACTGGTGTTTTTGATTTTTATATACTGATGCCATCTCCTATTATATTTATTATTTTATAGAAAAACCTTTAAATTGCTAGAGCATTTTAACTAGCGCAAGAAGATTTCATATTTTCTACTTAAGTGCAGCAATTGTGGTTAAAACGCGAACTTAAACGCGATCGCAAACTCTATTCACGTCATAATAATATTCAATGGAAGTAATCAATCATGGGTGATCACGATTATAATCCTCGATATATATCCATATACCATAGGTACTATTATTAATACATGAGTTTTGATCATACTTCCAAGCATTTTCGTATCATCTTCGTGTATAGAGATCTAGTAGGTAGGTTAGAGTAAAAAACATGGTATAAGTATACAGAATGTGCTGCTGGTTGAGATAAAGATCGTCTAATCTATTAATTTATATTGATTGCATTACTTGGCATTTCGGGATGACTGCATGCCAGTCCCGACAGTTTCGACCAAGGAATTGGAAGTCATCTTCATCCATCTCACAATAATTCCTCTAAGACTATACCAGCACTATCTTCTGACATTTATACATATTATAATCCAAGCCAAAATCCTAAATACCGTAAATTGCGCATAAGTTACTCGTATGTTCAGTTCTGGTGGTGATCAACGATATTAGAAGTTATTCGTTTGATGGAAGGAGATCATCTTCATTTTCATTCCTTTGAATCATCTTCGTTGCTAATCGCTAAGCTATGGATGTCCATAAATGATGCCTGTGCCGCCGTTGATAGCCTTTCTAACAGCAATCCGGACTCCTCCAGTTAAACAATCATAATAATAATCATGATAATGAGCATAAGTAGGCATGAGGATGAAGACGATGTGATGCCAAGAAAAATGGTTAAATGGTTGAGCTGCCTAGCCTATCTTATTTTAAGTCATATATATCTTGAAATATTTCTGATCGACATATGAGATCTACTAGTCCATGCCAGTCTCAACAAAGTATTTTAAAATAAAGAAGCTATGCTGAAATGTATTCCGATTCAAGGAAGCTGTTGTACAGGTTAACGATTCTCGATTTAACACAAAGTGATGCATTAGATAAGGTGTTGTACAAAAATACCTACATGGTTTCTTATTAAAAATTATAATAATTTCAATTCGATTAAGACAAGCTTAGTGCTTGCAATGTGTGTTTTTTTTTTATTACCGCTGCTAGTGATTATGGAGATTATGACAAAGATATAAATGGGGATGCTGTACATATCTTACAGGATAGAAAAAAAAATCAAAAAACAAAAATAATAGAGTTGCACGCACTGAGAAAACGTAAACCAAACAGTGAAATTAAAGATCATAATCTAAACTGCCGCATTCAAGTTGGAAAAAGATTCGATAATGCAAAAAAAACCATTTCTTACAACGGATAAGTGGATGGCTGCATTGGTGGCGTTAGATTATATTTAAAGGTGCCAGATTATTCCGTTGGAGGAGACAAAGTTGATGAAGGAGCCAAATAAACAAACAACTAACCGCCATCAATCTTTCGTAGGTGATCTGCTTTCAATCATCGCGATACAAAGTAAGGAGTAATCTGATCGGGTAACAGCATTACAACTTTCTATTTTTGTGCATAATTTTTCGTGGATCTATCGAATAAACGTGTACTTAAATCGAGATTTATATTTCACCAATGATAGATACGGTTTAAAGAGAAAGGAGTGTAAAATTCACTTTCGCGAGATTACCACAAACAGAAAATGTTTCAATTTAACATCGCGGTAATAAAGCTGTTCTAGGTGCGTACAAATTGGGATTAAACGGGGTATTTAAACAATTGTATGTACGTACCATCTAGAAAAAAGAAGAAAATAACTCATTAGGATGTTCATAAAATACGTCGCGCTAATTTTAGAACTTTCAGACCTTCGTCAAACTTTTCCGCGACATCTTATATTGATTTTAGCACCGCAGATTCCACTTCCCGATAAAGTCTGACATATTTTGTGGACTGAACAGCAAATTAGGAAAACTGTTTTTCCTCGAATTCCCTGGAAATTTCTTTAACTGTGGAAAATTTTATATGAGGTCTTTTCCAACTTTTGACCCCATCAAACATTTTTTATTTTCGATTTCTGCAGAAATGTTATTGTATTTTCGTAGATATACAACTTACCATCTGCGGCCTACGAATTTTTAAAACCATTGATTTTTCGAAAAATAACTGTATTTCCTTATAACTTAGAAACTTTGGATGAGTTAAAGGTCATTGATTTTACATGTAACAAAAAAGCTTACAAAAATAAGTTACTATGAAAGTGTTTACCATGGAATTTCCCGGAAATTCCTTTTTTTTTGTAGGTACTAAAAATTAATAAAAAAATTAGTTGGTCTCAAGAATAAAAGCAAGATAAAAGAATTGCGAGTTCTTACATATTAACTTTTACCTAGCTTTTATTTTTGAGGCCAAATCCCCACGTTAAATTATTATACCCGTATGGTGAAACCAAAGGGTATATTAACTTTGCCTTACCGTTTGTAACGCCAAGATCTCGTCATCACACAAAAAAATGAATTATACCAGTGTGTTTAGAATGATAAAAAAAAGTTGAATTTAGCATGTCCGTCCGTCCGTCTGTCTGTGGCGCGGATTGCGGGCGCACGGATTGTGCTAGAAACTTGAAATTTTACGCAAATTCGTTTTTCGTAAAATGCAAGGCTAAGTTCGTTAATTGGCAAAAATGTGGGGAGGGGGCACCCTCCATACGAACGAAAACAATTTTCGCGAATAACGGTGCATCTTATCAAAAAAATGCAAGAACAAAAGTTATTTAGGATGTGATTCTACATAAAACTCCCATACATCAAAATCCGATTGGAATAAATTTTAAAAAATCTTATTGGAAAATTTGACTTCAAAGTGGAATTTTGGTACAACTGTTCGAATTTTGATACGAATATCACCATACGGGTTTTCAATAATTGCCAGAATGAAAATTATAGCTTTTTTTATGTTTTTTTTCTGGTTTTAAATTTTTTTAACATTATTCAAAAAAAATACTTTATCATTTTTGGTCGCCGTTTTGTTTTTTCCTAAGTTTTGTTCTGAAGCTCCTTTTTTGAGACCACAACGATGGGTACTTCGGTTGATCGATTAAAATAATATGACGTCTGCCGTACGCCATTTTCTTTAGTTTTCAACACACACTGATAATCCTTTTCCGAAGCTGATTTTTTTAAGATCCCACACTATTGGTACGTCGCTTGTTCGAATTGGACAAAATTGTGTGTGCCGCCGCCATTTTGTTTTTACTCGTATATTGAAATTTCATGAGTAGAAGTGGATCAAAATTAGATTACAACATTTGACCCCATCAAACATACTACCAAGTGAATTTAAATAAAAGTGTTCATGTGAAACAACTGACATACACGTGTCATTAAAATAAATACTATTATGATTATCAAACAAAACAAACAGAAAAAAACTCAGTTATTAATTATTGTCGTCTGTGATTATTAAACCACACCGACCAGGAAAACAATAAACAGAAAACTAGCAAAACATTGCTTGACTAATGATAGAAACATTAAAATCTAACCGTGGGCCATTAATCTAATGAATCGGAATATCGTTTTTGCCTTTTGTGAAAACCTCATCACATCAACATGAATTCCAGTAAAACAGATGCGATTAATATGCACTGGTCATTAAAATAATCAGATCTAATTCAAAATAGATCGAATGCCACCAGCCATTAGCAGAATATGTGAAACTTAGGAAAACGTAGAATATTAGTTTCGCTATTTGTACTTTCAGAGAACAACTGGCAAATGGTATAGTTAAAAAGATGCATTGAGTTTAGCACGCGTAAATTTCTTTATTCATCCGATATAACTAAATCCCACTATGGAATTTCTACTAAAAAGAAGATGCTTAGCATCTTAACATAAAATGACGGCCACGAAGATGACGATAATGATAATGACGATGCTGATGATGGCTATGTATCGAGAAACAGGAGATTGCTATAATGAAGTACGTCAACGATTGGCACCTTTAACTCGAGATCCATGGTTAAATGCATTTTATCCTATCTTAAACAGCATGCGCTGCGCAGCTTACCTCAATTGATCGTTTTACAATCAAAAGGAATAACAAAACAATTCCTTTAGTGGCTAGGGTACCGTCAAATGCAAGGTATTAAATTGAATTTCAATTTCCAGTTATCAACTAACTATCTGGCATGTAGCATGTACTATATAGCATTCGTAGATAAATTAAGAAATGACTCTCTGATGGAATATTACCCTTCCGACAACATGGTGAGCTTCTTTTGTGAAATTATAAAGCATTTTCTTTCATGATGTTCTTTTCTTTTCATACATCAATCATTACCAATTAATTATCGATCATGAGCTCATTTGAATGATATACGATGCCAGAAATTTTATATTCCTTTAATTGAATGGCAAGAATTTGCACGTATCTTTTACAATATGACGGGTGCTCATCAAATGTAATTGTTATTCGGTGTTATCTGCATAGTTGTGGATAAAATATCATTAGAAAGAATTTTATATCCTCAATCTGTTTTAATTAGGTGAAAAAATGTTTTGGTTTAAATGGTGTTGAATATAATATTTCAAATGCTATTTATGTAAACTGATACCATGTTTATCGAAGTTCGTGTCTTAAGTCTTTCGTTTTAAAGACTGAAATTTTATCAATTGTTGAAATGTAAAAAAAAATGCTAAATATGCTTTTTAGAAAAAATTTAAAATAGTGAAAATTCTATGAAAAATCTGAATTTACTTAAATTAACAAGCAATGTAAATATAAGGCCTCGCTTCCACTACAGATACCGCAAAGAAATTTTACTATTTACAAATCATTTCGCAAGGAAAGGTACCTACAAGTTGTAACGTTTATTATTTAAAATTCGTAAAATTTTTCTTTTTTGCCCTAAAAAACTTACGCGACACGAATTTTGGGCGAATTGGAATTTCAATTGAATTTCGAATTTTTTGTTATCACTCGGCCAGATAATTAAATTTGAAAATTAAGTAATATACAAGAGTAGATTGAGGGGAACAACTTGGTGGTTGTCCATAAAATACGTCACACTTTTAGGTGGAAGGAGCGTCTGTGATGACGATATCGCGAAAAAGCGACATTCTATTCGGTGGGATCTTACCGATGTCCAGTGGTTTTAAGAAACGACTGCCGAAGGTGTTTAGTCTGCGGTTCTGGAAGAAATGACACAAGCAAAGATAGTGTTCTGCGGTTTCTTCCTCTGCATCGCAAAGGCTACATGATGGATCGCTTGAAAGCCTAATGTTGTAAAGGTGGTAGTTGAGCTTACTATGACCTGTTAGTACACTGACCAGCGATTGTATACCAGTTCTTCCCAGACCTAGTACTTTTTTGGCCGTGGTTGGGTTAGGTTCACAGCCAAACTTTTTAGCTTGTCGTCCAACCATCAAGTACAGCCCGCAACGATTTAAAGTGAACAAAAATCGACACTTCTTGCCCTTTGTCCTACTATCGAAAGATGTGATTCGGCATTTTCGGCTTTTTCCATAAGCTCCAGCTGTATTTATAAAAAAACATAACAAAAGCTATAATTGCCAATCTGGCAATTATTGAAAACCCGTATATTCGTATCAAAAATCGAACAGTTGTACCAAAATTCCACTTTGAAGTCAAACTTTCCAACAAGATTTTTTAAAATTTATTCCAGTCGGATTTTGATGTATGGGAGTTTTATGTAGAATTATATCCTAAATAACTTTTGTTCTTGCACTTTTTTGATAAGATACACCGTTATTGCGATATTCACAAAAATCGTTTTCGTTCGTATGGGGGGTACCCCCCCTAATAGTCCATTTTTGCCTATTAACGAACTTGCATTTTACGAAAAACCAATCTGCGCAAAATTTCAAGTCTCTAGCTCAATCCTTGCGCCCGCAATCCGCGCCACAGACGGACGGACAGACGGACGGACAGACAGACGGACGGACAGACGGACGGACGGACATGCTAAATTCAACTTTTTTATCATTCTAAACACACTGGTGTATTTCATTTTTTTGTGTGATGACGGGATCTTGGCGTTACAAACGGTAAGGCAAATCTAATATACCATTTGGTTTCACCGTACGGGTATAAAAATTGCTAAAACATTTTGTGGAAACATTTTTATGAAAAAATAAATACAATATTTGCGCTATAACGCGAATTTTTGGATTTATGTGGCAGCGAATGAGGGGTGAAAAACCCTGCAATGTCGCAATCATCGAGATTTTGGTAGCCTGGGATGGTCAGTTCTATGAAAAAAGTCTATAAATATTCGGTTTCCCCAAAATTCATCCTTAAATTTTCAGTCGTCGAAGGAACATTCACCAAAAAATTTAATTTTTACAGACCGTAAAACAATTTGAACAAAATTTTTACGAAAATTCAATTAAAAAAAAAACTCTTGCGAAACTTCAATTGAGGATGTTGACTTTCGTCTTCGGATGTATGGAAGGCAGTCATATTCATAAATTTTTTTTACCAAAAACGAATTAAGCTCACATGTATGCAGACTAAAAAAAACTAGTTAGACAGTTTCATATTACAAATTTTTTTTAATGTTGCCCTAGTCTATGATAAATAATTGAAATTCTTAAAATTTCATGTAAACACACTGTAAAATGTTGATTTTTTTACGCGAAAAATTTCCACGCACATAGATGAACACTTATATTGAAACTACTAATGAAATTATAATAGCCTCTTATGAGCCATTCACACGTTTCATTGACATAATTAAGAGATTGATTTTAGAACACATTTTGTTTGCAAAAAATTTTGGCCTGATCAAAATTTGTTCAGATGTCGATCGAAATTGATCAGAAAGGTAACAAAAATAAACGAAGGAAGAAAAAGAATACACTATAAAATAATGAGACAATGAAATAACTTAAATATGACTGCTTTTGTATTGTGTATCGACAATCATAATTGACGTCAATTGACAATTATTTATAGATGTTATTTGATTAGAATAAAAAAAATTACCAACTATACTGGGATGTTTTGCTTCAATTAGCAGAAAATTTTATTTATTTCAATTAGTCGTTTACGGGAAATTCAGAGTATCGGTAGCTTCAATCTTATGATATTTTGAACAAATTTTAACACTTTTTGTACAGTTATGCAAGTTGACTTTTTGAAAAAGTTGCTATTATTTAAAATTTCAAAAATGCAATAAGAATCTAGTCTTTTATCTGTGATAAATTGTGAAATAATAGTCAAAATAGTTAAAAATTTCAAGGCCCTGCAATAAATTAGATTTTTAACGATTCGACCATTTAAAAATAAGTACCAAAGAAGAAAAAATTAGACACGAATTTGTAATTTGAAAGTGAGTACCTAATATTTTCATAATTTTTATAGATTAAAAAGAATTTTTTACTTTTTTTTTAATTTCTCTATCAATTATCAAAGTTTAATAATAAAAAAAAAATTCTGACAAAAAAAGTGACATAAAATGAATATATTTTGTAAAAAATATTTACCCTTTACCCTCCTGCCTTCCAGTGTACTATATAATAGTATCGGGTATTTCAACAAGGATATAACAATTTTGTATTTAAATAAAACACAGAATAATTGAGATAGCGGGCTGAAATTTATTCCAGGTGTAGTGGACATGTTACATTTAAGTATGAAATTCGATGTCGTTCATATGGCCACCGCGAGCACGTTTGCTGATTGATTCTTTGGAGCCAATTTTCCACCACTCTTCCACACATATCGGCCGGAACGTTGGCCATTTCGCGTTCGATATTGTTCCTGAGCTCCTCTAACGTTGTTGGCTTGTGGGCATAAACCAACGACTTAACATAACCCCATAAAAAGAAATCCAACGGCGTTAAATCGCATGAGCGAGGTGGCCATTCGACCGGACCATTTCTTGAGATTACACGATTGCGACCACCGACTCAGAATTTCGGTAGTAAGTTTTAATAATTTCCAAACGTTGCTCGTTCGTAACTTCACCATGATAAAAAAGTAAACCTTAATTGACGTTTTAGCATTGCCAGATCATAAAAAAAGTTTTAGGGTGCGTTTTTATTAAAATACAAAATTGTTATGTCCTTGTTGAAAGAAAAATGCAGTTTTTTTTTTAATTTTTGAACAAAATTCAGTTGCAAATACTGCAGACACAAATGCAAATACAATAATATAATGTACAATTTATTTAAAAATAAATCAAATTTGTTTTTTTAATGTTTTTTGAATCCTGAGGAATAGACCCTGTGAATTTCATTAATCTACCATACAAAAGGTTACCTGTATGCAGGATGCTAAAATAAAACACATGATGCAGTGAATTTCTCTAGCAACGTATAAAATTGTTATAAAATGTCGTTGTTCCATTAACAGCAACCTTAACATTTTCTGCATTGCTAAAAATATCATCTGTAATTATTGCCAAAATACAAAAAGACTTTAAAATTCGGTTAATTGCTGAGACATTTCATATTATCACACATTTGCAGCGAAGACGTTCTTCTGAGTAAAAATTTTGTGGTTTTCTTTTGCCATAATTTATTTTTCGGTTACGCACTTTCAAAAGAAAGATATTTTAGTAATTTTAATAAATATAATTGCGTGATAATTTAACCTGCTTGACTTTAATGGAGTAAACCAAAAGAGAGACCTCGATTCCCAAACGTAAACTTGGTCAAACCCGTGGAAAAATGACAATATTCGAAAGATTTTTTTGTTCATGTCGTTTTTAAGGTTGGAACTTTAAACATCCCAACTGGAGGGGACGAAACGAACACATCTTAAAGGTCGGAAACTTCTTAATTACTTTTCGCAAGTATACGAATTGTGGATAAAGAAGTAAAACAGATCTCACATCATCAGTGCTGAAACTGAAAGAGATCTTCGGTCAATTAATTGAGTGAAAGTAAAACCGATCAAAAATGCTTACTTGCTTGCTTAATTAAGTAAAAAAATATTTAGAGCTCTCTTCGTACAGAGTAAACAAAATATCGATGTTACGAAATATGATGTCGATGTTAACCTTAGCCACCTATTGCCATTCATCACTCGGAGTGAGACCCATTTCTGCATTGAACTTTGATCCATCTTAACACTTTAACGAATTTAACTCTTTATTCGTTTAGTCAAAATTTTTAGCATGATATTACGGGGCTGCCAAAAATATCATTAACGTTCGTAGAATTACCCAGAACTTAAACAAAGATATATTTCCTTTATTTGCCATGATAACAAACCCATTAACACTAAAAACTTTACGATGCGCAAAAATTTTGGATCCAGACATTTAATTGAAGCTACTCAGTACCTATATATTTTTTTTAATATCCAACTGAATCAACACACAAATACTCACATTTTTTATAAATTATCTGGGGGTCTTTAGACTCAAATAAGAGAGATAGAAATGTAAAGTTTCATTGTATCTTTTTTAATATTGATACTTTTTACATTATTCTTAAACAGAAAACTGAATTCCAGTAGTCAAGTTTAATTTCGAAAATCAAGAAAGCATCCTGAAGACTGCAAGCTTCATCCTGAGAGTTTCAAAAGAAGTTTTAATACGAAACTACACTTGAACTCATAAAATCAATTTAGATTTTTTATAAGTAATTCGAATCGGAATTGAATGTACGGAAAACTTATGTGAAATCTCTGTGTAACTACTTTTCGAGTCTACCATTTTTTTTTTAATTCCTAGAAAGTTGTTAATTATTTATATGGCGAATAAATTATCCAATTGAACTTTCATGTATGAAAAAGTTATGTACAATTTTCTTCTAAATTTATAAACTACACTCAAAATTTTGTTAACTGTTCCGAGTAAATTCACAGCAAAAGGTAAAAAATTTCTGGCGTATTAACGGTTTGTATAGTAAAATCTATTTTAAATACTTACAGCCTTATTAATAAAAAATCCCTAACACGGAGATAACTCATGTGCTAACTAACTCCGAGATAGCAAACTTATCCATTAGATAACTATTCTTATTAATAAAAATTTTTCCTCCATATAATACTCGTATTTTATTTAAAAATTTCGCTGGAATACGGCAACCCTTGTGCCGAATTGTACCAAAAAATACGAAAATCTTTTACATTTAAGTCAAATTTTGGTTTTTTAAATCCGTTTCCTTGGAGACGATATTAAAATAAGTCATATTTTGGTTTTTTAAATCCGTTTCCTTGGAGACAATATTAAAATAGGAGTGAAATTAATGTTTTTATTTTAATTGTGATTCACTGCAAAGTAATTAAAAGTGGAAAATTTAAAAATTGAAGGAAAGCGATCAGAAAATTGGTGTTCAAGTGATAAGGTAATATAATAAAACAACATAAATTGCATTTTTTTAATGGATCATTGCTTCTTCCAGTCTTTTTTTGCAAGAGTTATGCGCCGTCAAGAGTTATCAACTCCTTAACTCGAGGAAATCGGTATGTTAGCTAACACAAAGTTAACTAACGTCAGTTAACTCTTAAAATTTTTTATTAATAAGAATTTCGAGTTATCCACTGCGTAAACCATTGATAAAAATTAACTAACGTTTATTAATAAGGCTGTTACAATTTATATTAAGTGTAAATGAGATTTAAGGCTAGTAAAAATCGTTAGAATTCCAACAAAACAAAAACTGTGAGCTCACAAAATATCAATATAATTTCACTAAAAATCATTGGGATAACAATAAAAGCTATGTAGCATCCACCTGGAAGAGAAAATATGGTGATTTTTTTTGAAACAATAAAGGTAATACTTATCTTGATGGAATCATCCAGATGTCTAGCAGGGGTCCGTCTGTCCAGAAACTCCGATCTCTTCGTAGATCCACGTCCGTCTAGCCGTCCGGATCGCGATGTGTAAATGGCCTTAACCCGGCTGTTTTCCGTCGACGGGACATACCCCGTGGATGTCGGATGTGTCCTCTGGATCAAGTATTCCATTCTTATGAAACCTAAAATAGGTAATTCTTCTACATTAGAATCTTATACAACGGCACTGCTAATTGGAAAGTTGTTTACCTTTTTGTCTGCTGCGTTTTTCTACCCCACTTTGGATTCATTAGGCACTGCGTTGAGGTGGACGGGGATAATGTCCGGTAGGATATTCCCTGGGAAAAAAAAGAATACTTAGCCTAGATAAATTTTAAATAACAACTTTAAATCACTTACCCGATCGTGTGAATAAATGAAACTTTGACAGCACAATATAAACAAATAGGGAGTTACCAGCGGTATACAAATATCCTTTGGGGATCAATTTGTTTAATACTCACTTAGAAACTTTCCCCACAGAGGGCACTTTAGTAGCACAAGAAAATTTGAAAATCTTCAAAATTTGATTTTATTTAATTTGCAAGTAATTGCTGTTTCATCGTCCCCCCAGAAAAGTTGGGAATAAAATTAAAAATTAGAAAAGGGTTTTATACCCTCCTTCTTTTAAAGTTTTTTTTTTGAGTGCTATTAGAACGGGAAAGAGTAAGTTTTCTTTTTTTGTGAAAGTGAAGTGGAAACTAATTTAATTGATTCCTGCAGCTGAGGCTAATTTTTACCTGGAGGGACACCTGTCGATCAACAGGAATCGTCGCAGACAAATTAAAAAGGGAAGTACCCTAAATTTTATAAAATTAATTTGGAAGAATTAAGTTTGCTGCGATATTTTAACACGATAAAAAATCGGCTAAAGTCAGGACAAACTTTAGCCGAGACAAAAGCGCTCAGTCTTTCCCGTGGTTTTTTTTGTTTGCTTCTGTTTCGCTAAAAGATTCTGCGTAAATTTGCAATTTTGCATTTTATATGGCATTGTCCCAGCAGTAATTTTCTTGGAAAATTCGTTAAAGAAAACGGCAAGAAAAATAACAGTAGCTAAAAACAAGCCGCAATTTGCGCCAAAAATTCGACGGCCAGTTAATACGGCATTTATACAATTCGAATAGTCAACGGATTTATTCAAAGCAAACGATTATTCATCAACAGAAAAGGAACTTCAATGGAAATCAGTTCGAGTCGACGTGTTAGCTTTTTGTTCTTGGTTTTAGTTAGCTTCGATTATAGTTTTAGTTTTAATTCAAATTATATAATTGTATTCGAATATTTAATTTAATCATTCCCATCATTCTCCGATTATGATTTAAAGATGTTCAATTGATACCACCACTATTTATGATTTTAGAGATTTTTTTTTTGCGCAATTTTTATGACCATCATCGATATTGTCTCTACCTGTTGGTAAAAATTTATATTTCCACCTGTTGGTAAAAATTTATTATAAATTCTGTGTGGTAAACATTTTTGTGGAGAATTTCGTTTTTTTTTTGATATTATTTATTTATTTAATTTTCTTCGTCATATTTATGACCAATGTATATTTGGTTTAAATTATATTATTAGATTTTAGACATTTATTTATGCCATTATGTATGCAATTTTTCGAAATTTAATCCAGTAGTGCATTTTTATAAATGAATTTAAACAGAATTAAATATTTCTTTATATGATTATTGAAAGGTGTTTTTGCAATTTGATCATGTTTGTGTGAGCGTATTTTTATTTGGGGCAGGTGTGAAATCCGGAGACAACGGAAGAAAAGGTAAGCGTCGTGACTGCTCCGCCTCGTCCCGCGATTATTAAAGGATTTCCTTCCCCTTCCCCTTCCGTTAGTATGCGAAGATGAGCTATGGTCCTTTTTGGTTTTTTGGCACGAAATTATTTTGTAGCAGAGAGGTGATAGGAGGATGGTAAGAACCAACCCCGCCCGGCGAGCTAAGCCCCTGACCGTCCAGCGTGCCACCCTGCCTCCCCTTCTATCACAACCACAACGAAAATGTATATTATCTCGTCACTCAGGCTGTTACAGCTACTCGGATTTCATTAAGAGCTACTGGGATCACAATAACAATCCTTGAGGTTCCAGTAAAAATCACTGAGATTTATGTAAAAATTACAGCATAGGCCCGACTTAACGTGGAAATTTTTGAGGCAAATTGACATTCAGGATAAAGGACAGAATACGCCGCAGACGAAAAATTTTTGAAAAAAGTGCCACAGGTAGAATTTATTGAAAAATTACTGTATCCGAAAATTTCGGTGTCATATTATTAACAAAAATTTGCTGATCAAGATCTGGTAGTCATTAAGTTAATTCCGCTGATCAAACGCTAAAAACATTTCACGTGTTCCTACATTTAAAGCTTTCGTGTCTACTATCAATTTAAATGTCACATTACTCCCTCATATTACTTACCTGTTGGCCTGCATGGCAAAAATTATTGCCGATGCCCGACTTTGATGCTTGTTAGGATATTATTTAGTTACTAGAACTAGAACCAACGAAGATCCGTGGCCCCAAAGTGAACCTTCACGGAAGCACTTAGCATTCTAACAAATATTTGTAGATCCATCACCAGTCATCGGGTTCTTGAAATACCGACTATCTTTACTACACATTAGGATCAAGAATGATTGCTGCTTGAGGTGTTTTTGTTTGCTGCATCAGTTATCTAGTGGTTTTTTGACGTCTTTGGTTCAACCTAGTCGGGTCCAACTGACAGAAATATGCCCACCATATGTGAATCGAGTGCATATGGGATGTACGTCGAGTCTTTCAGTCTTAATACCACCATCGGGCTCATGATGATGGTCTGTATAATGGGAGCACACAAAATCCTCCTACTCGCTACCATCATTACCATTGCCGTCATCATCATTAGCGGGCATTCTTCTGTGTATACAATGGACAAGTTAAAAGGCAGGAATGATATTGAGGAGCTCTGATTATCTTTCACCATTTTGCCGAGGATTTGTTTATGCAGCAGCAGTTTTTATCCTCAATTGGATCGTTACTGTGACCACGAACGACATACCGTCTCTCCAATAGATGTTATACTAGGCACGCTCTAAAAAAAAATACCAATTTTACCTGGCAGCCAAATGACACTCTTCACCGGCATCTCACCTGATCTACACCCATCACTAACTACTGTATGTAAAATCTTCTATATTTATGGCATTTACCTACCTGACTGTCTGAACTCTAATAACTACATATAGTCGTATTTAAGTATAGAAACAGTTGCCGTTGAAGACGGGCTCGTGAGCCAAAAACTTAGCTAAGGGTTTACAAATTACAATCCATTCTCATATCCAGTGTATGGTGTTCAGGTAATTATTTAGGAATTTTTCTTTCTTCAAACGAAATATTTGACACTCGAGATCGGTTTCATGAATGAGAAGCTAAAAGCTAAGCGTGAAATACGTGCCACCGATAATCGACCTCCTTGACTAAGTTAGGCTACATAGAAAACATTCATCATCGATAGGCGCTAAGCTTAAAACACTTCTGTATTTACTTTCTATTTAAAAATGTAAAAAAGTGCTATGTAGATACAATTTATTTCACTTTGGGAAATGTGAAATGGAACTTTTGATTTTTTTTTGTTGCAATTTAATTATGATTGAAGTACAATACGTATTTGCTTTTCAAGTCAGTTCAAATTTGTATTGAAATTTATAATTAAACATAACAAAAGCTATAATTGCCAATCTGGCAATTATTGAAAACCCGTATGGTGATTTATAGTAAGTGAACAGCGAACAGTTGTATCAAAATTCCACTTTGAAAAGTTTGTCAAAAAAGTTTGTCAAAAAGATTTTTTTAAATTTATTCCAATCAGGTTTTGATGGGAGTTTTATCATATCCTAAATAACTTTTGTTCTTGCACTTTTTTGATAAGATGAGATATTCGGAAAAAATGTTTTCATTCGTATGGAGGGTACCCCCCTTATGGTCCATTTTTGCCCATTAACGAACTTAACCTTGAATTTTACGAAAAACGTAAAGTTTCAAGTCTCTACCTCAATCGGTGCGCCCGCAACCCGCGCCACAAACGTACAGACGGACGAACACACAGACAGACAGACAGACGGACAGACAGACAGACGGACAGACAGACAGACAGACGGACGGACATGAAAAATTCAATTTTTTTATCATTCTAAACACACTGGGTGTAATTCATTTTTGTGTGTGATGACGGGATCTTGGCATTACAAACGGTAAGGCAGATCTAATATACCTTTGGTTTCACCATACGGGTATAAAAATCTTATCTACTGATCTCACTCGATATTTCTATGTAAATTAACGTGTTGCGCGTAATGGAAATAAAGTAATTATCCTATAGGTTTCTAAAAAATTCATGAAATACGCCATAAATGTTGGAATTTGGCAAAAAGTATTCTCAAACTGAAAAAACTTTTCAACTTCTTTATCCCAGATTTTTGTCGATTTTCAAAGTTGCAATTAAGAAAAAATCGCTTTGCTTGAAAAATTAAAAATGTGCAAATATTGTACATACAACATTAAATATATTAACAGATATTTCAGGCTTCAGACGTGCTCACAAAATTCAGTTAAACATCTCCTACTAACCAAAAAAGTTTTGAATTTTTCATATTTTAAACTAGAAATAAATTTCTTTTGTATATTCTAATAAAAATAGAAAATATTCTATTAATCGATGATTGTTTAACCCTTAGAGGCACAGAAAACTAGCAAATATCTTTACCCATCCGGCACACCGAAATGAACTTTTTTTTTTGAATTTTGTTGGTGGTGTCAGTTCAAAGTTTCATGCGGCAATGGAAGACGATTTAATCGGTGGTACAATTTTGGTACCACCATGCAGCATTTGTTGAGATAAAGGTGGTAAATCGAATGTACCACCAAGCCTTTAAGAGTTAAAAGGCAATTGCCCTGATTGGTATAAATCTCCAAACCACATGTACTAGTAATAAAAGCCATTAGTACAAAACATTCGAGAATAAATCATCGAGAATCGTTAAAATCAAACAAATAAACTAAATAGATGTGCAAAACCAATCAAAAATAAAATATTCTAAGAGAAGATACAAAAAAAAAATACTTAAAGATATCTAACTTAAATGCAGGATAGTACTTTTTTCTCGACATTATTTGTATTTTGCTGACTTTCTTCATAAATCAAAAGTTCTCTCTCAATTTGCTATAGTAAAACTTGGTCGTTGTCTATAAAATTTGTTAGAAGATTTATCTATAATAATATATAGTCAGAGTGAATTTCTGTTCAGTTTATTCGAATGTGAATTAAAGATACAAATGCTTGGTGCTGCAATGCATCGTAATGTCTACAACTTGGGGTGATCATAATATTTATTATGCCTAAATAGTAACATTATAATTAATTTCAATTACTCTTTTTGTCCTGGTAAAGCTATAGATATCTAACTGAATCGATCATGAAGATTCACCTTGTAGTCTTCACTCATGTGTGTAACACAATTTGATTGAAAAACTTTCTTTGAATTTAATGGAAAAACGTTTAATTGAAGATATGTTAAAATAGAAGGATTAATGATTTGAAACAAAATTATAGGAATTTTCAAAGTATTTAGATATTGGATAGCTACTTAATATTGTATTACTTTATTCCATACATTGCAGCAATACAGCTCTGGCTGATTTGAGCAGTCGTTCACATAAAATTCGCATGTGAACAATAAACGGATCGTAGGCATGTGATCAAGTCATGCTCTGTGACGTATTTTGGAAAACAGCTAAACTGCGTCTAGAGAGGCTCCTTTTCCTGGCTGGTTGGTTAAACAAGACAAATGTGAAAGGGATGGCTGAAATTATGGAAATATCAATAAAAAAAAGTGCCGCAGGCACAAATTTTCCAGCTCCCCAGGTGAAATTTTTTAAAAAATAGAAGCGCCACAGATGAGAAATAAATAACTTTTAATAACCACCAGCCCATACGCAGAGAAAAAGTAGTAAATCTCACCATTTTATTATGGGGAATCGGGACTATAACTAAAATAGTTTATTTCAATTACACTCTAAACCAGGCGCTTGTTTTCCAGTACATTTTACTGAAATTTTACTGAATATTCTTTTTTTTTGGGGTTTTTCTAGTAAAATTTACTGAATGACGGTAAAAATGGCTGAAAAAGAGTAAATTTTACTGTAATCCAAGTAAATTTTACTCGGATTCACAGTAAAAATTATTTTTATTTATAGAGGTCTGACAGACCAAAAATTAATGTTTTATGGATAAAATCTAACTCAAAAACCATTCAGCTGATTGAGCTAGAATTTCAATTCATAGTTTCTAAGGAAAACAAACACAGAATGCAGAGGGAAAATTTGTCGAAAAACACGTGATTTCCATGTCAGAGCCAGAACTTTTTACGTGAAAAGTAGCAGAGCACCAATCATGTATTCCGATGCGTCTCTGTCTTTCGACTTCAACGCAGCTTTTAACTCTTGACTTCGCCATATCTGCAGCTTGAAAATTCGCGGAATCGTCACTATGAATCGAAACGTGATTCTGACTGTCACTCCAGGAAATTTGAAGCTGCTGATATGGCGAAGTCAAGAGTTAAAAGATGCGTCGAAGTCGAAAGACAGAGACGCGTCGGAATACATGATTGCTGCCCAGATTTCGGAACGTTATTTTCCAATACAAGGAAATATTTTCGCTACCGCCAAAAGCCAACAATTTCAAAATATTCTCAAGCAACATGGGTACTCAAAATTCCTCCCAAATTGTTTATTTCCTTTGCATTATCGAATGATGTCATAATCTAAGGTAACCATAATCATCACTTCGGTGATTATCGATTCAGATCTTAAGATATTGGCAAAAGTATAGCAATCTACATGGTCGGGATTAATCTCCTCAGTTGGCCTTAATAATTTATGGCTTTTGCTTAAATAACATAGAATCAGGCTAGAGATCAGCAGCACAATGTGTCGAAATCGATGTTACTTGATTGAGGGCTGCATCGATAATTAATAGATAGCGTCCATAGTTGATACCTCGGTGGGGCGAATAGGAAAAGCGACCAGGAGTTTCAGTTATGATGAGGTAAAACGGTTGCAACAAATTGCACTTCCATTGCTAACACGATCTCAAATGATCCTCGTGGATCTTGACGCTGAAATTCGAAGTTGCTATTAAACTGGGAGGACAAGAAAAAATTACTGGGTTTTTTTTTAAATCGAGCTTCTCTTTGGAACCAGTTGAGAAGATCCGAAATAGTGTTGTCGTAGTGTGTGTAAGTATAGCTACTGCAATGCCATTGATTTTAACTGCCACTGATCTGAAATCTTTACTATCGACGAGATCGAAGTTGCTCCATCTGCATTTGATAGGGCCATAACGATCGATGGTTATCCTCGCGAAAAGATGAGGTAAGTGTGCTCCGGTTCAATTCCATAATTATAGCGTTCATGCAGACAATTGAGTTAATTGCTTCTAGTTGTACGATTTTGCAACTTGTTATATTATTATCAACGATATCCCTCAATACTGAATACCTTTGGCCAACGTAATATCGAAGCTTTATGCCAAGTATTGGAAAATTATTGCCACAGACAGGTAGATTCAGAGCCGGAGTGGAAAATCGGTTTCCGGCGTTTTTTCTCACTTTAGTATAGTGCAAAGTTCATATTCAATTGATACTGATTTATTGCAAAGAAAAAAAATCCCGATTTCAAACCTGGAAAAAAGATTCTTCAATATACATACTTAAATACAATTTCGAGAAATTACTTAAGCTAAATATATAATTAAATACAGTTAGTTGTCCGAGTATATAACCTTCAATAATTCTATTTAGTTTTAGTGACTTTTTTATGATTTCACGAAAGAAAAAAAAACAAAAAACAAAATCCGAATGCCAATAAGGTGCAAAATGTCGACCTCGATGGTTTCAATTCTAAGATTTCGCAGTTAGATTGGTAGCGATTTAGGTAGCACCGAATTCCAAAACTTAAACATGCATAAAATTCTATCGAAGGTGGCACGTGTTTTTACCATCCGAATTGGGGTCCTAAAAATAATTTCTACAATTGAAAATAGTTTGCCCAAGAAATTTGGAAAACCGACGGCTAATAAGAAAAAAGTTTCAGTACTTTTCTTATATCGTTTAATTGGGAGGCGAGCGGGCAACCTTCGAACCACCCGATTTTCATCCAAGTTTAATTCGCTTTCAAACTACACTTGGAATTCAATTTAATTTAATTAAATGTTGAAAAAATCACCAAGTTTTTTAACACTGTGTGCCAGTCTTCTGATTTCGGTTGATAGTTTCGTAATCAAGGCCATAGGAGATTAGTGTCGAAGTTGCATGCTTCAATTGATTAGTTTCAGCGATTAGATATAACGTTACTTCTCCTCAGATACTTTGTTGTCTTCTCCATTTCCTACCCCTCAAATGAATATTTCTTCGCGGGCTCCTCTGCTATCATCCTATACAGTTTTAAAGTCATCTTCACACCATGTTGACCAAAGGTTTATGCTTAAAACACGGTGGCAAAAAAAAAGCGGATTACTTAAGAATTGGGTCAATTTAGGAAAATGTAACCAACTATACGGTCATCTACAAAAGTTTCAACAATGTTCAACTAATGAGTCTTTGACGAATAGTCGAAAATGTAGTGTAACTAAATTGATTACTAATAATTTTTTTTTCTTCAAATTTTGTTTTGGCACCTTGCAAAATATTTAGTTGATTTATGTGTTGCTGAACTAAATTTTCGATCCTCATGTTATAAATTGATTTTTAATTTTATTCATAATGCGCATCATCTTGATTGAAATTGGATTTTTTTTTAGTTGTTAGTCACATATAAAAAAGTAAAAGTGGTTTGAATGCATTCTTTTGCTTTTTTATTGAAAAGCTTAGAAAAAAGGGAGATTTTCAATAGTTAGAAATGCGTCTATATGAGTTTATCAAAATTTTTCATCAGCAAATATTTGATGGATCAAAATTTTAATAATTAAAATTCAATATTCTTGGAAATTCTGGCTGAAATATTTTTTATATGGTCACTCTTCACTCTTTTTCTTAATTTTTTAACCGACTTCCAAAAAGAGAAAACCTGAATATTTTTTTAATGTATGTTCACGCCTTAATTTTTACTGGGTTGACCGATTTTTATATGCAATTTCGTATCGTCGAGTCACACTATCGGAGGCTGCTACCTCCTGAAATTGTGACATATTTTAAAAGACAGGCCCAAATTAAATTTTGAAAATTCCATCTCACACATTTGATTTTCCATTTATTAACATTGGGATTATATCCCAAACACACAAAACGTCGTAAAGTAGTCGTCGCCACCATAAAGTCGTGAAATTAAAGTCGAGATGACCACTTTGAGACCTGTTCTGTTACTTGGGATGGTGAAATATCATAAAGAAATTATATAGAATCATACAGAAGATCATCTAGAATGAAAGTAATTTTTTTGTTGCAGATTGTAATTCAAAAATTTTTTTATTCATTCTAAGAATAATTTTGTGCCATACAGTGGAACGTCGTTTTGAGAACTTGATCCGTTCCGAAAGACTCCGCTGTATTTATGTTGAAAGGCACTAGGTTTGGATACAGGATAAAAATAAATAAAAAAAAATCCGTTAAATAGTTACATACCGGTTACGGGACGGTCTGACAACTTGGGTTGCAAAATATATAGAGTTACAAATTTGTTGCTGCAACACTTATGCAACTGTTTTGCATGTTTTTTTTTACAATCGTTACAAAATAACTGTTTTGCAACCTTTTCCGCAGAAACACTTTTGAGACAAAGTGTGAGAAGGCGGCAAATCGAGTGTGACGTGAATGTAAACTTGTATCAAAAGTGTACATCAGAAAACGCTGTAACTATGAATTCGTTGGTTCAAAGTTGACTACACTCAGAAAAATGGAGGCTAACTCGACGACCTACATACGGCGTAATTGGCCTCGGGCAGGCGCGCGTTCGCCTGCATGCGGGCAAGTAAAACTGAGTTGACCTGTGGTCGGAGAAATTCTGAAATTAAGCCACCAGCAGGTGAAGTAGGGCATTGGGAGCTGCACGAGTTGACTTTAGATAGGTTAACTCTGACCGCTAGCTGGCTTACAGAAACCTCTGTAAGGTCAGAGTTAACCTGACAAAAAGTTGACCTGGACATTTTTCTGAATGTATTTATACTTCGATAGCACTGATTGCAAGTGAAGCAACACCGAAAAACAACAATAACATCCCGACTGGTCATAAATTTGCCGATTTACAGCAAGTGGCTTTCCGAAGTCATTCCCAAAGGAACCGATTGGTAACGTGTTTTACCATTGGTTACAAAGTAACCAATTTGCAGCCGATTTTATTGTGTCCGGTCACAAGGCATCCGTCACATAAATTGATTGACAACCGCTACTTTACGATCATGGTCACATCACATTGTAACCTGAGTCGCAAATGGTTACATGTGTTTAAGTTTTAAAAAAAATTGATAGTGGTATACAAATTCGAAAGTGGAACGATAGAAGTGGCACTTATTTTTTCGGTAAGCGGAAGTGATATGATTTCCAGCCCCAATCACCCAAATTTTTGGTTGCTAAATGTAAAATTCTGAGAAAACGTATTTATAAAACCCACCCAGACCCTTTAAATTTTTGCTCGCCAAATTTAAAATTCAGAAAAAAACGTATTTTTTAAGTGTTTTTTAGCCATTACACCGAAAATACTAGTATAGTATTTTTTCTATAAATATTTTATGAATCGAAATTCTCAATAATGAAAAAAGTTCTCAATAATGAAAACTAAAAAAAGTTGACCCGTTAAAAGTCAAAGTAATGATTGATTTCGAATTAACCTTCATTGAAAGACAGCTCCCACATTCCAAGTCATTAACCAGTTTATCTCCTTGGCCTTAAGAACATTTACATGCAGATCAAAATTTACCTAAGAAAAAAATTCAGAAAAAAAAACTTTTCCGGCAACTCATTTCGAATATACAAATTTACCATCAGTGGTTATGTATTTGTTATACCTTATGCCAATTATCATTTTAGCGCGATGTAGTAGCATTTAATGCCTGATAAAACTAAAGCAAAACAAATATTTCCATGTTGAAAAATTTGTCCTTGCCAATATTGAACTGACATAACTGCGACCGATGCGATGGACGAATACAGCTACTGTAATTTCAAAGCAATGACGAAAAAAAACTCACCTGTAAATAGCAGTCGCTCAAAGTCGGTTAAGTTTCTTGGATGATTAAGCGTGAATTAAATGAAAAGCAAAAATTTATCCCAATTGCGATGAAAAAAAAATTAACACTCTTTCTGTTTCACTTCTAGGTTTATGTCTGATACAAGGTAATCAGCTCGGATATGATCCAATATAAAAAGCGCACATATAGAACGCATACGTGTAAATATCTTAAATATGTCGATCAGTATCGATTAATTCACTACACTGAGAGAAATACCCCATTGCGATATTTACAATGATGCATTGTAAATCTTCGCATTGTAAAAACTTTCCCCAAATTGGAAAAGCACGCAATTTTCAATATAAACTTATTGATCTTACATATACATTAATATGAAAACAGGGAAAACTATGTTTTCATGGTAAATTTTACATTGTTTGTTGATGAATTGATATGTACTATTGAAAAACCCAGAGTAAAATACAAAATAATATAAATCATTTATCATTTTACATTGAAGATTTGTAAATTTTACAATTTTCCATATCATTTAATACATGTGAGTTAATAAAATCCGAAATTACATTTTTCGACTTTACATTTTTCGACTTACATGCGAAATTACATTTTTCGACTATAAAATCATGCATTTCAACTTATACTTTTATATTTTTGTGAGGTTAATTTTGTATTTTCAAATGTAAAAAGTTGATGCCTTCAGCCGCCATATTTCCCATTGACATTTAATGCAAACGATTTCGCTTCGAGAATTAAATTTCTTATTTCAGCCGAATGACTGAAGGATATTGCATAAAAAGTGGATAGCAGACATTTTTGAAACAGCATAATTTTATTGGCATCAAAATTTCATTGCAAAAGAAAAAATAAATTTGACCGGTAAAATAAAATTAAAGAAATTTTTCATTAAAAACTAAATAATTTGATGGCCCATTAAAATCTGTTTAAATTTCAGATCCAATATTGCCGAAAAATTTTCGTGGCAACTAAAATCACGACATGCAATCGGAGGAAAAGTCCATTATAAAATAATACTCCACAAAAAGTTTCGATTAATTTATCGCCATTAGATTTTTCTTGTTCGCTTTCTGTTTACGTTTTAATTTGTTCATCTCTGTTCACTCACCAAGCTAAGTAACCATTCGAGGGAGAAAGAAAACGCCGCATATTTGCTGCTTAAAATGCACAATATGGGTATCAATTCATATGGCAAAATGTTGAATTCACAATGCGGCCGTGTTTCACATTGCTCAATGTAAATCTTACAATTTTGCGCAATGGCGCCCTTTTATAGTGGAAACATACGAATTCATATGCGTTTTCTATGACTTTTTCGCTCAGTGTAAGTACACCATTTTGTATGGGAGGCGCAAAATCTTGCAACCCGGGTTGGATCCGGTATCAGTTTGATACAAAATATAAGCAAGCTACGGTCCTCCCAGGCATATAGAACCGCCCCAGGGGACAGTTGAGCTTTTTATCATGAATTATATCACACTTGAGACGTTCACAAATATGTCAACAGCATGTTCGCGACATTAGTCTAATCAACCTGATTACTCCGTGCACGCATGACTTTTGAAATGTGAAGAAAACGCCTTTGAAAAGTCGTTGTTGGAATCAAATGATTGTGATACACCTTAGTTGTCCCAGCAACGTAGAAATTATCAACTTCAAAAATAATGTTTTTATTCAAATTGGCGCGCGCAAGTCTTAAATGTCTCATAAATTTTCATCTTGGATGGAAAATCGAGCAAAACAGTCAAACTAAATTGTTGCACTCTCGATCTCTAAGTTATTCAAATATTATATGAAAAAAGTCCTACACTGAGCGAAAAAGTCATAGAAAACGCATATGAATTCGTATGTTTCAACTATAAAAGGGCGCCATTGCGCAAAATTGTAAGATTTACATTGAGCAATGTGAAACACGGCCGCATTGTGAACTCAACATTTTGCCATATGA
Source organism: Chrysopilus asiliformis (assembly GCA_964034945.1). NCBI lineage: Eukaryota > Metazoa > Arthropoda > Insecta > Diptera > Rhagionidae > Chrysopilus > Chrysopilus asiliformis. The sequence continues at coordinate 34,385,917 of OZ035960.1, read as the reverse complement.
ATTGATACCCATATTGTGCATTTTAAGCAGCAAATATGCGGCGTTTTCTTTCTCCCTCGAATGGTTACTTAGCTTGGTGAGTGAACAGAGATGAACAAATTAAAACGTAAACAGAAAGCGAACAAGAAAAATCTAATGGCGATAAATTAATCGAAACTTTTTGTGGAGTATTATTTTATAATGGACTTTTCCTCCGATTGCATGTCGTGATTTTAGTTGCCACGAAAATTTTTCGACAATATTGGATCTGAAATTTAAACAGATTTTAATGGGCCATCAAATTATTTAGTTTTTAATGAAAAATTTCTTTAATTTTATTTTACCGGTCAAATTTATTTTTTCTTTTGCAATGAAATTTTGATGCCAATAAAATTATGCTGTTTCAAAAATATCTGCTATATACTTTTTATGCAATATCCTTCAGTCATTCGCCTGAAATAAGAAATTTAATTCTCGAAACGAAATCGTTTCCATCAAATGTCAATGGGAAATATGGCGGCTGAAGGCATCAACTTTCTTTTTCTTTTTACATTTGAAAATACAAAATTAACCTCACAAAAATATAAAAGTATAAGTTGAAATGCATGATTTTATAGTCGAAAAATGTAATTTCGTATGTAAGTCGAAAAATGTAAAGTCGAAAAATGTAATTTCGGATTTTATTAACTCACATGTATTAAATGATATGGAAAATTGTAAAATTTACAAATCTTCAATGTAAAATTATATATGATTTATATTATTTTGTATTTTACTCTGGGTTTTTCAATAGTACATATCAATTCATCAACAAACAATGTAAAATTTACCATGAAAACATAGTTTTCCCTGTTTTCATATTAATGTATATGTAAGATCAATAAGTTTATATTGAAAATTGCGTGCTTTTCCAATTTGGGGAAAGTTTTTACAATGCGAAGATTTACAATGCATCATTGTAAATATCGCAATGGGGTATTTCTCTCAGTGTATAGCTAAACTTATTACTAGCTTACCTCAGCGCACCGTAGCGCAATGGCCTAGGTTTTCGCTAAAATTGAAAAGATTAACTCGCATTTAAGGCACATAACTTATTTGATCATTTTTGCAAGGAAAGTGATCGAGATTGCGATCAAGTCGGGTTTTCAGACTCGATTTGGATCGAGCCAGATGAGACGATAGTGAAATTTTTCGAATAATCTTAACTTGTTTGCTGCAGGCTATTTAAGTGGGCGTAACGTCTCTTGATTATAAGAAAATCGCTTTCAATGCAAAATCATCTTAATTTGTCACCTTCGCACCATCCCTATATATACACCTGTGCAAATGTAGATATAAACAATGTTAGGAGGAGATTAAGTTTCTAACAAACAGGGTTGCCAAGATAGATTTTGTAACCCTACACTTACTTGTAAAAGCTCTAGCTTGAAATTTTTTGTCCGATTAAGAAGAAAGTTTGGCTTTTATTTTTTGAAACAGGACATCGAGAGATCAAATGGTACATTCGCTAACAGATCTGCTTCCCATAATTATGATCTTTCTACATATGTTACCCCATCAGCTAAAGCACAAACCAGAAAATACTCGCGTCACTTAAAAGCACAGTAGACACAAAAGTTTGCGCTGTTGTCTAATATGCATTCGTCCATTTCCACTGAAAACAAAAAAAGGCTAACATTTTGAAGTAAAAACTTAGAAAAATGCTCGAGTCATGGTTTTTTTCCATTTTTAAAACCTGCTAGAGAAAGAAGTATCGACTGCTAAGGAACATGCAATCAACAACGAATGAATAGAAAAAATATTTGGCAACAAGGGATCCCAAGTAACCTTATAGGTCGTAAAGTGGACACTTCGTCTTCAAAGGCGTCCCTTGTGGTCGTAAGGCCCACGACTTTGTCGACTCTAGGTCGAACTATCGTCGACCTATCGTCGACAGTGGGGAAGGTCCGCCGGACCACGAAGTGCCCTATTTCACGCCCTATAAGGCTTCACGACTTTGAAGGCCAAAATAGGGCCTTGTTTTACCATGACGAAATATTTTGTTGACATTTCATCTGGCGACATTATTTGTCTTTCTCTATTCTATAGGCCGCATGAGGAAAGAAAGATAAGACAAGAATCATAAAGTTTAATGGATATATTTTGTGGAAAAAAACGTTCAAAATAATGTCATACGGTGATGTTAAGGTTTTTTGTGGATTTTATTGTCACAATTCACATGCGATTTAAAGTTTACGTAGAAAGTGGTTTTGCCAGGAGCTTTATTTACGTGGGCCGTAGCAATTCTCGATTTTAGTGATATAATTTGAAAATTATTTATTCAAAGAATTTTCTTTTTTATTCGATTTTAATAAAATTCTTGTAAAAATAAAGTTATGCTGTGTACCCAAACACATAAAATTACTTTTTATTCGATGTTTTTCCATATTGTGCTTTAAAAACAGATTTTAAATTTTCAGTAGGAATGTTTTTTTTTTTTCATTTCAATGAACATCATGGCGGCTCGCACCGTGAATGCTAGAAGCATATTCGAAGTATGCTAGAAACAAGCTCGAAGCAGATATTCATCTGCGCATGCTCGAAGCATTCTCAAATAGGGCATTGGAGTGTTCTCAAAGGCATTATGCCCTATAAGGCACTTCGTGGACGAAAGGTGGAAGGTTGGTCTTATAAGGCAGGACGACTATGAAGGCGTCTGGAGGACACTACGACCATGAAAGCCAAAACAAGGCATTCGAACATTAAGACTATCAGGGCATATATTTAGGTCACTCGGACCGCTTGACGACCACTGCAAAAGCCTTGAAAGACATCACGCCTTATAAGGCGGATTCGCTGGTCTTGGTGTGGTCGTAACGACCAATTTTAAGACACCACGCCCTAATCCAAGTCATTATGCCTTATCTGGTTGCTTGGGATAATTATACTTAAGCTTTCTCATAAAGCGACTATCTTCTGGTTTGTGCCTTAGCTGATGGGGTACTAAGTTTTTGATTCATTCTTCTTCTAAAATGATTTGTTTGATTTGAATCGTCTGTGTTATACATTGTTTTTGCCCCTATCTTAGTTAAAAAAAATCCCATCTTAAAACACTCTCTATGCTACTCAGAAAGCCCATCTTAAACAAAACTTTAAGATGGCCCTTTTTAGTAACATAAGGAGTGTCCTTATCAATGCGAAGATCCTTTTTCCCTCTGCTAGCTTTTAAACCGTTATGGTTCAACCACAGTGAAGGCGGCAAGCGGCAGCGGCGATGGCGGGCGGCATGGCGCCGCCACACATACCGCCGAGCCAGCTACAATGATAGCGGCACCGTCGGCATATGCTGCTGTCAAAATTGAAACATCAAAACTTATTTAATTCGTCCGCTACTTCGCTCCATTTATTTTCCTTGATGTCTATCCTTTTATATTGAGGATGGGCCAAATCGTAGAGCATTGGATTTCCTTTCAGGAACTCGATTATTTTTTTCTACGTTGTCGGCATCTTGCGAAATCAAAACGTCAAAAAAAACTGCATAGAATGTGGCGCCGAATGTGGTGGTTTTCATAAAACATTTTGAGCGGCGGCGGCAAGTTTGACTTGGATTCAAACTCGGCGGCGACGGAAAAAGTGCGCTGCCGTTGCCGCTGTATTGTAGCAGCTCTCGTTGCGCTACATTAGTGCAAAAAAAATGCCGCCCGCCGCTGCCGCTTGCCGCCTTCACTGTGGTTGAACCATTAGAGTGGCTGGGGTGTTCAAATGCCTGTAACCATCCTGTAACATGCAAAGAGCCAAGGTTTTGGTCCCCCAAAAAAGATGTCTTCAAATTTTCCATGTTCTAAAATATTACATTTTTTATCCTTGTTCTTACATTTTTGATCCGTGAGAGAAGTATAAGAATGGTTTTAATTATTAAAAGGCCACTAAAATTTCCGGTAGGAATAGCGAGGAAGGTTCCAAATTTAAAACTCATAGAAAATCCTTTAGAAAAAAAAAATTTGTTAGGGTCTTGAAAAATGCATTATGTGGAGTCAATAAGAGAATGTTGAAGGAATAATTTTGTTTTATTCAAACACCGAGCAGTGCCAAAAAGAAAATTGAAATTGTGTTGTTAAGGTAAAAAATATGGTATTCTTATGGCGGGTTTCACGAAGTTTTTGTGACTCCTAACTCGATTTAGCAAGCGAATTTTAAGCAACAAGAGCCTGCTAGCTCGATTTAGCGGATATCAAAAGCTTAGTGAAACCCGCAGTTATAGATTTAAAATCTGGTAACCCATGCAGCACAAATTCACAATTAAAGATTATTATTAAGCGTTTGTCAATCTTAAATCTGTTGCATTTGACTTCATCTCGATCTCGATCTCCAATCTCTCGTGAATGACATAATTTGAACCAGTTCTAAGTGAATTGCGGAAGAGTTTCACGACTTTTTGCTCACTGCTATTTCGAATATGATCTGCGATTTTTATTCCTTGATAGATGTAACCGGCGACGACGATCGGTAACGCCCAACACTTTATAGTTTATCCACCGTTTGAGATTCTCTGTTATAAATAATGCACGAGCTACAATTATTAACAAAATCATAGACAGCGACGACCACGACTGCATCACTTTGCATTTTTGATAACTCGTTTCGATTCCGCAATTTCCATAATTAAGAGTGTTCTACTTATCGAATACACCTTTAATGGCCGTTTATAAACTGATCTAAGGTGAATATTTTGCAATTGGGTATTTTTCGGTGCTAGTCACTTGACTCGTATTTAGGGCATATCTAGCAAAAATAATATTCGTCGATTAGACCACATGCTAATTCATTAGGACACTATATGCATCGCTCGTATTACCTGCATGAGTAATGTTAGCTTGATCAACACCTACCAATCATGTACCTTTGGTCCATACACGGAATCCAGTGAATCTTGGTGGCTCCATCGGATATTCTGCGATCAGCTATGGAAGAAACAGCTGATTAAACTCAATCGCCTGATGGCTTAGGAAACAGCATGCAGGTTCGTCCGTCCATGTTGGGAAGCCAGAGCCCGTGCTAATGCTTATACGCTATGTCCATGATGTTTATTCAAAGGCAAGAAAACGTCTCCTATTATGCCTTACCTGAGCAACACTTGCCTTGCTCACTGCACGATAGATTTAGTGGATTAGTTGTAAAATAAAAATGCAAAATGCCTGTGATGGGGCTCACACCAGTTACCCAGATAAATCGTATGGATCTTCTGTAATTAGACCTCCTAGATGACATGTTGCGTAAAAATGGAGCATACTCGGAGAACTGGTTTTCGGCTTATAAACATTTGAAATAGCGAAGTTTATTTTTATACAAGCGAGTATTTGGGCACAAAACAATTCCAAGGAAATTGTTTCGAATATTTTTTCGTTTACACATATGAAAATAGTACAATTTGTCGCAGCTTTACTGGTATTTCATTCCAAAATTAAAATTAGAATCACCTAATTGCAATTTTTGTATAATATTATTAATTGGGGCTTTCAATAAATACATAAATACTTAATATTTTGTGTTCAACCATTGAATCATTTCTGATTCATGGTTTTTACGTGACCTTCTAGCATTCAATTCTATTAGAATTTCTTGGCTTATAGGTCTTTGAAAAAATGATATAACCAAATGTTAATAACATTTTATTATATTATTATGAATGTTCTATAGAAAAAATATGTCAGCTCATTTAGATTGATGTAAAAGTTAGGTTTATTGCAAGTACATAGCCAAAATATTTCACGAGCAAAATCTATTTAGTATAATTTGTCAGCGTTCTTCTTCCACAAAAGGGTTGGATAATGGCCAAAACCGGACTATTAAAATCAACACATAACTGAAAAAACCGATTAGTGTCCGGCGCTATGGGAATTCGCCCTATCCCCTTTCTCCCAAACAAATGGTTGCGATTTTTAAGAAAACAGTCCTTCAAATCGAATTTATAAAAAAAGTCATTTACAATATAATTTTTGCATGATTTTTCTATATAATATCAAAATAATTTTGGAAAAAAAAAGATTTTTTTTTCACACTAAAAGTTTATTTATACCCGAGCAGCGTCGAAAACTTGCAAGCTGGTACTCTATATAATACTAGCAGGCCCTTCGTTGCCAGCTTAAAGTTTTTTGTATAAATTTTAGAATGCAAAAAAACCATAAATAACTTAAATACTTTTGGGAAAAAACGGTATCCTTACAGGACCTTCTGTTTTGAATTTTGAAAATCTAACATAACTAAAAACTGGCAACGCTCCTGGCAACGCAGATCATTTTGCAAAACATTTCGTACAAAATCGGTCCAGTAGTTTTTGAGTGTGTTGTACGAATCAACTTTCATGGAAACTACTTTGCCCGGCTTACTTTTGAATTACTTTTTTTTAGACTACTTTGAATATGATGAGAAAAAAATACTTTTGAATGTGTTGTTTTCAAAGTGGTTAAAAAGTGCACTGAGTCGTCGGTTAAAAGTTCATTTCGCAGCAGTTTTAAAGTGCTTTCGCTTAAGATGCTTTGAAATTCCAGCGGGGTGTGTTTAAAGTTTCCTTTTTCTTCTTAAACCCAATTCAGACTAACGATTGCGATTACGATTACGATTGAGCTTCCTCGACTAATAAAATTGATGTTGAAAGTTGAAAGCCTTGATCTCATTGGTCGAGAAGCCTCAGTCGTAAACGCAACATTTTGGTCGTCATAATCAATCGTAATCGCAATCGTAATCGCAATCGTAATCGCAATCGTTAGTCTGAATTAGGCTTTCTGAATTAGGCTTTCTGAATTAGGCTTTCTGAATTAGGTGTTCTGTATTCAGTGCCATTTCATCATGAATAGACTTACGTGTGAACAACGTTTACTAATTGTGGAAACTTATTTCCAAATTCAGTGCTCAGTTAGGAAATTTTAAAGAGCTCTTCGTCCACATTTTGGTCGTCATAATCGTCCCACTGAACGCACTATTCGTGAAACTATAACCAAATTTCGAACTAATTTTACACTATTGGACATTCATCCATCAACCAGAGTGCGTACAGCCCGTAGTAATGAAAATATAGCTGCAGTAGCATCATCGGACCGTATTTCTTTAAAAAAAAAGCGGAAGGAGTGCGTGTTACTGTCAATGGAGCTCGCTACAGAGCAATGATCAATGAATTTTTTTTGCCAAAAATTCGAGATATTGGTGTAGCTGACTTGTGGTTTCAACAGGATGGCGCTACATGTCATACAGCTAAAGATACAATCGCTTTATTGAGGCAAACGTTCGATGTAAACATCATCTCAAGATATGGTCCTGTTAATTGGCCACCGAGATCTTGTGACCTGACACCATTGGATTACTTTCTGTGGGGATATGTGAAATATCTTGTTTACGTCGATAGACCCGGAACGGTTACAGGTTTGGAAGCAAACATAACCCGTCCTATTCGCGGAATAACGACCGATATGCTTGAAAGAGTTGGACCCACAAAATGGACCATTTAACAGTTAGTCGTAGGCAACATTTGAAGGAAATTGTCTTTAAACATTAAATGGCATGGACCAACCTAACGAATAAAATAAAGATTTCCCTCAATATATTAAATATTATGTGATTTATTCAAAAACAAAACAGGAAGCTCTTATTGGATCACCCTTTATATGGTTACAATCGCAGTGCGCGCCTGTACTAACATAGTGACAGATATGTATATGCCATGCACCGAAAATTCTCGTATTGATTCTTGAGTATCTATAGCCTGTCGTAATTAAAGAAATACCAACCAAACACCAAACCATGGATCATTTTTTCGCCTATCCCCAATCATCCAAAATCAAAACATGATATATCAATTAAGATTTTTATCTATTCGATTGAGAGCACTACATGTGGACAGAGTGTTTGGGATCCAAACTAGATAATGAATTCAATAGCCTTTCGGCATTATTCACTACTAGTTTAATTTAACCGAACTAAGATAATAATTTCAGGTAATTCACTATATTTATATAACAACCACCACCGTTTTTATACATTTTTTACATGAAATGGTCAGTAAAAAAATTGAAAATTACAGCGACGTGGGATCGTGAATTCAATCACTATAAATTCACTTGTACGAGTATTCGTAAAGTTGACCAAAAAAATGTTTGATATATAGAGAAATTCAGATTACCCAAGCGTTTGATCAATTGGGGATTAATCTAAATTTCGAGTATATCTCAAGTATCTTCCATATTTAGATGTACTTTCAGTCCCAGGGTTTCGTGATACAAACACACATGAGTTCGTACTCGTATCTATATCAGATTCTCGTTACATCGATTTCGGTTATGTTGGCTCTTTGACTCCTTTTCGGTCGATAATGAATTTCCTAACCAAAACTTCTCTGTTGACTGCAAAAAATATCTGGTGGCCTGCAAATTTCCGACTTTCCTGTACTTTTGTATTATAGCACTCTTTATTGGTGTAATTAATTAAGAAATGTGATATTAGATATGGTTTGAAAAGATTTATGAATCGAACAGCCAAAAACGTGAGAAATGAAATTTACTAGTCAAACGAGCACTGGCAAAAAAATTGTCTATCTACATTATTTAAAACTTATCTTTTTAATAAAACTAATCAATATGATGGACAGCTTTGAGAATTATACATTGGGCTTATTATTAATACCAACTACTATAAATTCCCTTTAATAGCAAAAACCAACATGGCTGTCAGTAAAAAGTTCGCAATTCCCCGAAAAAAAAACTTTTCTGTTACTTTATTTGCAAAAAACAGGAAAACCAAGTAACCACCGCAAGCAAAAAAACGTCTGCCAAGACGGAAGAAACCGCAAATCAAATCTCAAACAACAAGAAACCTTCGATAAAAACAAAACATCAGTTCACCTTTTGCCACCATTTTAGTTGTCTTTTTAGACTGTGCCGAGACAAAAATACGAAATTTCTTTACAATTAGCGATTTTTTCGTGTTTTTTCAGCAAGTAAAAAATAAGAAGGTTTTACATGTTTTAGCGAAAAGATCTCATGCTCTGATTACAGTACATCTGGAATAACTTTTATTTTTATTTTCTCATTTCAGACTGCTGCGGACTTTTAAACGCTACCCACTTTAAATGATTGAGCACATCCATGCGATTATCACCAAATTAACAGCAGTAGTAGTAGTAGTAGCAGAAGTAGCATCATTTTCATCGTTAACGGCAAGGAAAAAAAACGACGACAGCCACACTGGTTCTAAACGCGAGGTATTTAATGATGCGAGAAAAGGATCATTCGCCGAGAAAAATGCTTCCTAGTCCGAAACAGGGGTCCGTCTACCCCATGCTAGGCCAAACGCCAATGTCATATTCATCGCAAGTACCCTACGATCTATCGCCAGCGAATCGTTCAAGCTCAACCGCATCCCTTCAAAACCATGCGGACACTGGAAGTCCTACAGATCAGCCCTTGGATCTCCGGGTGGATCATAAGAAATTAACCCTACCTGGTGGTGGTGAGCCCATGGAGGATGAGAATAGCAACCTGATTATGGTCGATAATAACAATCGATCACCAAGTCCTGAACGCAATAATCACAGCAGTGACAGCAAGAACAACAATAACAACAATAATAATAATAATAATATCAGTAGCCAAAATAATAATAATTTGAGTAGTTTCGAGGATATCGAAAAGTACAATAGCAATACGATAGCAGCACTAAACCATAATAGCAGTAATTCTTTCAAGGATGATCTTCGGATATCAAATCTATCCTGCCATCGGCCGGGTCTATTTCCAACGCCCGCCATTCACCCACTAATGTTGGAAGCAATGGCCAAGGCAGCGCGACTTCGCCTCACCTACCGAAATCCATTTGTTCCTCCACGACCACCGAACGCTTTCGAGCTACTCCGGCCGAAGCAGGAGCTTCTATCGCCGTTACCACAACTGGGGCCCTCGATCGTCAATCACCACCATCACCAGCAGCAGCATCACATCCACAACAATACCAACAACAATAACAATAGTTTAATCAATAATAATAACAACGAGGCTATGCAAAATGCAAATACCGTAGGTAATAATAAGAATAAGGATAGATACTCGTGCAAGTTCTGTGGGAAGGTATTCCCACGATCTGCGAATCTTACGCGCCACCTGCGAACCCACACGGGCGAACAACCCTACAAATGCAAATACTGTGAACGTTCCTTTAGCATATCCAGCAATCTACAACGTCACGTGCGCAACATCCACAATAAGGAGCGCCCATTCAAGTGTGCACTTTGCGAAAGATGCTTCGGTCAGCAGACGAACCTCGACCGGCATCTGAAGAAGCACGAAGCGGATGCCGCATCATTGGGTTTGGGACTGGATGAACGGCTGCGAGGTGTACGGAGGAACAACCGGGTCATACCTGAGGAGTCCTATTTCGAGGAGATCAGATCCTTTATGGGCAAAGTTACACAACTGCCCAAACCCCTACGTAGTCAAATGTCAGCCGGGGAACTTCATTCGCCGCGAAGCTCCTCGTCGTCGGAACCCACGTCACCGAAAAGTCTTCACATCCAGGAGGATGGCATCACGGATAGCGCGAATAGCGTAATGGGCGCCATCCTCAATAGTAGCGGCAGCACCAGCAGCAATAATGAAGACCGTGTTCAAGTTACCTGACCAAACAACTATTATCCTAATTCTAATAAATATTTCAACTATCACTATTATTATTATTTTATTCACTATTGTATAATTGTAATGTAATTCCTTCATTCATCTAAATGTTTGTAATTTTTAGCATCGTTTTTGTACATAATTTAAGTGGATTTGTAATTAGAATGTGAGAAATTCAATTTTTGTATAACAATTATTGTACTCTAACATTTAAGTAGTGAATTTCCTGCATAAAAATGTGATTGGGAAAAAATTACTCGAAAGAGCCGGATTTTTTTAAAACACACGTTTAGGAAATACTCTTTTGTAAATTTTTTTTTTTAGAAATTACAAATTCCTTTTACAGTTTCCTATTTTAAAGAAAATATATTTTATTTTATTTTCTCAATCAGAATGAATTTTTATCTAATTTTTCAAGTTACGTTTCAATTGATTGAAGTAACAATATTCTTGAACGTGTGCTCATAGCCTTAATCCCTGCTAACATTTTTGGTGTCTGTCACGTATTTGCCACTAAATACGATACAGTTCTAGGGGCAGTTACATGTCAAACACCAAAAATGCTAGTACCGATTTGTTTAAAAATACATGCGAAATTATGTTTTGTTAATATATCTAACCAACAATGTACAACGAACCATATTCCTATAAAATATTTTAATATTTTCTGTAATTTTTATAAATGTCTACTATCAATTATTTTACTGTTGAAAATTCCATAATTTGTAACCGTTATCAGATAACTATGTGTAATTAAATTGTAGATAATGTTTGTTTTTATTATTATGTAGTTTAATAAATTAAGAAAACTTTTTGTTTTCAAAACAACTCTGTATGTAAAAAAAAATGTATTTAAAAAAATATCAAAATTACTGTGAATTATTTTGTCAGAGTGTTCAATTGTTCCAAATAAGGTTTTCAATTTTATTAAATCCTCCGAGGATTGGTATTTTAAATCAATTATTTTAAAATTAACTTTTATCTCTTTGAACACGAAATTAACGACAAACGATTTTGCAATGGAATAATTTGTGTTAATTTCCGTCAACGTTTGTCGTTAATAAACTGACTAGCTAGTTACCATTTTTAAGCTTTCATTGAGTTTGTATTGTAATTGCGCTATCATACAAAAAGGTGCTACTTTTACTTTAAGTTTTTTTATATTAAAAAACAACCTCGTATAAAAATAAAAAAGAAAAATAAAATATTTTTTTTATTGTTTTTGGCTTAATATGAAATGTTATGTGAATTGTAGAAAAAAGACATGAAAGAAGTTAACAATAAGAAGATTTTTCAAATAAATCTGGATTTTTATTTCGACCCCAATTTTTGAAGAGTAATGTAAACTGTCATAAAGATTAAAGCCCAATGTGTAAGTAATTTAATGGTCTTAATTTGAAAATCGTGTTTCAGAAATGTTAGATGCCTTTTAAGTGACCATACGTCCCGGATTGGTCGGAATAGTGCCGTATTTAGGATTTAGGCATGAAAACTAAACTTTTCGAATATTTAAAAAAAAGTCCCTATTTATTAGGTTAAAGGGAATACATATATAGTGAAATCTCCCTTTGCCAACATCTCCGATAAACGGACACCGCCAGGAACAGACGCGTACACTAAATTACGGGACAAATTGTTTCCAAAATCTCTCAAAACCGGACATGTAGCTGCAATAAATGGTCAAAAAGATGTGAAGCAACTAGTCGGTGGTTTCCCCCTTCATATTAGCTGTATATTTATACCCGTATGGTGAAACCAAAGAATATATTAACTTTACCTTACCGTTTGTAACGCCAAGATCCCGTTATCACACATAAAAATGAATTACACCAGTGTGTTTAGAATGATAAAAATAATTAATTTTTGCATGTCCGTCCGTCCGTCTGCCTGTTCGTCTGTCCGTCCGTCTCTGGCGCGGATTGAGGGCGCACGGATTGAGCTACAGAATTGAAATTTAGCGCAGATCCGTTTTTCGTAAAATGCGGGGCTAATGGGCAAAAATCGACCATTAGGGGGGTACCCCCCATAAGAATAAAAACTTTTTTTTGCGAATTACTCAAAAACGGTGCATCTTATTAAAAAAATGCAAGAAAAAAAGTTATTTAGGATATGATTCTACATAAAATTCCCATACATCAAAATCTGATTGGAATAAATTTTAAAAAATCTTATTGGAAAGTTTGACTCAAAGTGGAATTTTGGTACAACTGTTCGAATTTTGATACGAATATCACCATACGGGTTTTCAATAATTGCCAGATTGGCAATTATAGCTTTTGTTATGTTTTTACCTACATACTTCCAACTAACAGGAAAAACACCGACGGTTTTTTGTTAGTTGTACGTATGAGGCTATTTGAAGAAAATGGAGATTCCTAAAACTTTGCTTTTTACCGTCATCTGCTGTCTTTATTTTATCAAGAAAAAAAGATTTCCCAAATTTCTTGCTAGCTGTTTAAAAAAAAACTTTATGTACAAGGATTAGAGATTCTCTAGAGCAGGGGCCATCAAAGTAACTGTCGCTACTTTTACAATCAAAATTTATAACCACTACAAATAAAAATACAGTTCAATGAAACACAACCTTCCACGGCAATGGCTTGACACGAACTGATTTAAAGTGAAATGCGTCATGCTAATAAGCACCGATTCCAACTCAAAGCACGATTCGTTTTATGCCTGCGATCCGAAGCCGCACATACAAGCATTACAGCACACAATATAAGGTCGATTAAAGTGCCTACGCTGTTAAAGCCAATCTGTGTGATGAGCCAGCCGAGTCACTAGCTGATGATGCCTGCTCTAGAGTCTAGCGAGCAGGATTTAACGAAAGGAAAATTTGTCATTTTTAAATATTTCGCATTTCGTAACAAAGAACATCTTGAATGATAACAAGTTAAATCAACGTATTTAATTAAAAATTGCTCACACAAAAATTTTAGTTGTTGCGCACCATTGCTTAAAATTCAGATGAGTTTTTTTGGTTCATCAAGTTTTGATATTGTTTAGGAAAGGACGTTTTTGTTATCCCAATTATTTAGGAAGCAATTTTTAAAGTGGTTATTTCTGTCTCTACAAACTAGATAAATGTTATATTAAATCGACTCCGTCTTTCCATTTAAAAATGTTACACAGTTTGGTAAGGCACGAAAAAAATAAAACATCATGTAAAGGAAAGAGGATTTCGGAAAGAGGTTTTGCAATAAAAATACCGGGATTAGATCATTCTACTGTAAAATTTCTGGCACTATGTAGTAAGATCCTGCCATTTACTATTAATCCCGAAAAATGCCTGATTTTTAGAAAAAGGTGCTAATGTTAAACTCTCCTACTAATTTTTAGAATTTTTCATTTTTGCATCTTTGAAGAACCATAATAATAGCTAAACTATTCAAGATATGGTGTACTACAAAAAAAAACAATTTAAAAGAGAAATATACTCGTATAAGTCAATTTTTCCACTTTGAAACATGTGCTTATCTTTAAAAATGCCTAGTAAATTTTTAAAAATGCATTTTTGCGTCAAAGCCTGCTCGCTTTACCCCACGTTTTCACCTTTTACCGCAAATCCATTAATTTTACCGTTATCGAGATATTTTAGATTTTCCATAAATTATTTTGATGTTTTTTGTGAGCTAGTATTTTATTGGTCTAATATTCTAATAAAATTTTTAAAAAATCATTGAATTTCCTAGCGTAGTACTAATAAAATCGGATAGATATTGAAATTATCAAAATCGGTTCAGTATAGTTTCTGAGAAAATCATAAAAGACAATTACTTATTCTTTCAATTTGATATTGAATATAAAACATAACAAAAGCTATAATTGCCAATCTGGCAATTATTGAAAACCATCAAAATTCGAACAGTTGTACCAAAATTCCACTTTGAAGTCAAACTTTCCAAAAAGATTTTTTAAAATTTATTCCAATCGGATTTTGATGTATGGGAGTTTTATGTAGAATCATATCCTAAATAACTTTTGTTCTTAGGGTTTTTTGATAAGATGCACCGTTTTCCAGATATTCACAAAAACCGTTTTCGTTCGTATTGGGGGTACCCCCCCTAATGGTCCATTTTTGCCCGTTAACGAACTTAGCCTCGCATTTTACGAAAAACAGATCCACGCAAAATTTCAAGTCTCTAGCTCAATCCGTGCGCCCGCAATCCGCGCCACAGACAGACAGACAGACGGACAGACGGACAGACGGACAGACGGACAGACGGACAGACGGACAGACGGACAGACGGACAGACGGACAGACGGACAGACGGACAGACGGACAGACGGACAGACGGACAGACAGACAGACGAACAGACAGACGGACAGACAGACGGACAGACAGACGGACGGACATGCAAAATTCAATTTTTTTATACCCGTATGGTGAAACCAAAGGGTATATTAACTTTGCCTTACCGTTTGTAACGCCAAGATCCCATTATCACACACAAAAATGAATTACACCAGTGTGTTTAGAATGATAAAAATAATTAATTTTTGCATGTCCGTCCGTCCGTCCGTCTGTCTGTCCGTCCGTCCGTCTGTCCGTCTGTCCGTCTGTGGCGCGGATTGCGGGCGCACGGATTAAGTTAGAGACTAGAAATTTTGCACAGATTCGTTTCTCGTAAAATTCAAGGCTAAGTTCGTTAATGGGCAAAAATGGACCATTAGGGGGGGTACCCCCCATACGAACGAAAACGTTTTCTGCGAATATCTCAAAAACGATGCATCTTATCAAAAAAGTCCTAGAACAAAAGTTATTTAGGATATGATTCTACACAAAACTCCCATACATCAAAATCCGATTGGAATAAATTTTAAAAAATCTTATTGGAAAGTTTGACTTCAAAGTGGAATTTTGGTACAACTGTTTGAATTTTGATACGAATATCACCATACGGGTCTCCAATGATTGCCAGATTGGCAATTATAGCTTTTGTTATGTTTTATCATTCTAAACACACTGGTGTAATTCATTTTTGTGTGTGATGACGGGATCTTGGCGTTACAAACGGTAAGGCAAAGTTAATATACCCTTTGGTTTCACCATACGGGTATAAAAAGAAATTTAATATTGTTTATCTGTGTCACTGTAATGTGTTACTATTACAGATATTTATATACTCTAAAATTTAAATTGTAAATAAATCCTTTAAAAATAAAATAAAATTTCTGCCTCCTCAGTTAAGCGGACATTTCCCATAACCGGACAACAATATTGGTCCCGTGACACATTTTCCGGTATTACAGATACTCTTTTTTTAGTTTCAAAAGATGACTTGGGGACAAACCAATATGCAATATCACCTAGGTAACGTAATTTTAATTATTTACATTGATTTGTATCATCTCACCATTTTCAAGCTCAATTATGCAATTATCCATAACTTTGGGTGTTATCTTTTGATAATAAAAAAATACCGGAAAATGTGTCACGGCAATTAAATCGCGAAAGAAGCAGTAAATTCGAGCGATGATTCATTAAATTCAAGAACAATTAAATTGTCTAGAAATACAGAAGGACTCTTCCGTGAAAAGTAAAGTTGTTTGACAAGACATAAAACTCATGAAACCGAAAGTTATAAAACGGATTATGAAAATTGTGAATTTTATTGATGTACTAAACAAAAATGCAAAACAAGACGCTTTACTTATACTCATTAAAACAACTCGAATGACACTAATTAAAATCCAGTCAAACTTACAAAATAAGTGAAAAAACTAGAAAAAAAACTGAAAGAAAAAAATTCACTTTTTAAATGCATTTTAATGCTTAACCAGCTTAACCTTGCATCATATTACAATGGAATAGTTTGGCAAAAAAAGTCTCCTATGAAAACCATGAATTGTCGCAGGTCTAAATCTCATACTATACCAACGGATTTTGACTTTGAATCATCAATCAAAACGTATTCTAAAATTCAATTTTATTCAAGAGGAAGTTTTATAAAAAAAGAGATGGTTTCGAAGTAATAAATAAAATGGCGATTCGTCGCTATATAGGCGTTTGTGGTTGGAAATCTATCACAATTAAAAATTTACATAATTGACGCGAAAAAAAATAATATGAAATTCTGAACCAATATGAAATTCTGCCCATCTGTAAATGTCTATGATTTTATGCAACTAAACTAGAAAATGCGACTAGAAGAGTGCAGAGGTTGGGTCAATTTCCGCCTATATCTGCAATTTATGTTGCGATTGCAAACCCAGTTTATGCATCCGCATAATGGCGCCAATGGATGCCTTATTAATATAGCAAAGTGGGTGGACAATTTATTGTTAATAACGGCAACGCCAGTCTTCTATGTCGTACATCAAAGAAATTCCAGCCACAATAATTAATAAATTCAAAAATATGCACTAAATTTACGTGATTAGATTTCATTCAATTGTCAGCTATTCGGGATTAGAGCGAATTAACTAAAAACTGATATTAATAATACCTAATAATATTTGTAATAAATTTTAAGTTGAGTAATTTCTTAGAAAGATAATCACTAACAGCCTTATTAATAAAAAATCCCTAACACGGAGATAACTCATGTGCTAACTAACTCCGAGATAGCAAACTTATCCATTAGATAACTATTCTTATTAATAAAAAAATTTCCTCCATATAATAGCTAACTCGTATTTTATTTAAAAATTTCGCTGGAATACGGCAACCCTTGTGCCGAATTGTACCAAAAAATACGAAAATCTTTTACATTTAAGTCAAATTTTGGTTTTTTAAATCCGTTTCCTTGGAGACGATATTAAAATAAGTCATATTTTGGTTTTTTAAATCCGTTTCCTTGGAGACAATATTAAAATAGGAGTGAAATTAATGTTTTTATTTTAATTGTGATTCACTGCAAAGTAATTAAAAGTGGAAAATTTAAAAATTGAAGGAAAGCGATCAGAAAATTGGTGTTCAAGTGATAAGGTAATATAATAAAACAACATAAATTGCATTTTTTTAATGGATCATTGCTTCTTCCAGTCTTTTTTGCAAGAGTTATGCGCCGTCAAGAGTTATCAACTCCTTAACTCGAGGAAATCGGTATGTTAGCTAACACAAAGTTAACTAACGTCAGTTAACTCTTAAAATTTTTTATTAATAAGAATTTCGAGTTATCCACTGCGTAAACCATTGATAAAAATTAACTAACGTTTATTAATAAGGCTGTAAATTATTAATCTTTTGTAGGTTTAATTACGGATTTTTATTTCTAAAGTGAACTAATGCAATTTGGCAACAAACTGTGTCAACCTTTATATGGGTAGTGAATAAATAAAAAATTTCTTTAATTATGTATTTTTTTTAAATAAAATGATTTTGTGTTAGACATTTGTTATAAGCTCAACCACTTAGGCTGCAGTTAATATTTTATCAGATAAAGAAAATTCCATTCAAAATGACCCGTAATCATGCACAAATTTTTCCCTCGATTGAAAATCCGTACAAATAACATTTTTCCCATAAAAAGAAAACTCCTCAAAAAATTAAGGAAAGAATTTTTGCCAGGAAAAGCGTCGATGAAAATATCGAATTGATTTTTTTCATTTGAAAGTAGAAAAAAAATCATGTCTGTAAAAAACCTCGAAAAATTAAAAAGAAACGCTAACATTTTGAATCGTAAGTTTCAAGGGTCAATCCTATATGAGGCAAGATTCAGTTTCGATAGAAAATTTTCCATTTGCATTGAGGAGGGAAGAACAAGTGATACGATCGAGTTTTTGTGTATGAATGAGCAAAGTTTTGTTAATCAAAAACTCTTTTGTATCAATGACGTACAGTTTTCAAGAAAAGCGCTTCATTTGTATCGCACTTCGTCCATTAACGAAGTCGAACTAACTTTTTAATGAAAACATAACAAAAGCTATTATTGCCAATCTGGCAATCTTTGGAGACCCGTATGGTGATATTCGTATCAAAATTCGAACAGTTGTACCAAAATTCCACTTTAAAGTCAAACTTTCCAATAAGATTTTTTCAAATTTATTCCAATCGGATTTTGATGTATGGGAATTTTATGTAGAATCATATCCTAATTAACTTTTTTTCTTGCAATTTTTTGATAAGATGCACCGTTTTTGAGATATTCGCAAAAAACGTTTTCGTTCGTATGGGAGGTACCCCCCCTAATAGTCCACTTTTGCCTATTAACGAACTTAGCCTCGCATTTTACGAAAAACCGATCTGCGCGAAATTTCAAGTCTGTAGCTCAATCCGTGCGCCCGCAATCCGCGCCACAGACGGACGGACGGACGGACGGACATGCAAAAATTAATTATTTTTATCATTCTAAACACACTGGTGTAATTCATTTTTGTGCGTGATGACGGGATCTTGGCGTTACAAACGGTAAGGCAAAGTTAATATTCCCTTTAATTTCAGCATACGGGTATAAAAAGTACTTTTCACTTTTCCATGGGATATTTTACTACGAATGCGAATGTGGATTTTTCAATCAAAAAATAATTTCACTTTGATATCTTATTTCTACAAAAGTTTCATTTGTACAAACAAAGAGTATGTATGACCAGGACAGTAAATAGTCAGGCGCAGCTGCACAGAGCCCAGCTTCAAACGACTCGCAGATGTTGCTAGAAAAGATGCTTGACATTTTTTTAGTTTAAAAGGTTATGTACACACTTATATTTTCTTCACTTTACATTAAAATGGTTTTGGTAGCTTTTAGGGTAGGCTATAATTGAAATAAGTTCTAATTATACAAAAGACGGATCAATATCGTCATAAATAAAATGTATTAACTGCTTTAAAATGTTGATAATTTTTTAAATTTGTTTCTTAACCTTACAAACTTGGTGGTACATGCGATGTACGACCTTTTTCGTAACAAATGCTGCACGGTGGTACCAAAATTGTACCACTGATTAAATCGACTTCCATTGCAGCATGAAATCTTTAAAATAGTAACACAAAAAAAATTAAAAAAATCCTGTGAAAATATTTGCTATTTTACTGTGGGTTAACACAACATTGACGAAGTAGGTGGTATATTCTATGGGGACGTGACAAGAACAAAACTACTATACAAAACTATGTTTTACTCTACGTTGGGAACTGTTTGGCCATCGATTTAAAGGGACATACTCGTATGACTTTGATCTGCAAATATGAAAATGGGCGATCAATTTTCGAAGAAAATCATCTTCAGTGATGAGGCACATTTTCACCTCAGTGGATTCGTCAATAAGCAGAACAGCCGCATTTGGGCGAATGATAATCCAAGAGTGATTGTCGAAAAACCAATGCACCCACAAAGAGTGACTGTTTGGTGCGGTTTATGGGCTGGCGGCATCATCGGGCCGTATTTTTTCCAAAGTGCACGATATGCATTTTGATTTGAACGCCCATTTTCATAATAAGCCTGAATAACTTTAACGCGTTGCTCGATTGTGTATCTTTCCATGGTTCAAATTGAGTTAGTCTGAAATTGAGAAATGTCAAATGAAATGCAGAAAAAAACTTGACGTTTAGGTGTGGTTCACATTCAACATCGGCCCTTAAAATTTAACCACCCTTTATTAAATGAAATAAAATTCATATACGGATGCAAAATCAAAGCATAAAATAATAAAGTTAAAAAAAATTAAAAACTCTGCGTAAGAAAATGTTTGACAGATCCCATATAATTTGCTCGCAAAATTGGCAAGTGGTATTACATTTTTTTCAATTGACAGATAAGCATGAGGATATCCGTTACAACCATAGTATAAAGTATAAATATTTGACGGCTACAATTTTAAGGTCTATAATTTTTAATCGGTTAAATATGATACAAAATAAAATTCGGAAGAAGTCATTATTATGGAAAATATATTAGATTTATTTATTAAAAAAATTTCACAATAAATAGCAGTAAATATCATTTATAAAATTTAATGTAAATAGTTCAGCTTTAATGCTTTTTAAGATTTCCATAAAAAATTGCGAAATTCGATAAAACTTGTTAACAGATAACAAAATAATAAACTTTATTAAAATTACAACATCCAGTACGTGAATCGGTTTGTAATCAAGTAGGTAAAATTTATTAATCTAGTAAGATTTTGTATTTAAATATAGCTGAGTATATTTTTTGTGTTATGTACTTCGTATTCAGTTATCTATAATTTGTTTTTGTTAATTATCACAGAAGACCTACAACTTCCATGGAAGTGGTATAAGGCCCCATCGTTGGTTCTTCTTTTGTTGGCAAGCGCTTACTCGTACGGACTGCGCTTTGTCCTCGGCGTGTTCGTAAGCAGTTAAACAGCGTCTAGAATTTTTGTGGCGAACTTGTTGTGTCTGAAATGTGAACAAAAAAAAACGTTTTCCTGGAATTCTAAAATTCGATTACGACAAATTACTAACATTAATATCATAGGTCCAAATTTGACGTTTATTGCCAGAACATAACGCTATTCGTACTGGCCATGATCCCAGTTCCTTCTCAAATGATTCAAAAGCATCCAGACAGACACCTTCATTTGTCATTATCTAAAAAAAAAACTTTTAATAAATTTATTTTTGCTCCAATAGTTTTCACCAAACCTGTCCAAACTGCGTAATAACAAACATATCTTGAAGCTTAGGTCCTGGTAGGCAGTCACCAATAATGGCTGGTGCAACAGTAGACCTCTGATCTGGCTCATCTAAATTCTTTTTAAGGCAAACATCATTCTCTAAGTCCAACAATTGAAGAAAATCGGTGGTTCTTTGATTAAGAAATTTAAATACCGCTGGCCAATTTCGTTCGTGCATTCTTTCTGGTATATTAATTGTATATTTTTCATAAGATTTCGATAATTTCGTCTCCTCATTTAACAAAATTATTTTCCCGAAGAATCTGTCATCTGCTGGAAAGAAATTATTTGGCCAGACGTTTCTCAGGTACCAATCAAACGATTTACAATTTAGTCGTTCTCTTAAAGCTAATCGATCACTGACATCCTGAAAAGGATTTTTGTAGTGGCTGACATAAGATATTGAAAAAATAAAAATTTACCAATGACCATCTGTAGGTAGTATTGATTGGGTTATACATAAAGAAAAAATCTGCCCATTTGTCCATCCACACTAAGGCAACTCTCGCTAGATTTTCACTAAGAACTTCGGTAAGCCCACCGGGAAACGTGTAGGGCGATGTTTTACGGAAAATGTGACCCACATGAGAACACGGACTGATTTCAACGTGCCCGCCACACTGCCAAATACGGAAAGACATTTCGACGTTTTCACCACCCCAAATCTAAAAAATGGAAAAAAGTTTAATTTTGTCAATTTTTTTAAATTTCTTTAAAAAAAATATTTTTACGGAGGCGAACAAAAAGTTTGTCCCTACTAAAAGTGATATAAAAGAGGAAATCGGAAGAAGGAAAAAATAACGTGGCGTATTTAATGAACAAACCCTTTTATAAATAACTAGTAGGGGTGCCAGCTTAAAGTTTTTTGTATAAATTTTAGAATGCCAAAAAACCATAAATAACTTAAAAACTTTTGGGAAAAAATATTGTCTTTGCAGGACCCTCCGTTAGAGTTATTGAAACGGAAACGCCGGATTCGTAATCAGCGACCCTGAAAACCTCCCAAAGCCAGTTTTGAGAGAAAAATTGGAAAAAGGATATTTGCGTTATCCTTACAGGACCTTCCGTTTCGAATTTTGAAATTCCAACACCAGAGCCGTGATCAGCGACCCAAAAACCCTATAATGCCAATTTTTCCGGGGAAAAATGGGTAAAAGGAAATTTGCGTTATCCTTACAGGACCTTCTGTTTCGAATTTTGAAAATCTAACAAAGCTAAAAACCTGCTCCTGGCAATACAGACCATTTTGCAACAAACCGCGTAAAAATCGGTCCAGTAGTTTTTGAGTTTTGTAATCTCAGACAGACAGACAGACAAACATCCATTTTTATACCCGTATGGTGAAACCAAAGGGTATATTAGATTTGCCTTACCGTTTGTAACGCCAAGATCCCGTCATCACACAAAAAAATTAATTACACCAGTGTGTTTAGAATGATAAAAGCATAACAAAAGCTATAATTGCCGATCTGGCAATTGAAAACCCGTATGTTGACATTGAAGTCAAACTTTTGACTTTGAATTCAAACTTTGCAATAAGATTTTTTAAAATTTATTCCAATCGGATTTTGATGCATGGGAGTCTTATGTAGAATCATATCCTAAATAACTTTTGTTCTTGCACTTTTTTGATAAGATGCACCGTTTTTGATATATTCGCAAAAAACATTTTCGTTCGTATGGGGGGTACCCCCCCCCCCCCCCCCCTAATGGTCCATTTTTGCCCATTAACGAACTTAGCCTTGCATTTTACGAAAAACGAAATCTGCGCGAAATTTCAAGTCTAGCTCAATCCGTGTGCCCGCAATCCGCGTCACAGACGGACGGACAGACGGAGTTCGCCGTTCACTTAAATCACCTTTCGTTTTATAACTAATAAATAGTTCTACATTAATTTTGTAAATAATTTTTACCTTCATGTTCTCGTCGTAAGCTCCAATCTCATAAAAATATTCACGGTCTATCGAAAACAGGCCTCCAGCCATGGCGGGAGTGGGAAAAGGCTCTGTTATATCGTGTTCACGTTTTAAAATTTGTTTAGCACCTAATACGAACCACCTAAAAATTATTAAAAATGTTTTTTAAATGCATGTATTATAAAATGTAAGGAAGGAGAGGAAGAAGTCAACATTTGATTGTCTGTCTAAATGTTTGTTTCAAACGCAACTCCTGTCTTTCAAATATTTGCATAGCTTAATACATAAAAGAATATTGTTACGAAGTTTAGTTGTACGGGGGATAAAGGCTTTTCTGAACTTTATTGCATACTCAAAACCAAGCTCGGCAGTGATTATATTATTCCTGTTGTAATTAAAAATCATACCTAAAGCTTAGCTGCCAATTAAATGCACCCCAATGCAACTCAAATGTTTTCGTATAGCCAAAATTATTATCCGAAATTATATCAATGACTGGCGACACAACGTTGTTCCGGTTCTCCTTAATGCGAGCTAAAAGTGGTTCCAGCCAACCTGGCGAGCATTCGCAGTGTGCATCTAAAAAGGTCAGGACCTAAAAGAGATTGAAAAAAAAGGAAAACTTTAATACTAAAACAAACATGCAAATTGGCAGAAATTCTCACATCCCCAGTCGCTTTCTCCGCGCCACGAAGTCGCGCTGGGACCAAACCTTTTCTTGTGGGCATGCGAAGGACACTTGTCGGAACTGGTAATTTGGACACATATCCGTCAAGAGCGTCCTTAAGGTAGGCTAGAAAGTAGAACCAGTTTCAGTAAATATGAAGAGAATTTGATATTTCGAAAGTTACTTCTATCACTTGCGTCATCAATTAATAAAATTTCCTTCAAGACATTCCTTGGCGAACGATTAATCACACTCCAAACAGTTCGTAGCAGCACTGACCAGGCTTCGTTGTGGAATACAATTATCACAGATGTTGTTGGCAAGTCATCGTATTTCTTTGCTAAGCATCTGTAATAGAATTTAGAGGGAATGACATTATTTTTGTGGGGTTTTTCGTTTCAAATCATTGTGTATCTAAAATAATCCCAATGATGACATCATTTATGACGAAATGCAGGACTTGCGTGTATACTTTGCTCATATTTTTAAAAATATGATAGGAAATGTGACTAACAGCGAAGTCTTCAAATATTCATTTACGGTTCAGAGATTCTTCGTCAAAAATGCATCACTGCTGAAGACTTATTTGCATATTTCTGAAATTTCACTTACTCTGCCTTCCGGACGTCTGGGACGGTTCGATTCAGTGGCATCCGATCGCTGGCCAAAATATTATAGTTATGAATTTGAAAGAATCGTTGCATGACGAGACTTTCCCTAACAGGAATCACGACTGGTTTCCCCAAAGCGCCTTCTGACTCAACGGGGGCGAAATTGTTCTGATTGTACTCATCTGAAAGAAATTATTTGGCTTTATTTTAAGTGTGATATGCAAAAAATTGCACATATACCAAAAGCGTAGACTTTATAGAATTAACAAGCCATCACCTTTTTACATTTTTTTATAGAATTACATTAAAAAGCAAATGAAAGAGGGATTATTGAAAAACCTTTTGACATGTTCCCGAAAAGATTCCCCGTCCCAATGTAGTGGGCTACGATATTTTTCGGGCTTTTCTCCCGAAGTCTTTTGTGCGCCTCTTGTTCCCTAAAATATGTACAACAAATTAATGAAATCCCAAACCGAATCCTTTACCTCCGAATAAATTCTGAAAACTTACCTCCGAATTAATTCCGATTTATTTATGCTCTGTAAGTAAACATTTATGCTGATGGCGAACATGAAGAATGAGAAAAACAACAGAAATAAATACAGCAGCCATAATTTTCGAACACCTTTGAAACGAATCCGCATTGCTAAATTTAATTTTTACGGGAATTTTCTCAAATTTTGCTAACTTGCGACTAAACTAACGAAAATGCCAATAAGAGATCAATGAACTACGAGACACTTCAAACAAGATTCCAATAGGAAATTACTTGATTGAAGTGAGGAACAGTCGAATGTGAAGCTCATAAGATGTATTTTCCTGTGCAACAATTTTCTATGTGATTTGACAGCCTCTGAAACGTCAAGCCACGGAATTTGATTGGCTGACATTTGAATAAAATTTAATATTTAAATCTGTAGAAAATTTAAAAATTATATATAAGTTTCACCTTTTCTTGCAAGAGAATACAAGAAAACAGTAATGCAATATTTTTCGCGGTTAATTGTTACGATTTTTTCATAAGATTTTCGGTTCGAAAGCAATAAAATTTTCTAAACCATATTTAAATTTAAGTTTTTTTGAGTTATAGTATTTAAAGATAAAATTATTCTACCACAGTAAAACACGCTTAAATGCACATCGAATTTCGCAGAATTTTAGGTGCATTTATGTTCAATTATGCTAGTCAAAGATAAACATGCAACTTTATTTTCCTGTAATAAACATTTAAATTCAACAAGGCTACACAAAAACATAGAATCTAATTAAGAATTCATTTTATGAAATAAAAATAACAAAAATCACATTTCGTTTTATAAAACAATAAAGTGAAGTAAAGTGAAGCAGATTAGGGGTGTGCAAAAGATTTTTTATGTAATTATATTTCATTTTTGCACATGTACATTTAAGAGTGTAATATTTCATGTACTTTTGCGAATGTGAAAATTGTTTCATTTATGGGCTCTCTCCATTGCCAGGATATTTTAGTTGCGATAAAAATGTGTGACAAATAGAAAGATACAGATAGCTGTAATAGTCAATGGGAAAGACAGAATACGGGCACGAGTCTTTATAGAAAGTTTTATAGGATAAAATCATAGGAATTTAAACCTCCATTCCATGTCCAAAACATTCAATTTGCATCTCCGAATCACATATCTGTATGTCCTCTAATATCTCAAATTTCCTACCTGTAAAAATGGTTATTATTATTATTATAGTCTGTATACCAAAACATGTAATAAATATAAATACATTCGTTGTTATTCATTGTATTGTAAGTTTTGAAACTGCATTTGTCAAAATCAGACAGATTTTGACTACTTTTGTAGTTTATTTTATAGGAAGCGTACGTCAGTTCAAATACATCCACCAAAGCGACACCTGGCGACGAACGCTTCCTATAAAATAAACTACAAAAGCGACATCTGGCGACGTACGCTTTTTTTGTTCTCTCTCTTTCTTACCAAGCCTTTGTTATATAAGTGTGTCCCTACATTTTATCGCAACTAAATATTCTGGCAATGGGGAGAGCCCTTTAAGCATGTATTGCAATTAAGCGTGTTTCATTTATCCGTGTATATTTATATGAAAAATGCTTGAAAATCCTCCAGGCACAAATTTTGCGTGCAATTACACTAGTTTTGCATTTAAGTGTGTTTTACTGTATTTGTTTTGCAAAAATTAAAAATACTAAATTAAAAACGTTTTAATGCTTTCGGAACGTGTCAGAAAAATTAACTCCACAATTGCAAAATATATTGAAAATTTGTTGATTCAATATATTTGATAATGTTCGTGGTACATTTTCTTTGAAGGCAGTTTTCGCTAGGCTTATATTCTTGCCGATTTCGAGGCCGTTTTTTTCTTTTTATACCCGTATGGTGAAACCAAAGGGTATATTAACTTTGCCTTACCGTTTGTAACGCCAAGATCTCGTCATCGCACACAAAAATGAATTACACCAGTGTGTTTAGAATGATAAAAAAAAATGAATTTTGCATGTCCGTCCGTCTGTCTGTCCGTCTGTCCGTCTGTCCGTCCGTCAGTCCGTCTGTCTGTGGCGCGGATTGCAGGCGCACGGATTGAGCTACAGACTTGAAATTTTGCGCAGATACGTTTTTCGTAAAATGCGAGGCTAAGTTCGTTCATGGGCAAAAATGGACCATACGAACGAAAACGTTTTTTGTGAATATCTCAAAAACGGTGCATCTTATCAAAAAAGTGCAAGAACAAAAGTTATTTAGGATATGATTCTACATAAAACTCCCATACATCAAAATCCGATTGGAATAAATTTTAAAAAATCTTATTGGAAAGTTTGAATTCAAAGTGGAATTTTGGTACAACTGTTCGAATTTTGATACGAATATCACCATACGGGTCTCCAATGATTGCCAGATTGGCAATTATAGCTTTTGTTATGTTTTTGATGAAAATTGCTTGGAAAAAAATGTGAACCTGAAAATATATGAAAAAATACTAATAGCCGGTAGAAAATTTTCCAACGGATATTAGAATCCCAAAATCTCTTTAAAAAAAGTGAAAAAATTGATTTTTTTGAAAAACCTCCAAATATAAAAAATTTTCTTTAAAAATAATAACATAATGATTGGAGTAAACTTAAAATTGGCCGTCAAAACAGCGTTGCTAGACAAATTCAACAACAAAATAGATTTTTTAATTTACTTCAACGATTATTTTATAGGGGAGGGTGGGGTATTCTGGACCGCTTTTTCATTTTGGCTAAAAAATCGTAAAAAAATAACTTTTTCTGAAAATTTCAAAGCTTGAATTTGTAGTACGATAAATAACCTCTCTTTGGGTCACAGCAGTTCCGTCAAATTGTATTAAATTATACAAATTTTATCAGTTGGCGCAAAAATGGCGTTTTTGCGATTTTGAAAAATCTCGGGGTATTGTGGACCACTTTGTAAATCGATTAAAAATGGAAAAATGTGATAGACAAACTTTTTTTTTTGATTCATATATTTATTATATAACAGACAAAGTGAAATGAAGTGAAAAATTGCAATGAAAATCAGTCCGAAACGCAATGTTCGCAAGTCCAGTAACTTGCAGTCATTCCGGAGCATCCCAAGTGAACAGCTCGATCGCACACGTTGCAATGGATGGTATTTCGGCGGTTCATTTTTTTGGCATATTTTTCTTACAAATTATGCAGAAATCGATGTATTCTTCCACCTCACAATAGGTTGAAGATGGTTGTTTCTTCTGTGATGTCTTCGATTTGACACGATCTTTTTGCTTTTTCGATTATGGTTTATCACCTTTTCTCTCCAATCTCTTTCGCTTCATATCAGCCTTCTCACGAAGGTCATTTACATCCTCTGGCGATGTCAAAACGGCCGATTTAGAAACTAGCTTGTATACCGGCAACGACGCGTTAAGCTTTTTGTCTAAATTTTAGAATACGAAGAAAACCGGAAAGAACTTAAAAACTTTTTAATGGGTCTATGTTGGGGCTGGACCGACGACGAACATCTATGCCAAATTTCAGGCCAATCGGTTCAGTAGTTTCCCCGCGAAAGAGTAACATAGAGGGAAAACTAAGTTTCGAAATCACTTTACCCCCTCCCCTTACTCCCCCCACCCCTCGCGCTACTTTTCCGTATTCCTATGTTGGAACCAGAACTACCACAGACACTCATGCCAAATTTCAAGTCAATCGGTTCAGCCGTTTTTGCGTGAAAGAGGAACAGACAGACAGACAGACATACACCAACTCATTTTTATATATTAGTATGATTGCCGAAAATCTAATGCTGTGTTTTTGCATGAAAAAACACTTATATGCATCAAATACACGAAGTTTGCTTGTCAAATGTCAAGAATTGAGTGGTCCATAATTCCCCGACAAAAGTGGTCCACAATTCCCCGAATGCTCTTTTTTACAATATGGCAGCTATTAGTAACACAATGCAAACTTCATGCAAAATTTCTTGTCAGTGTCGAATGCTTAAGGCGCCGCGAATATTATCAATATATTTACTTGAGTTGATTCTCGAAAAATGTGGTTAAATTTAAGCGAAACAAAAAGTGAAAAAAAAAATTTCGAAGTATCACTTTTCTATTTGCTATCGAAGCGAGGTGATAGTGCGTATACACAAGTCGAGTACTGTTAGGAAAATTAGCTTAACATGAGGCAAACTGATTACAGTTATTTGCAGCTACCAACCACTACTAGGGGAAAAAAAATGACGCTGGTCCGCAATTCCCCGTGGTCCAGAATACCCCAGTCTCCCCTACTATATTTTTATACTCGCGGGTTTTTCAAAACTTTTAAATTGGGTTTTTTGTTTTTAATAATATTTTCTCTAAAAAGTTTTTAATTTTAATTCTCTGAGGCTATAAAATGGAACATTTTGAATATATAACGGCTATGAATCATTAAACGGCAATTTAAATCACTTTAAGAATTTGCATGTCAAAGATATACTATAAGCTAATTTTAGTTTATGACTCACAAGAAATATGATGCACTTCATTCTCTTTTGCAAGCCATGTACACAGTCCCCGGTAGTATAGTGGCAGTACGCTCGCCTTATGGAAATAATAATAAATAAACCGTTCAAATAAGATTTAGCGCGAGTAACCAAGGTTCGATTCCTTGCTGGGGAGATTTTTTCCTTTTTAGTTTTAATTTGTTTTCCCCCCTTTTTTATATGTAAATTGAAAATTTAACTTGTTTTGATATTCGTTTTAAGTAAAACTTTCATTAAGAATATTACGAAATTTCAC
Source organism: Chrysopilus asiliformis (assembly GCA_964034945.1). Lineage (NCBI taxonomy): Eukaryota > Metazoa > Arthropoda > Insecta > Diptera > Rhagionidae > Chrysopilus > Chrysopilus asiliformis. The sequence goes on along the minus strand of OZ035960.1, from coordinate 34,356,260 downwards.
AATTCAAATTTAAATCGCACACTATTTATCCTATCAGAACCATTGAAAGGTTTTGTCAGGCAGTTTAAAAATACATTTCTTTTCATTATACCCGTATGGTGAAACCAAAGGGTATATTAACTTTGCCTTACCGTTTGTAACGCCAAGATCCCGTCATCACACACAAAAATGAATTACACCAGTGTGTTTAGAATGATAAAAAAAAATGAATTTTGCATGTCCGTCCGTCCGTCCGTCTGTCTGTCTGTCTGTCTGTCTGTCTGTCTGTGGCGCGGATTGTGGGCGCATGGATTGAGCTAGAGACTTGAAATTTTGCGCAGATCCGTTTTTCGTAAAATTTGAGGCTAAGTTCGTTAATGGGCAAAAATGGACCATTAGGGGGGGGGGGGGGGGGGGGGTACCCCCCATAGGAACGAAAATGTTTTTCGCGAATATCTCAAAAACTGTGCATCCTATCAAAAAAGTGCAAGAACAAAAGTTATTTAAAATATGATTCTACATAAAACTCCCATACATCAAAATCCGATTGGAACAAGTCTTACAAAAATCTTATTGGAAAATTTGAATTCAAATGAAATTTTGGTACAGCAGTTCGAATTTTGATACGAATATCACCATACGGGTCTCCAATGATGGCCAGATTGACAATTATAGCTTTTGTTATGTTTTTATATTATAGAAAAATTTTAGAATTTCGAAATTGTCCAAACATTTTTTTAAATCGGATTTTAAAAGCTTGTTCCCAAACAACTAAGATTTTTTCCCCTTAAAAAAACACGCAAAATCTTTAAGTTATCCTTTGAATGTGATACGAGACATTGGAAATTGGTGCCAATAATGATAAAGTCTCAAATTGACCGATATTTTATTGACACCACTGAGATAATGGAAACTTTTTAAAATTCAGGACAAACAGTAAAAGTTAAACGATATTCGACCTTGATTCCTTGGCAAACTAATTTATTTGCCAATGGAGCCTTGAATTGCTCAAAACTTAAATAAAAAAAAACTTGTCAAGGGTACATTAAAGACATTAGGATTATAGCATTCAGCACCGAGACAATTTTAAGGAACCGGGTTTCGGTGCTAGAATCTTCGAGAACCGGGTACCCGGTTCTGGAACCGGTGCTGAAAATGTAAAGAAAAAATAAGAAATTACCAGTAAAAAATTGCAATTGCAACATTAAATTTAAACCTATACCACGGAACAATTACTATTATAGAAAGCAAAGCTCTAACAAAAATTTTTGCGTTGGAAGCGTACATCCGAAAATTACAGTTAAAAAATTCACATTTTGAATGACTGTGGGTGGCATTATAAGAAAACATCATATTTGATTTTTTTTTCATCGAGTGTATGACAGCAGAAAGAAGAAGTAACACAGGGACTACATTAGCTTTTATTTCTGGTATACCAGCAAAATTGCTCGCTAAAAAGCCTGTGTGGACCAATCTGGTTTACCAGTTTTTCTGGTAAGACCGCATTGGTATACCATTTTCGTAGACAGCGCTGGTATACCAGGAGTGGAATTCCGTAACTTTACTTTTTCTTCTAACTCGAAACAAGCGTTTGTTTCGAGTTAGAAGTAAAAGTAGTATTCGCTGTCTCTGTTTCGACCAAAATAAATGACAGGGCAAAACAGAGCTAGCGAATACTACTTTTTCTTCTAACTCGATAAAAACGCTTGAAGCAAGTTATGGAATATCACTCCAGATTTTGACATTTCAATTGATTAAAATGGCGGAAACGAAATTTTCACGGAGCGAAATTATTAAATTGATAAATATTTTTCGCGAAAAAGAATGGTTGTGGAATTCAAAATCAAATAATTATCGAAGAATTGATTTGAAAAAAAGATCATGGGAAAATATTGCCAAAGAATTGAGTTTAACTGTGGAAAGTGTGAAAAAGAAAATGAAAGGAATTCGTTCGTATATCATATTTCGCTTCGATATCATATTTATCCCGTAATGCTAAAAAGGGATTTACCCAATATTGTCTTCGTTTTTTCAAATTTATCAAAAGTTCTTCTTCCTCCAAACATTTTAAAGCCAATATTTTGGCAATTTTAATTATCTGTTCGCGGTTTAACGACATGTCAAAATTCAAAATCATACTGAAATGTCATACCAGAATTGGCCCACGCAAAAAAAAACTAGTAGGCTATTATTTTTGGTGAACCAGCTAGTATACCAGAAATAAAACCTAATGTAGTCCCTGTGTAAGACAACAAAACCAATTTCTATAGTGTAGTGCTTACTCTAGTGGAAGTTAATGAGGAAAGGTCTTATTTTCCATTCTATATAATAGTTGTTCCCTGTCTATAAATTAAAAATCCATTTTAACTTTACAGGAAATTTAATACTTTCTGTGAGCGCATATAAATCTATTATATTGTCGTTGTTTTAAAGAGACTTTGTAAAGAAAATGTAATCGGATGGCTTAATTTTGCATTAATCTTTTAATTTACAGTTATTATTAACAAAAATATGTACTTACAAATATGTATTTCGTACATATTCAGCAGCGAACGAACAGTATTTTGATATTTTAGCATGTAAGAAATTGCTTGCTTTCAGCACCGAAAACCGGGTAATTTTAGCCAATTCAAACCCGGTTTTCGGTTCCAGAAAATGGCCGGGATTCCCGGGTACCCGGGTTTCGGGTACCCGGGATTGAATGCTCTAATTAGGATGGAGACGAACGATGACTGTGAATCCATAAATGAATCTTAACAATCGACCTGCTCTTCCTTATGCTTCACTAGACTTCTACGCCAATGCCCTAAAAGAATATGTTCCCTCCAAGTCTTTGAAATGTTTTCCTTTGGTTAAACCAGAAAAAGGAAATATTTTGTACCTCAAACAAAAGCTTATATATTTCATAAAGGGGAAGATGAAAGCTTACCATGTTTTTTGATATTTCATCTCTCTCACCCAAAGGTTCAGTTTTACAGGAAAACAATAAAAATAACGAACCTAATACCGCAGTTTTCCTCCTTTCCTCACGCAGAATTAACTAACAATAAGAAAAAAGTGAGGACTTCCCTTCGTGTTAGTGATATTTTGTTGGTATAATGTATGGGAGTAAAGGAATGCTTATGAAATTATGATCTTGACATGTTTACATATCCCTCGGACGCCACCCCCACACCCTTGAATAGAATGTGGAAAAAGTAATGTGCAGTTGGAAAAGCGCCAAACTCGAGAAAAAAAAAACACCCACAAACTGAACCCTTCCACCACCAGGCTCGAACCTACCCATTTTGCAATTTTCTTCAAAAGATTTTTATGTTTGCCCTCACCCGTTAGAGATGACTCGCGTCGGCTTGGAGATTTAGATCGCGCCAGTAGCCTACAATAAAAAATAGTGGGAAAGCTCTGTCGGAATTAGTCGTACATAGAACTGCTCCTCGTGGTGACCTCCAGAAATCTCGTGTTACACTGCCAGTGAGATTTAAGCGTTTTTTTCGATTTTACGCACCTCAAATCGCCGGGGGTAGTAAATATTTGTGTCGGAGCTAAACCCGCTGCAACACTATAAATATTGGTCATCAAATATATTTAGAAGATTATCTGGAGATGATCTAAGAGTCTTTAAAAAACACTGTATATTTTCAAATATAAAAAAATTTGTTGCAGTGATTTTACAAAACGCCTTCGACACACACGACCTCACCTATAGTGCCGATGCTGGTGACAATAAATTACACAGAAAAGTGATGCTAGTGATATTTGACTGTGCCTAATCATCTTTAATAACCGTGGTTCGTTCTACAAATTAACCCCACCACCCAGCGAGATTCCCACGAGCATCCGATAGTGTTACTATACAACCAGCAATCACCCCCACAACTTCCCTACATCAAGATTCAGTACAATCAATTCGGTATTTCTACGGCGTAGAAAAACAACACTGCGAAGACGAAGACGATTTCGACGGCAGCTCATCCCCCGGAAAGCTTTCGTTTATCTCAAAATCCAAGTAAGCTCTTTAACAACCCCATATACAACCCAGCAGAGAATTAGAGGCCATCAATGTTTCCCCCGCATTATTCTATGGTTATGACTGTGTAATGTGGTCAGTGTGTAGGGACGTTCTACGTTTCATACGTGCGACTATCTATCTATCTATCTAGCATTAAGTATCTTGCATGTACTCGATTTATACCTAAAATCACCCTTCAATAGATTATTCTTGTTTTCTGTGCAAATATTGTGTTATTTTTCTTTGCTTCTCAATGTTCGACTGATAAATTCGTCCTTCGGTAATTCTCCCCGGTAGGACTCATACATTGAACCCAATTGGATTTGATCCGGTTACGATAAATGAAAAATAAATGCAAATCCGACTAGTGTCAATTTTTAATGTTACCCAAGGGACTAAAAATAAAAGCATTTTCAAAACAAGCCGGCCACACTGGCTCATAGGCAGTTAGCATAAATAATAACAGGTCGGAGGGCCTTACCCACATCCGGAATTTGATTCAAGTCACTAGCCATAATTTTCCTCGTGTCCAAGGGTGGGTGGGTGGTATTGCGCTCAATAAATAGCCGTGATTCATTCATGAAATTGAATGAAGTTCACATTGAAGGTGGATTTTTTAACTATGCGCAAGAGTCATTCAAAATTTACTTACAGTAGCAATTTTTCACTGTAAATGCTGCCCTATATACAACCCAGCAGAGAACATTTTTTACTCTGAAAATATCAAATTTGTAGGATTTTTTTCTTCGTAAATTTATATTATTATATGTAAATTTGCAAATATTTAATGTTCCGTCCACAGTATGTCACAAATATAAAGTAGGAGACGTGTATATTGATTGCAGTGTGGTCTCTAATAACCACGACGCTGCAATACCCTGAAGAAAACCTAAAATTTTCTTCCCGATTTATTTTGTTTAAATCCGGCGCTGCAATATTGAGTTATTGCTAGCATTAACCAACGATGACTCTAATCACAAATTCTAGCAAGAACTAATTCTACCATTGGTGACTAGCTGAAAAGGAAGCCGAGTTTAACCTTTTATAGCTAAGTGCATTCCTGAAAAGTAGAATCCTAAATTATAACCTCTTAAGTTACAATCCAGTCGCGGATTATCTGAAAAGAATGTACGGCGATGTGAATCATAACATACCACCGCCATGGACTACAAAAAACGTTGGTGAGGGGTTAAAGGAAGTGACAATAATCATTTAAATGCAAATTTTTAATTTTATTATGCGATATTAAAGTTTATTTAGTATTAAGCTAATTAGTAAATGCATGTTTGTTGGTCTGTTTGAGGTTACAAAACTCCAAAACTACTGGACCGATTTTTACGCCGTTTTTTGCAAAATGATCTGCGTTGCCAGGAGCAGGTTTTTAGCTATGTAAGATTTCCAATGTAAGATTTGGGGTCGCTGATCACGAATCCGGTATTAGATTTTTAAAATTCTAAACGGAAAGTCCTGTAAGGATAACGGAAATATCCTTTTTCCCATTTTTCCCCGGAAAAATCTGCATCATGGGGTTTTTGGGGTCGTTAGATTTTCAAAATTCGAAACGGAAGGTCCTGTAAAGATAACGAAAATATCTTTTTTCCCATTCTTTCCCGGAAAATTGGCATTATAGGGTATTTGGGATCACTGATTACGAATCTGCTGTTGGAATTCCAAATTTCGGCACAGAAAGATAATGCGTACGAAAGGATCTTTTTCTGGAGATGATTTGCAGTGACAGCTGTAGATCCAAGGTTACTCATCTGAAATCAATCAAATGAGTTTTTTTACCATGCTATCCTGGTCGAGCCGGAATTTTTCAAAATCAAGCACGAACAAAATTATTAAAAACTTAGTTAACTCTCATACTGTCCTCGGGTCACTTCTGACCCAAATTATATTTTAATTAAAAGTATCTTCTCAACTACATGAACAATGTTTGTATGGTGTAGGCTCTGTGAACAAATTTCTTTTGAATACCGAAAACAATAATCTATTTGTTCATATTTTAATCCATTGAAGAGCACTGTAGTCTTCATGGGTCATAAATGGGTCATAATGGGTCATTCTTGACCCACGAAGACATCATCCGTTATTTTTCTTAAGGACAGTATGAGGGTTAAACAATTATTACTAAATTTATTAATTTAAAGTTATTTTGCGGACATATACTGTTTCGCGACAATCTTATTAAGTATTGAAAAGTGCAATGAAAAAGTATTTTTCTAATGATAAATATCAAATTCAAAGGTAACATGAAAATTATTAATATTTTTTAAATTAAAATTTTAAGTATTCAACGATTCGTCGACAAAAATGATTTGAAAATAAAGAATATTTTTTCTGGTAAACATTTGCGTGATAAATTTGAAAAAAACCTTCCTCTGAGTTGATAAATTTGAAAAAAAAAAAAATTGAACGATAGATTTAAATAAAAAACTAATTTTTTTTGTTTTCAAAAATTATTTTTTTAACATTATTAAGGGGTCTTTTTTATTTTTTTTTAACTCAAAACATATCTAAATTTTCTGTCACCTAATATTTTGTCGTAAACATTAAGTGGGCAAAAGTTTAAAGTGAGAAGAAAGTGTAAAGTGAGGAAGAGATACTAAAAATGAAAAATAGACAATATTTTTCAAAAAAAACATCAAAACTTTGCTCATGGTTTTTTTAGAACCCTTAAAATATCCATTGATCAGTACTTTCAAACTGTGATGAAATGACATAAATTAGGCAATTTATATTTGATATATGCAAAAACAAAATTTATCAGTAGAACACCTGGGCCCCGATTCCCTAACTATAAATTTCAAATTCTACACAGAGTTCCCATTCAATTTACATACGAAATATTGTGTACACTTCAAATTTACAGTTACGGAAACCGGGCCCTGAATACATGTTTTACACTTACGCCCTTGCTCCACTTTTTGGCCTTACACTTTCGACGAAATTCTCCTTTTACTAAAACGTTACCCTAATTACAATCTAATGGAGCAGGTGACACGATGACGATTCAATTGCATTTCCCCTGCATTCATATAGCAATTTTCCTCGCCCCAGCAAATGCATTCAAAAATTTACGTTGCCAAATGCCTCTCTAATGGAAAGCGTCAGATTGACTAATCGATTTAAAGAGCTTATTATAAGTCAAGCTAAAAAAAAGTCATTTCGATTGGTGGAAATTTCTGAAGAGGGCGCGAAAAAGCAAACGGGGGAAATATAGCCACAAATAGATTAAGTACTAGAATTCATATTTGATGAATCTAGAGACAAGTGTCAACACAAGCATAAAGCTCTATTGAAATCGTCATTTCAATTGGGATTGCATAATCATGTGGTTGAGTGGAAAATGCTTTGGAAAACTCTGCAATTGCTCACACATTTAAGCAAATGTCGACCACTTTAGTTTAACCTTTAACGACTGTTGCATTTTGCACTTGTTGTGTCATCGAATATATTTTGAGAGGAAACGCTACAAACACGTCATTTTCATCTATAATTAGAGTTTGTATTTTCCATTTCCGTTTAATGGTCATGGTTCAATTTTGTTTTTGTTTATATCATTCTAAATTTAATTCTGGACAACAGTTTTTTGATGCTGAAAGGTTAGATTTCCGTTTATAGGCGAAACGATATTTTATTTAGTTTAAATTCAGATTTTTTTCTTGAAACTGATTATTTTGAATATTAGGATGTAAATTAATTCAAAATCTCGTTTGCAGAGAACCGCTGGTGACAGAAGCTGGAATTCCAGTAGATTTTTATTTGCATTAATCCAGGACTTTATAGATACAGAACAATCCTAGGTGATAGAGCGACTTTTTATATACTTTGAAGGCAGTAGAATTTACTGTCCCAATTAGATACTGGAACTAAAAATGTTTAAACGATTGTTTTATGCATATTTTAAAATGTGTGGAATAATTAGGTTAATGAGCCATGAATTTTCTATTGACAGATGCAGAATTAACAAATTAGATTTTGCTTACATAAATACTATATTTAGGATTTTTTTATAAATTTACTCATTCGTATAGATGGGGAGGAAGGAAGGGGCTCATATAATAACTTGAGTAATTGAAATCGATCGATATATCAACAGAAGGATTTTTATCGATTTTATTTTTGATGGTAAGGGTCAGAATTGTTTACATGCGTGGTAAAAATAATAACTTTTACAAACATACTTCGATGGAAGTAAATATAAAGTATCAATTAGAGGTTCATTGTAACAAGTAATGGTATGTCTCAAATTTACCAGAGACAAGAAAATGCTCTTTCTAACCTTAATAAACGGTGGACAGACGCTTAACTTATTACTATCTAAGAGAAAATAATTCCAAGTGGAACAATAAAATTTCTTACCGAAATATACGTCATTCCGTGAAAAGTAATCCAACCAAATGGGCTGTGAAACTTTTGTAGTGAATTACTTAATATTTTATAAAAGTTTTCTTTCTAATGAATGATTTAGTGAAACATTTTGATAAATTACTAAAATAATTAATTTCAAATTCAAGTGTTTTTTTTATTGAATCTAAAAATCTATGGGAAGAAACAATAGTTTTCATTGTAATAATTTTAATTTTAACACTGCGTCGATGAAATGAAATCCAAAAAATTCAACTTTTTGACAAAATATTTAAAATTTTCTAAATATTTTTTTTGAATTTATACCACACAAATCTATACCATACATCGTTAGTGCTCATTCTCCATAGAAACAAACACCGTGTAGTATCCATCAACCACATTTTATGATTTGAAAAAAAAAATCCAATTAAATGGTGTGTTTTTTTTCTATTTTTTGGAAAATACTAAAGCGTTGCGACCAATAAAAGTTTTATGGGATAGATGCTGTATCTAAATATCTCATATGGGTCAATCTGGTCGAGCGCTGAAAAGCGTTTATCATGTAAGTAACTTTTTGAAATTTTTTACCTCACGATCCCTTTGATCTAAATTTAAAATCCAACATGAAATTTCCATTGATTGACCCAAAAAAATCTTCTTCCGCATGTTCAATCATTGATTTACCCAACATTTTTTTCCATATGGGTGACTCTTTTTGATTTTTTTTTGTCATTCTCACATGTAGGTCACGAACAAAGTGATAATATTTTTAGGATATTCAATATCATCCTAAAAGATATTGAAAATACACAATATATTTTAGCTTCTTCAATACATCTTTAATTTTTTAATTTCCGTAGTAAGGCGCTGTCCATAAAATATGTTACGCAAATTTTGGGTTTTTCGTAACAGTCTTCCCCCCTCGTCACTCTGTTTCGGATATCCTTTCTTCCATTAAGAGTGCGACGTATTTTATGGAAAACCCTTAACCAGTTTTGAAAATCCTTTTGTGATTTTCATCATTTTGAAACTTTAAATTTTTTCTTACTTTTTAATAATATTATAGCAAACTTGACTAATCACTTTTTTTTTTACTCGTCCATCTTTCTTTTCATGTGGTTTTTTTCACACTTTTTCAAAAAACACGGTTAATGCAAAAAACGCCTATCATTTTTCATATTACGAAAAGAAAGTTGTGATGTGCACTTGGGACATGTATGTCTCCGTATTGAGCACTTTGTCTGCATTATTTGAAGCTTCTTAACACTCTAACTGCCACGACAGTTTTAAGCCTTTTTCGAATATTTAGTTGTCAGTCAAAAAGGCACTAAGAGAAAAAAAATTGAAACAAAATTATACCTAAATGTTATTTTATTACTATAAAATGTGTGCAACTACAAAAAATCGTTGCGGTTGCAGCGAACACTAAGTATGGGCGTACACGTTTCAACTTTCGGTCATCAGCATGCCGCAACTTCAACAAATTGTAGGCAAGAAACGAGTGCGGCAAGAGGGGAAAAGTTGCCACTCGAAAAGTGTTCTTCTCGTCTTCTTTTACGCACACAAACGAAGTCGCTCGTGTAGCACGTCAGCATGCATGTGTGCGTAATTTCATTGAGGCAGTCGGTGCTTAGCCACCGACTCGTCAACATATCCCAAATAAACAAAGATTGAATGCAAATAGTGAAATCCCAATTGCAGGTAGTTTTATTTTTCAGGTAGGTAGGTAAATAACAAAATAACCGGTCCTTATTCTGCTATTGTTGGCAGTTTCTATTATGGCAATTGATGTTGCCTCGGTGCTAGCTAGAAAGGGAATGAGCTGGAAATACAACACATATATGAGAACCACACCCACACATGAGCGATCGCTTGTTGTACACAAGTTTTTGCTATTAAAAAGTGAAGAAGCGTGTACGTCGGAAAGGCATTTTGATGACCAAAAGTTGCCGCGACGAGATGAAGCGTGTGCGTTGGCACTAATAATTTTCATTGTGGCCGTTGTGTAAAATTAGGTGTCAGGTCTTTTTGACTGACGTGGCAGTTAGTGTTAATCTAACCTAACATACTGTGCACCTAAAATATTACCAAATTACGTTTAATTTATTTGTAATAGATTTTTCATAAGGTACAGTAATCCCTCCAACTGCGCGGTAGATACGTTCCACAAAAAGAGCGCGCAAACCGAAACCGCGCAAACCGAAACCGCGCACTGTGAACCCTACTTTGTATGAAATTTAGGGGTTAGGAACATGTTTTTTTAAACGAAAATTATAAAAAATCGCGCAGCTGCAAAATTTTTACCGCGCAGTTTGAAATTTTTGTATTAAAAACTTAACCGCGCAGTTGCGAAACCGCACAGTTGGAGGGATTACTGTATCTAATTTTAGAGCGCCTGGTTGAATATGGCACCAGGTTTCTATTGGTTGGCAATATTAGAGTAGCCATAACAAATTTTAGAAAACTACCGAACTCGGTTGTAAAGGGGGAAGGGGGAGTGGGAAGGGGGAGTGGGAAGGGGGAGGGGAAGGGGAAGGGGGAGTGGGAAGGGGTAGCGGGAAGGAGGAGGGGGAGGGAGGGGAGTGGGGAAGAAAGAAGGAGGGGATTAAGTGGTGAAAACAAGCGTCTCGTATTTTATACGGAGAGTCCACAAAGCTGGCCCCGACGAAGGCCAACTAGCATCCAAAAAGGCAGGCTCACTTTTATTTAGTCCTTTTAAGAACTAATAGAATAACCAACTATTTTGGCGAAAGAGATTAGAGTTCTTATTCTTGTAAAAAATTGAATTTAAGCATAAAAACTTTTCAATCTAAAAATGTATCTAAATAATGGTATTATCATTTACAACAGACTTTTAAAAACATCATGCTCGATTATTCGTGATTTTAATGTCCAAATACCTTAAAAATACATAATAAATCAAATTGTCAAAACTCCCATTATCCTAATAGACAAAAAGTGTTCTCTTCGTCATGGGAATATTTTTAGAAAAATTGAACTTGAATTTTTACATGACCGAATCTTTTTTTTTCAGCAATATACTTAAAAATCTATTAGCCAGAACGTTCTCAACTTGTTCCCAACCAAAGAGTACAAAAAAAAAGAAAATTATGGAAATTGAAGAAAAACCACCCCAACAATAAATCGTTTACTAAGACAAAAGATTTTGATTTTTCATCGTAAACAATGTTTCTCTTTCGGTTGAATAGATCAATGTTGAACTTATTCATACCATGCTGTTTCTATTCTGACGTCATGCAAAAGAAATACTCTATAAGCAAAAAAAAATCTGTTGGTAAAAATCTCGCAAAAAGCTCTGTTACAATCAAAAAAATGAGTTTGAGACGGCCGAGGGGAAATTCTTCGACGCAACTCATTTTCCAATTGTCGATTCGATTCAACGAGAAACTAAAAATGTATGAAAATAGTAATATCGGTTTCATTTGAAGACCAACATGAAAAGCTCTCAGAAATATCACTGATTTGTATTGTAGTCTAACTGAAACACACGATTTTCAAATTTTATTTCCCCTTCCGCACCGCAGAAACCAACGCTGACGGTTGCTTGAGGGCAAAGAACGCCAGACGATGCGGAAGGATGAGGAAGTCGACACATGCCCAGTATTTAAGTTGGTATTTTCAGTATTTCCGCTCAGCAAAATTCGAAAGTGGAAATGCTTTTTTGGCGCGCGATTTTTATATTCAAAAGTAAACAAAACAAACATTGCCTATTACAAAATTCACAGAAAGCACACAATTGGGCCACAAAATATTCGCTGCTAACCACAGGCACAAGCTTGTTAAATTTGCATAGATGGAATGTGGTGTTTCTACTTGAAAATTCTTGAAAATTTTCATCATAAAGACACTGGCTTTTATTCTCAATTTTATTTTTTGCTGTGTTGTTTTGAATTATCGTTATACTCGATGCTAAATTGTGAAGAGCTTTAAAATGAAAACTTTTTATTGACGAAAGCTCTCAAAACCACCCAATAGAACTGCCCACATTATGTTCAATATAGCAAACAAATCGAGAGGGTGCGGAAAACGATATACAAAGGTGGATTAAGAAGTGAGAGAGCTCTTCCCCACTTTATACAAAATACACCTACGAAAGCTTGATCGAATTGAAAAGCTAAGACGACCAACACATATGGGTAATAAAAAAATTCGCTTTCATTTCGTTTGCGCGCATCAAAACGAGAAAAATTTCATTTTCCTGCACACAGTAGTCGATTGTCTATTGAACGGTTCGGAAAAGCGGATATAAGAATAGAACAGAGTCAAGAGCAGCAAAAGCCACAAGTTTGCGGTTCGATTTCAGTTTAGCTTTTCCCGCAATCAGGTGTGGAAATAACTAAATCCGGACTAGCAACTAAGAAAATTTTATCGAATTTCTAATTCTTAAGTCGCTTCTGAATCAGTTCAGTTCGGTTGTGTGACCGGGATTTTTCTTACGTTCAGATTCGAAGTGAAACTTCTGCATTTTCCTCGAAAACGCAAACCCAACACAGTGTCTTTTGAGGTCAAGGGAAATCGTACAGGGTTAATAGCTGTGTTTTGTTTAAAGGTTGCTGGAATTACGACATAAATCATAGAAACAAACCGAAAAATGTCGTGGAGATATGCGGTATGTCAGCTTCTTTGAGAAAAGAGAATTTTAGAACAAAAACAAACATTATTTTTTTTAAAACTAATTAAATAGAGAGAAAAGAATGTTGGATAGCACTTGTGTTCTGGATTAAGTGTCCTCGTAACCTAAATTTATTAGCGGAGCATATGTCACAGTTTTTTGCACCTCGTTTGCACACACAATAATGCAAGATTCTAACACGCACGTGCTTTTTGGTTGAGTGAGTTCCCCTATATACCTCTTCAAAAACTTTTTTTTTATTATCTCCGCCAAAAATTTATTTTTAAAATGTAACCAGTTTTTTCTGTCAATTTGGCATAAAGTTAATTAGAAATACATAGATTATGGAATATGCCTCAAAATATTTGTTCATCCTTTTTTTCATTAAAAATCTTATCTTTTTTTTGTTGATTTTGCAAGGTTTAGATAATTTTTAATAACTTGTAGTGACTTAATTTTTTGAACGAATTTTAACCAAAATTTTCTATTACTTTGTATAATGTAAAATTAAGTACAAAAACTGCTTTAAAAAAAACTTGATTATTCCTTTATTTCTCATTTAATTTTCTATTTAATCTGCCTGTATACATTGTTAAATCATCATTTTTAATTGTTAATCTAACGATACTGTGCATGTAATAAAATTTAATTGACAATGATTTATTCCCCAATTTTCAAGTTATGCAAATTACAGCTTAATTAATCTACATAAAATCACTGAAGACAAACAATATCGTGGCCGCATAGATTTACTATCATTTTAATGACGAAATAGTAATCGTTACAGCGCGTCACTATGATCGAGATTAATGTGTCGCGGCACTAAAATTGGTCATTTCAGTAATTCCAGTTACACCAGAATCATATCAAAAATTTGCTGGTGTTTTGCGGATAAAAGCGGGGAGCAAGTTAACTTTATTTTATTTGATCCATATCCGACTGTTACATGATTTCTGTTTACTCCAAGTGATGACGAAAAAGTCATAACTTTCGATTCCGCTGCCATTAACAATCAACGGAAGCGATAAAGGAAATCATGTCTCTGCCGTTTATTGCGATTTTACGCGATTTATTTTATATATGGTCGATATTTGACTCAGTTATCCGATTCTACTGGATTTTGTTTCGATTTTTCCCATAAATTTATTTGCGAATTGATTAGATTTTTTTCTCGTTTCTTTCACCTTCTCGGCAGTGTGGATATATTCTTGCACAAGGGATGTAAACAAAAACAATGCTGTATTATTGAGTTTTATAGGCAAAGATTTCGTGTAAATTTCTGAAAAAGAGATATAAAGTTTTAATGACTTTTTAAATGAGAATGGATTTTGATTACGGTCTAAGTAGAAAATTCTTAATCCTGGGTAAACGTGACGATGATTATGAAAACATAAAGAATGTGAAAAAGCCATTTTGAATTTATATATCTACTTTTAGAGTTTTAACTTTATTATTGTTGTTTTTGTAAATTTGCTTTTTTTTGTAACTGTCGCCGCAATGGAATGTTGAGTGATGAATACTTTATATGAAAATGGTACAAGAAATGAAAATTACATGTATGAAAATGCAGTGAAAAACCAAGAATACACCCAACATTATTATGTGCTCAAAACCTCTCACATTTAGTTGAAGAAGTTCATAGATTTGAATATTAAAAGTTTGGAGTTTTGTAATAAAACTTGTAACGAAATTAAGGGTTATTTTTTTTGTATTGGGTCTTTTATTTCGTGGGCCTTCTATTTCGTGTTACATTTCGTGTAACGAAAAAGAAGGCCCAAATTTTTTTACTTTTCCAGAAATAAAAAAAAATACAACTAGTCATGAATGGCCCTAATATTTTGCAGAATTAAATTAAAATGTTTGAGACATTTTGTAAGTATGAGCAGTGTAAAATTTCGCATCGTTAATTTTTTGTAATGCGATGAAAGTCACAGATTTTAGATAACTTCGAAAAAATGAAATTAAACATCAAACCAAAGAAAAAAAATTGTGATAAAATTATTTTGATTTTTTTTTAAATATTAGGGCTATTCACGCTTTATCGTAGTTGATCGTAAACTCATAGAATCGTAGAATCGTAAATAAAATCGTAATTTTTTGACAGTTCTCCATACAAATTTTTTTACGACGAAAACTACAATCTACTACACCCGAAGGTATGGTAAAATCGTAGTTTTTGTCGTACTTCTAATAAAGTGAGGTTAAGGCATGTTTTGTGACATGTCAACTTGGTGCCAACTCTAAAATGGACATTGGAAAAGCAAGTAAATTAAAGTAGTTAAAAAATGCTTTAAACAATTTAGGTAAAGAAAATAAATAAAAGAGTCAAAAATTTACGAGAACCTCTAGTAAAAACCTCTAGTAAAGCGCTGCTCACGCTTTGTTGTACTTTTCCATCGTAGATTTACATTACAATCTACGCTTTTAGTATCTACGATAAAGAGTGAATTGCCCTATTATAAAGAAAGTTTATTTGATTTTTTTTTAAATTAAATCAAATTATTTAATCAATTTATTTTTTGAGCCTCATTGAAATTTATGCAATTATAAATTCTACATTACGCAAAATATCAAGAAGAACTGAGGACTTTTGATTCAATTGATGGGATTTGATTCAATTGACCCAGAAATAAATACAAACTGATTTTTTGAACTGAACCAAAAACCACTGAACCATTAAAATTTTAGTGAACCACAGTTATATAATAAACTGAACCGAGCCGATGCAAAACCAAAACATAACGAAAGCTATAATTGCCAATCTGGCAATTATTGAATACCCGTATGGTGATATGACATTGTTCGAAATTTAAGTGAACGGCGAACAGTTGTATCAAAATTCCACTTTGAAGTCAAACTTTTCACTAAGATTTTTTAAAATTTGTTCCAATCGGATTTTGATGTTTTATGTAGAATCATATCCTAAATAACTTTTGTTCTTGCACTTTTTTGATAAGATGCACCGTTTTTGAGATATTCGCAAAAATCGTTTTCGTTCGTGTGGGGGGTACCCCCCCCCCCCCCCCCCCCCAATGGTTCATTTTTGCTCGTGAACGAACTTAGCCTTGCATTTTACAAAAAACGAATCTGCGTAGAATTTCAAGTCCCTAGCTCAATCCGTGCGCCCGCAATCCGCGCCACAGACGGACGGACGGACGGACAGACAGACGGACAGACGGACAGACAGACGGACGGACGGACATGCAGAAATTAAATATTTTTATCATTCTAAACACACTGGTGTAATTCATTTTTGTGTGTGATGACGGGATCTTGGCGTTACAAACGGTAAGGAAAAGTTAATATACCCTTTGGTTTCACCATACGGGTATAAAAATGAACGAGCCGAACCAAAACCAAACCATTTTTTAAAAAAAGATGGTCGAACCGAACCAAAGGTAAACCAGTTTTTTTTAAACAAATGCTATAACCAAACCAAAACCCAGATTTTTTTTAGTTTTTAGATTCGGTTCATATCTGAATTTTTAGGATGAAATTTTTGTTATTTTTTTCTGTTTTCCACACCACATTTACAGTATAGAACTTTTCCACGTTAATTTAGTACCCAAAAAACTGTTTCTACGCCCTGTTTCTCAAGAAATATAACTTTCCATGGTCACAAAACGCAAAAACCAAAACGAGAAACAAATTTTGAAATTTTAGGAACCAAAACCGGAAATCCAATTCCTTATTTAACTGAAACCGAACCACACTTAAAAAACTTTTGGTTTGCATTTCTGGTCGAAACTGCTGTCCATAAACGACACTCAGAAAAATTAGGCTAACTCGACGACCTATATACGGCGTAATTGACCTCGGGCAGGAAAATTTAGCCTATGCGAGGCGCGCGTTCGCCTGCATGAGGGAAAGTAAAACTTGTGTTGACCTGTGGCCGGAGAAATTCTGAAATTAAGCCACGAGCAGGTGAAATAGGGCATTGGGAGCTGTACGAGTTGACCTTAGATAGGCATTTCGAGGATGTAATGTCATGTAATGGAAACCTCTGTGAGCCAGCTAGAGGTCAGAGTTAACCTGACAAAAAGTTGACCTGACATTTTTCTGAGTGTATGTCACAGCTTACGGCAAGGGGGTTCCTTCAGTCGTGATGAAGTATGACGAAGGGGGAAGTCAGATCACTTGTGTTGTCACAGTATATTTGAAAAGAATTCAACCCTAAAGAGCCTGTTCACATTGGTTGAAATAGTCCGCCTAATTCTGACAGAAACTTGCAACATTTGAGCAAGGTGAGGAAGTGGGACTTAGCCCCACTTCTTCACCTTGCCTTAATGTTGTCCGTTTCTGTCAGAATTAGGTGGACTATTTCAACCAATGTGAACAGGCTCAAATCGGTGCATTCTAGATTATTAAAAGGGCCAGTGGCACACCAGGAGCCGCAAAAGGACCTCACAGAATATTATACATTAAAAATCAATTAGACCACCTTTTCACCTATTCTTGCAATTTACCTGAAATTGGTAGACTTTTTGTCGCACAAAAATGTCGTGGTTGTCCTTAAGAATATTTTTCCGTTTAAACATCAGGCATGATTTAGTGAAAAAAGGTCAGAAACTGGGGAAAACTTTTACGGTTAGAAAACTTTTTTCGAAAAATCATTTCTGTTTATTTTTTTTTTGTCATTTTTTTTTTTTTGTCATGATTTAGTGAAAAAAGGTCAGAAAGCAAAAACTTTGAGTATTTAAATTTTTAAATACTCAAAGTTTTTGCAAAAAAAAAAATTTCATGATAGTAATAATTTTTCCTTGAATTTCTAGATTGTTATCCTGTAAGTTTTAGAACAAATTTCCTAATTAAATAACTAAAAATAAACATTTCATGCCATGATGATTTCATTAACGAATTATACCTACTATTGCTTTTACTGATAGACTTGTTATGCTATCAGTAAAATTTAATAACTAAATTGAGGCTGTCATAAGTAATGCGATGATATCTATTAAATAAATAGAATTAAGTAATCAGACTTGAAATATTTTGTTATTAGTGTAGAAAACGGAATAATTGAGATATTAATTTAATTTGGAAGGGAATCGACGGTGAAATAAATTTGCTCTTATAGAAAAAATACGAAATAATCTACTCTTACTGCTTCCTTTTTTGTTCTACTGTATATGAACTGAAATCATATAATTAAATTAACGATTTTTTTTCAAAACACATATCATCAACGTATGGTTTCATTGATTTATTTCTGAAATATATATACATACAGTGCTTTCACTGTCATAAACGGACACTCAGAAGACCAAGATTTTGCCCGTTGATGAGTGGTGTCCATTAATCAGAACACTTTTAATATGAGAATTACCAATTTGGTCGTAGGAAATGTTTCCGCTTACAGGAATTGTCCGCTTATAGATAGTAGGTGTCCGCAAAGGAAGCTTTCAGTTTTAGACATTTTTTCAATTATTTTTTCAAGTGTGTTTTTTTTAAATTTGATTTTCGAATAATAAAAAAAAGGTCATATTTATCGATTTCGAGAAGAAAAATTTTCCCTTTCGCTGAACTTTAACTGATGGCTGAGATGAAATAATAATATATACCCAATTATTTACGCATTCTACCTTTTTTCCCGCAAAATTTGTTTCACATTTTATAATTGGGTCAATGTTTTCGTAGAAGCGATTTTCTTATTGTCGAAAACCCAGAGCAAAAATTCCAAGAAAATGCTTGGAATATCCAAATATATTTTCATAGATTTTTTAGACACAAAAAAAATTGTTTTCACATTCCTCTGCTATAGAGGGAAAGTATTGTATTGATGACGGAAACCGACTCGAGAATGGGGGCAGATAGATACTTTCTGATCAGTACGAAATCCGTCTCAAGCAAAATTATGAGGATGTCTCTGCATCTGTCTGTCGGTCTGTCCGTTTTACGGCGAACGCGTTGAGCTAGCAAGCTGAAATTTTTTGTAAATGAATTTTACGAAAATCATAGTTTTCTATCAATTTTTGGAAAACTTACGTTAGAGCTCACGAGTACCTCAGATTCAATTTTTTTTTAAATCCGGGGTTTTGAAAATTTTTCGAAAACTATGCACTTTTGGGAAAAATAAATTTAACAAAATTTAAAGGAATTTCTACATTTTTGGTTTTCACGATTTTTACCGGTTCTGAGGAGGGTTGAAACTTGACTAACGCTTCCCTAACTATTTTTCCTTCCTTCGTTTCAATTGAATCAAAATTTCAAAATATTCAATCGTTTGTCAAGGAGAGATGCGCTACAAATAAGAAGGAAATATTATTCGAGAGAAGAAAATATTATTCAAAAATATTGACCAATAAATCCTAAGTTTCCAGATGGGTTCTCAACACATATAAATTTTTTTTTTAAAATGTATTTTGAAAAAAAAATGAATATTCGAAGAAAATAAAATTTTCTACATTTTTTCCTTTAACGTATCATTAACGGTTCTCTAGATCAGTCATCATCAGCTAGTGACTCGGCTGGCTCAACACACAGATTGGCTTTAACAGCATAGTCACTATAATGGACCTTTCATTGTGTATAGGAAGAAAACGAATCGTGCTTTGAGTTGGAATCGGGGCATTATTAGCAGGACGCATTTCATTTTAAATCAGTTCGTGTCAAGCCATTGCCGTGGAAGTTTGTGTTTCATTGACCTGTATTTTTATTTGTAGTGGTTATAAATTTTGATTGTAAAGGTAGCGACAGTTACTTTGATGGCCCCTGCTCTAGATATTTGAAAAGATATTACTTTTTACATATTTTTCAAATATTACTTTTTACAATAAATTGCAGAGGAAAGTTTTGTGTCGATCACAACCGATATTTTTTGATTATTTTCCTTAAAATCTAACAAGTAAAAGGTTTTAAAATAATAAAAATGGAGAATTTGAATCGCCGAATTCAAGGGTACTTTTATCTGAAGCCGAAGAGTCCCTACTTTATTCAACACAATTTTGTTATGAAAAAATTATCAAAAATTTCAATTCGATTAAACATTTAAATCGAGCAATTTTCGAGCAAAAATTCAAGCAATTCGAATACGCCAAGAATCTCGAAAAAAGTATTAGATGAAGTAAACAAATCAAGTGTTGTAATTGTAGCTTTTTGCAAAGTTGAGGAAAAATCTCAAAGGTTAATTATTCATGCCGAAAGGGACCGAATTAAAAGGCCGGATGTGGTAACTTATTTAAGGTGTACCTAATTCCTAATTAGCCTCTGAGTGAGATCCTGACAAACCTGCATTAATTCATTTGTTTCCCCTATAACTCTTCAATTATAATGTTCTTAACATTAAAAAGTTGAGTACAGATAGTCACTATCCGAATGAAAGCTTTTAACCTTTCAGAACCTTTGATTTCATTCTATTCAACCCACTTTGACTATAATCATCCTTATAGATACATAAAACATTTTCTGTGAATTAATTCGTTTTGGGTTCGTATTTTCGTGTGGATGACGGTCCGGTACAAATTCTATTGATTGGTGGCCAACATTTAATTAATAAAAATATTTAGATGTACTTTAAGTAATGTTGAATGATCTCTGGCTCTCGGAATTTAATCTGAGAAGTTTAATCACTTAAAGATTCCTAAATTAAAGGCTTCCGAAAAATGTTATCCATTGAAAACAATTCCAGTTATTCCAGTTTTATTTAATTTGCGTTCCTATTTTCATGGTTTTTTTATTTCTGAAACATGAAAACCCTGAAATCGAAAACTTTAGCCCGAAATCGAATTACAATTTTCCCAAAAACTCTACGAAAATCAACTAAAACAATTTCAATAATTTGGCCTTCAATACACCAAAATAAGTTTCACTCTCATTTCATTAAGCAAATCGGAAGGAAAATTTTCATCTTAAGCAACGATTCGTATCAATTAAAGATTTTTCCAAGTAGTACGTAAACATAGGGTGACCATACATCCCGGAATGTCGGGACAACATGCCCAAAGAACGATGCACGAAAATGCCCCTTGACTAACTTTTGGGTTACACTTTGGTTGTACCAGCATTAGAAAGGTATTTTGCTCTAGTTTCATGGACATAAGCTCTTTTTTGGCGGGGAACTGCAGGGGGGGTGGTCAGCTGCCATCGTAGACGGACTGATTTTTTCATGCATTTTTCGACGATTTTTATGTCCCCGGGCTGACTTTTGAACCAGTTCGGGTTTCACTTTCGTAGTACATCCATTGGAAAGGTATTTTGCTCTAGTTTCATGGACATAAGCTCTTTTTTGGCGGGCAACTGCAGGGGGTTGGTCAGCTGCCATTTTAGGCGTAATGATTTTTCCATCAAAATGCATGAAAAAATCAGTGCCCCTAAGATGGCAGCTGACCATCCCCCTGCAGTTCCCCGCCAAAAAAGAGCTTATATCAATGAAACTAGAGCAAAATACCTTTCCAATGGATGTACTACGAAAGTGAAACCCGAACTGGTTCAGAAGTTAGCCCGGGGGCAAAAAAAAAATCGTCGAATCCTGCATGGTTCTTTGACAGTATCAGGCATGTTGTCCCGGAAACTAAAATTTTGTCCCGGATCTATTTTTGCGTGATAATTTTTCAAACGTTAGAAAAAATAATTACTAAATATGCAAAACGTTCTCTATTTCGTCTGGAGATCACTCCGAAGTACGTTTTTTCGTCTGCGGCGTATTTTTTCAACGATTTCTCACAAAAAGCGTATTATCTAAAAACAAATTGGTCTATGGCGCATTCTTCGGTATTGCTATATTTGCAATTTCCGTTGCGACGAATTAAAAAACTGGTAAGACATGAAAATTTAAGCTGATTCAAATAACTGCGCAACATTCCGGTTAAAAAGTTTCGCCTGCGGCGCACATTACAATTTTTTTCCATTGGTTTTCGTCCAAATCGAGTTTTATTTTCTTATTAATTTGTATAAATTTGTTCCGCATTGCTCCATAAAAATATGGTCACCCAACGTAAGCATCACTTTAACCCCCTTACTCTGATTCTCGACAGCAACATTTGTCGTTTCATGTTGGAATTTGTACGATGAGATAAGGATATTCTCGTATTAGCTAGAAGTCTTATTAAATATCGAATTGTTGGCCAAGTATTACCAAACTTTCTTCTCTAGATATACGAGAAAAAAAAGAAAAAGTTTTACTCCTAAAATTAATTCACTGATTCATCGAATTGTAATGTGGTCGACTATCATCATATCGTATAGATCTACTAACTACAAATGCGATCGTAGGAGTCTATCTATAGATATACCACTCACTAGTGCAAATATATATTTTTGTTAGAAGAAGTGCCTCAGATCACATCGAATTCAACTATAAATTCCTACTTTCCGTGTACAGTATCTAATATTGTCTAAAAGTCGGCATAGATAAAAGATTTACGGTATGTAGGTAAGCAAACGTTGAAGCCAAAGAGCAATCGGGCACCTGGCGACAGAAACTGACTCAATCCGATAGTGGCCCTCAAACAGCCCCTTGATAGGACCAATCTAATCGTACTGAGGTTCTTACTTCGATTGGCCAAAGTTATGTATTGAGGTTAGTAGCAGTTGTGCCAGCAGTTCAAGGATAAGGTGTATATATACATTTAATCCGTTTATCCATTTATCTATCCGCCTATTAATGTTGTATATCTGTACGGAATGTTTACCGATACACTATACCAAGTATTATTGTAGTAGCACTTATCTTATCGTTGTATCTTATACTTACATTTAGATACAACCAATATTCAGATACAATACAGTTGACTTTATTTTATAGATACATTGAGCATATTACCAAGGTAGACATATAAAATTCTTTAGATATTCAGAATTAAGATTGCAAGTATCGAAGTAATATTTTAGTATGAGAGGGGAATAATTCAAACAAGTCATAGAATATTCGATTTTCCATACACATATGGAAAATATTGACATATATTGTGAGATTATGAAGTAATATAGTCATCAGTTGTGGTATCAAACTGTGCTACTATTAAAATTTACTTGTAGAAGTTGATGTGTCGGTGATGAATCTATTTTAGGATAATCCAAAATATATCGTATATTCATGTAACTTCTATAGAATGTCACAATGTGCCACGATTTTATGATAGAAGATCCCCGGGATTCTATTAGAAAGTCATATGTTAGACACCTGCACGATTGTCTGCTGGTAAATTGCCGCTCAAAAAAAATCTGATTAAATTTAATAATGTAAGGTAAAACATAAGAAAAACAACAATTGCCTAGGGGCAATCCTCAAATACTCTAGAAGAGCCGAATTTTGATTTAAAAAAAATCCATTGGTATGGGAGAGGGGGGAATAGTCCGATTGGATTTTTTCTGGTTGGAAAAGTTACGTAAAATTATATTCTAAACACATTTCGTCTTTATAAATTTTTCAATAGGATGCACCGTTTTCAAGAAAATCGCAAAAAAGGATTTGAATTGGATTTTGATGTAGGATTTGGGTGACCATACACACAGAGGAAAGATAGTAAATATCAATATAATATAATTGGGAATCGTGACTTTTATTTATTAATTTCAATTAGAAAAATAATCAAAATCTATAATTTTTATAAGAAATTTTACATCTTAGTAGTCAAATTTACTATTTTGTATTTAAGTTGACTATTTTTTCAACTGAAATTCAGTATTTTGTACAAGTATCCCTCGAGTTGCGCGGCACTTGAGTTACGCGAATTTCGAGTTACGCGGAAAAAAATTGCGGCAGTGCTCGAGTTATGCGGTACGGTTTTGGAGCAATTTTTATTTAAAAAGAAAATATTGTAATTATGGAGTACTGAAGACATCACAATGGGCCTGTCCAAGTAACCAAATAGGGCGTAAAGTGGTCGTGGCGACCATAAAGATTCGATGTTAAAGTCGCCACGGCCACTTCACGCCCTATTTGGTTACTTAGGTGTAGGCCTCCGAGTGTAGCGCTGTACTCACGCCTGGGCGCGCGCGGTCTTCTTAACCTAACCTAACCTAATTATGGATAAATGTTTTTATATAAAAAATATAATAGGTATGTATTGTTTTTCACTAATCCTGAGTCACCACTTACGCGGTTTGGACCTACGGGAACCAATTAACCGCGGACCTCGAGGGATACCTGTAATGGAAATTAACTATTTTAGTGATAGTCTCGATTTCCCATTGTAAAGTAGTTAGATTCACAATTTTTTCTCTCTGTGTGTATGCCTCAGAATAGCCGGGGCAGTTCCGGCTTTAGGCATGATTTAGGCAATTACGCAATTTAGTATTTGTTAATCCCTGAAAATATTTACATCAAAACCCAATATTGCTTGCCTGCGGCGCAGTTTCCTCGGGAATAGTGGATTTTTCTTACACAAATTCGTTGCAATGCCGTACATTGAAAAAGTTTTCAATAGTAGGATGTTTGTATCTAAAAGTTTTACCTACGGTGCAACTTTTGTTGTTTTTTGAAAACATGAAACAACCATAATACTTTATATAATCACAACCAAAAATTAAAACAAACCCTTGAAATTTAAACGCCTTATTTAGAAGCAAAACTGCCTCACATTTCGTCGCCAACCTCTCGACCGTAAATTGTCCTGGTTTCAGTAAAAAGAAAATATGGTCACCCTATATAGGAAATAGTCATGTAAAATCATATCCTAAATAAATTTTGGCTTTATAAATCTTTCATTTTGAGTCACCGTTTTTGGGGAAAATCGAAAAAAATGTCTTATTTGAATAAGGGAGGGCGGGGAGGAGGGGGCAGAAGAAATGGTCCGACGGACAGACGGACGGACTCGCAAACGGGCAAATCAAAACCTTTTGTGAAACCAAACGCCCTTGTGTAGTTCAATTTTGTGTTCGATGATTGGTTCGATCCGTTACAGAGGTTCAACTAAATTATGATATATCATATAGAGCAGTGCTCCGCAACCAGTGTGCCGCGTTACACTGGTGTGCCGGGAAATGATATTAGGTGTGCCGCGGTAAACATTTCAAAAAGCTATTTAATAATTCTTTCAGGATTTTTTTTTTAAATTTTTTCATTATAAATATTTTATACACAAATTTTTTTATATTTTCTTTTGTGGTGTGCCCGGGATTTCCAGAAAAAAAAATTGGTGTGCCGTATGCAAATAAATGTTGCTGGGCACTGTATAATAAAGAAGCGAAATGTGTTCTGTTCCTGAATGTATTCTGTTTCAAATTATGTGAAATCACATTTTAATATTTTTTTTGTTTTCACAATTTTTTTGCATACAATGCCGAGTTTTAGGGAAAACTTCAAAAAAATATCTGTTTGTAAGAGGTAAATTGGATCGTGTGGCACATCTTTACCCATTCAAGAACTCTTTAAGTAAATTTTTTACCCCAATTTATTTTCGAGGTTTTACAAAAAATAGTTAATGGCAAGTCTGCAATAAAACTCGCACAATTTGTTTACCACAATTGTCGTGAATAATGTATGAAATGAATGATTTTTTGCAAAAAAAAATCCAGTTCTCTGTTCATTTATTTAAATGCACAGAAAATTCGTAGCTAAAATCGTCCGCATTACCCATTTTCCCCTACATTTCAGGGTTACAAAAGCGTAATCGAGGTATTTCGATAAAAAATTGCTGAACATTATGCTAAAGGGAGTTGACTCTTGCTGGGATCCCTTGAATATTACAAACGGTATTTTACCGACAGGATCCCTCAGGATATAAAGAATAAGAAACGAAAAAAAAAATTAAATTCATAACATCGTCGGTATATGAAGTCTTTCCACGACAGACAATGAAAAGGATAGATGGGAATTGTTAGACATTTTTCGTGTCTTGAAGCATTTCCACAGACATTTTCTTTTAACTGAGGGATCGTATTCGTATATATTTTTTCGGCTTTCTCGTCTTTCATTTTATGTCTCAGCATAATTTATTTATGTCTGCTGTTGTTGCTAGACCCTATTTTCCTTTTCCTATCGCTACGGCAATGGTCCCTGCGGCCTACACCGGGTCGGTCGGTGGTATTCGACGATGGGACGGTATTCTGAAAAAGATTTCTTTTTTATTCTTGGGGGCGATTCGCGTGTTTGCTGGGTTACACGTGATTTCAGGAAATTGGATACTTTTTTTGGGGAGATTGACAACAAAGTACGAAACTAATAGAATCGCAGTAAAATAGATACGAAAACCTTGTTTTGGCGCTAGTACGCCCTTGAATGACAACAAATTTGGCTTATCGGAAAGAGTCACTAAAAAATAATGCAACGACGTCGATATGGGAAGACATTTCTATCATTTACTAATAGAAGGTACATATATATATATAGAAAAAATGACATATTTATGAAGAAAGTTAAAGATAAAAAAAATCGACGTATTTCGCTATTGTGAAAGAATGTTTACGTTTCACGCAAACAAAATCAATGGTTAACTTTTCGCCTATAGCTTTGTTGGCTCGTGAATTTTTCATGATTTTTCCACGAATTTTGAAACCCCCTAAAGGATTTCCACTTGTCATAGTGCTTTAATTTATTCCATGTTTTTTTTTTGTCTATTTTAACTTTGTCGTTCTGCCTTTTTCGAGATTTTTTCGCATTGTGTTTGTGGCTGACGTTAGAATCGTGTTTTTGTCGGCAACAGGAAATTGAATCATAATTTCGGGTTCCGTTGTGTATAAATTAAACTTTTTTCTGTGACGGTTTTGTGGAAATGTTGTAATTTCTGATTGTATAAAATATCGAATTTTGTCGTTTGTTGGTGTGGTTGTCAGGAAATTAGTCTGTCTCGTCATGCAATTTTATGCTTATTTTGATAATGGCGTGTGGCTTTTTTGTACGGATTTCAGAAAATAGACAAAAATGAATGAATGTTTCGTAATACTAAAGTACTACTTAATAAGGGCTTCACTTTAAATGGTTTTGTAGTTGTTTGGAAAATCTGCATGATTATAATGGACTTAAATATGGTTCTGAAAACTTTGAAAGATTGTTTAAAATATGGAACATATTTTTAGATAATCTTTTTATTTTTTAGAAGAGAGGATTTTTTTTTATTTAACGGAGGTGCGTCGAAATGTTGCAGATTCACAGATTCACAAAAGTAAAAAACTTGCTTTTTTCAAAAAAAAAGCCCCCCTTAAGGCTAGTACTGTAACACAGCGAAACGAAAACGAAAAAATCTGGGCATTAATCGACTGCGAAAATTTTCGCTTTGGAGATTTTGGAGACATTTGAATTGTCATTTTGTGTTTGTGTTTCGTATACTAAAAAAAGCATTTGTAGCAACGTTGTTTTATGTGAAAAATCTTGATTTCCCAAGAAAAATTTTTTAGCAATAGTGGACCAAGACAAAGCTATCGTAATTGGGGCAGCTGGTTTAGCTCTAGCTTTGTTACAGAAGCGAAGAAAAAGCCGCTCAAAAACATCCCCATATTTGCGTGACGGATATCTTTCCATTAATTCCGCCAATTTTGTTTTCTCAATTGATGACCACACTATTTTTACCTTTTGGCTCATATTTCCTACAAAATAAATAAAAAAACAAAGGTTTTCTCGCTTATTTATTCAAATTAAATATAAATATTGTACATACCATCTATTTTCTTGTCACCGAAATATCAAATCACAATCAGCTGGTTTGAACTGTCATTATTTCGTGCGAAAAGAATGCCTCAGGGCGTTCTTTTCAGATGCGAAAAATGTGGAGAAATTGTGTTTGCCATCTCTTGGTGAAAAGCTGAAGCCGATCAAACCAGCTGATTTTTACTCCAAAAATTTTTTCGTTTTCGCTGGTGCACAGTACTACTTCTGCGAACGAAATTTCGCACAGCGAAATTTTTTTGGAATTTTATATGGGATTTGACATTTCGTTTTCGTTTCGCTGTGTTACAGTACTAGCCTTTAACGCAAAAAAGTTTTGAACTATATTTTCCATGGCTGCGGGTCGGTAGCTCAACCTTTGACTCCGACACCGAAAATTTTAGAATGTCCGACTATGACTTCTGAGAGTCTAGAACAGTGCTGCCCAACCAGGCGATCGCGATCTACCAGTCGATCTCGACATGAATTTGGGTCGATATTCTACTATAGACTGAAAATGTTAAAAAAAAATTTTTTTTGCAAGTGGTCTATTTTACTTAGATATCTTATTTTAAATTGAAATGAAATAAACTGAAGTTATACCAATTAAAGATCTATTTTTTTGTATATGGATAGATCTCGATCTAGTTGGATTAAAAAAAGTCGAACTTTAGTACAAAAAGGTTGGGCAGGCCTGGTCTAGAAGGTCTAGCTCCGACTCCTTCGATTAAAAAAATGATCAAATCACCTCAAAACCCAAATCAAACATTGTTTTTGATTGCAAAACATTGAGTGTAGGGACAACCAAGTCTAGGGTGGCCAATAGAGGCAAAGTAACAGGTTCTCCGACTCCGACTTTTAAACTATCTTGTGGAAATTGACCGACTCTGATCCCGACTCCTGAAGCAGCAATTTTGTCCCGACTTCGACTCCGACTTCTTAACTCCGGCTCCAGGGCCCTGATATTTGCCAGTATTTGAACCAGAGATACAAACCAAATGTGTTGAATGTTGTTCGATTTTGGTTTCAGAGTGAAATAGATTTCTGTTTTTTGAGTTTGACATTGGCTCCTAAAATTTCAAAATTTTGGTTCCGGCTTCAAATTTAGTTTCTAAAATTTGAAAATTTGCTTCGGGTTTTAATTTTGGTTTGTAAAATTTCAAAATTTTGTTACGGTTTAAAATTTAGTTTCTAAAATTTGAAAATTTGCTTCGGGTTTTAAGTTTGGTTTCTAAAATTTCAAAATTTGGTTCGGGTTTTAGTTTTGGTTTCTAAAATTTTAAAAATCGATTCGTTTTTTAGTTTTGATTCCTAAAAATTTAAAATTTGTTTTTAGTGTTAGCTCTGGTTTCTAAAATTTGAAAATTTAGATTTAAATTTGTTTTGGCTAACTAAATTTTCAATGGTTCGGTGGTTTTTGGTTTGGTTCGGAACCGGTTTAGACTGTAAAAAAGTTTCATGTGTTTAAAATCCACATTATACCCCCAAAACAAATAAGTACAGTGCAATGAAAAATAGCATTTAAATGTCAAGAAACAATTCCATTTTCATGTTTCCATCTGGTTCTCGTTTCATTTTTTTTTATATTTTCAGTAATTAACTTAACAGAGAATCTCTCGACCAAGGTCAGTTTCATGAACACCTCAAAATTATAACATTTTGACCAATTTTCGAAAATAAATCACATTTTGAAGAGCAAACAAAACCTGAGAAAATTCATTATTTGGAAACTCGGCGATGACAAATCAACAGTCATTATTCATGCTAATCAGTGTGAGTAAAGTTTCATTACTAACAACAACGAAAATAGCAAAGAACTGAACGTGATGCCAATTTTTAAAAAAGTTACAATTTCAAAAATGCAAGCAAAAACGTTTACACGTTATGTTTGTAAATACTCAACACCGACCGACCACGACCGTCTGAAAAGCTAAATTAAGATGACCTCATCACAAATTATTTTGCGATGCGGTGTCTAATTTTAGGATAATTCGTTACAAAAACAAAAAAAACTCAAAGTGACGATTTTCGCATTAAAATGTGTAGGAATTTATTCACAGGTGCGAAAGTTTAAAAATCTGTACCATTTAAAAAATCGCCGCTCTTTAGTAAATCATGTTCATGTTTTTTTTAAAAATTCTAAATGGGAACCGAAGAGTATGAGGCATTTTGAGGTACATATATGCACTTTTAGAATCAATCAAAAATATTTTATATCTTAATTTTGATTCAAATTCTTTATTTTTCATCGTTTTTTTTCTGACCCGCTCCATTTTAGAAGCTACTTTAACAAAATCTAAAGTCTCGAAGCTGTAATCAAATAGAATCTTTATGTACGCCAAAAAAATTGAGAAAACTTTTTTTATCAGGTCTAAAATAACAAGTTTTTAGTCAAATCATAAAAATATTATCCATTTTTATCATATTGACAAATATTTTGTTAATTTTAGAAAAATCATCAATTGTTTTTGTATCCAAAAATTTTATAAACAACTTTTAAGAAAAAAGAACCAAATTTACAAAAGGGTACACATTTTAAAATTTGAATATTGAATACAGGTGGTCATGGTCCTCAAAAACCCCCTAATGCCAATTTTCGCGAGAAAAATCGAAAAAATGATATTCGCATTATTCTTACATAAGGTCACCATAATTTTTTTTGTCGGCATTCGGGACAAATTACCGAAGGAGAGTGGAGGAGAGGCGACAAGTGTGAATAAATTTTCAAAGCTACGAAATGAATCGTGAAAATTTTGAATGCCCGATCAGAGGGAAAATGTTTGTTTCAATTTATAGCTTTTGTTTGTTTATATAAAAAGTGTTATGGGTTTTTTATGTTTTAAAAATGCAACGAAAATTGCACCGCATGGAAATTTTTTTCTAGCACAATCGCTTTTTCGTCATTTCGTAAATAATTCGTGGTAATTCTGAAAATTTTCGTGTTTCTTTTTAGTGACCGATAAACTTCTGCGGTATACGGGTCCTCTATTCACTAATAATGTAGGTTCTCTGCTCATTAATAGATTCTGAGATGAATTTGGTTAATATCTACTTCACTTCGAGTCTTTGGTAGTAAATAAATAGTAAAGGCAAAGAATAAGTATCTGAAGAAGCGAAAGAAACCGAAATTCTCATAACCCACGTTAGAGTGAGCATATGCGATATAGAAAAAAACGTTTTAAATGTGCAGGCAAAAGGTAAGTCTCTTTCTGTCATGCACACTTAAATGGTCTCTGCAAAAAAACAAAAAATCACGGAGTTTATGCAATGTGAGAGGGTGATCCAAATGACCGAATATTTTGCGATAAAAATTCGAAAATCACATTTTTTTTTACATAAAAACTGTATTTAGTAAGCGAACTATACGCAAAGAAGGCCCACGAGTCATTTTTTAATGAAATTTTTGTTAAAAAACTGTGTTAAGCTGTTTTTTTTTCTTAAATTGCTGTGACATAAACAACACCTTATTGGCTCACCCTAAACACGAAATTTTCTCTCATCACAAACACAAACATAATGCGGCTGGCCCCATTTGTTTACGTTTTGTTGAGGCATTGAAGAAGTCATTTTTCGTATGTTTTTCACTGAGTCAAAATAGGTTTCCGCACTGAATAATAATGGCACGAATAAAATTTTTGAAATGCATTGTCACCGAATGTTTATCTAATAACAAGAAAAACCCAGAAAGAAAATTTTTCAGGCTTCCGATACCGATGGAAAGACCAAAAATTTTTTTGATTTTCTTCTAAAATTGCCAATAAAAAAACAACACTTGGCGAAAAAAACAACACTTACATCAAATTGAAATACGTCGCAACGTGAAATCACAATTTTATGTTTTGGAATCGACATATTTACCGATAAAATTTACTAAATTTCCGCGACACCGGAGTTTGTTTTGAACTGTCAAAGCGGTATTTGAGTAGTATTGCCAGGTGTTTTCTTTTGTAGTTGAAATTAAGCGCGAGAATTTAAAAGGCAATTCCTTACTATTGTGCTTTATTTTAAATACATGAAATTTGATAATTTCGGTTTCTAAAATATAATGTTCCTTTAACCCTCATCCGTATCTCATTTAAAGTTACTTAAAAGTATTTCATGTGTCAAATTGACTCAATACCAGAAAATCCCATATTTTTAGTGTTAATTGTAACAAAATTAAGTTTTCTCGATTGATCATTATTTTTTTTATTGAGAAAAGCAAAAAAAAAAATAATTTGTTCTTATTAATAACATACAAAATTACATAAAAAAGGAATCAAGAAAATTGAATGTTGGTTCCACATTCTTCACAATTTGTGAAACGGTCAGATGGACAAGTAGATTTTACACATTTATCACATCGTACACTGTGGACATTGGAATTAGATTTTTTTTTTTTTTTGAAACAATGGCAAATTGTATTTCTGTTGATACCATTTCAATTCAAATAAAAAAATGTGCATGAAACATCTTGTTGGCGCAGCGTAATGTTTAAGTTTTTACCATTGTGTCAATTTAACACATGAACTACAGATTAAGGGAATTTTTTGTACAGCGACCATGTGACACCTAACGGTAAAGCCAATTAGAAAAATTAAAAATTCATATACGATTTTTACCTTGCGATCTAAGATCAATTTAATAAAAAAAAACAAAGAAATAAGTGGTTTGAATTCGAAAATTGTGTCAAATTGACACAAAATACGGATTAGGGTTAAAATAAATCCTTCAATTTATCTTAGGAAAAAAATTTGGCTAACTTCGATAAATCGGCAAGATTTGATAAACATAAAAGGCGCTAGCATTGATCGTGTTTGCGAACTTCATTTCCACGAAAAAATGTTTTGTTCCGCAAATCGTCTTCGGAAAAATGCTTGTCCTGTGGTTTCATTGTCTACTACTGACATTTAAGATATCCAAATAACACATTTTGTTTTAAATTATTGAATTCTGAAATGTGCGATTTTTCTAAAAATTGAGTAAGAGCTTCATAGAACTATAAACTAATTCATTTAATAAACATATTGTTGAAACTTGTTATAAAACTAAAAGCCAAGCAATAGATTTTTATTAAATTAGTTATGGTTGCTGCATGAAGAAGTGAGAATTTAGCTGAAGGTGGTGTGGAAAATCACATATTAATTTATGCCTTGGTTAGATTATTTAAATTTTTTTAGCATGAATTTAGATTCAATATTTTTTAAATTTATAATTTGCCAAATGTTCATCTGGCAACCCCCCATATGATAATTCTCTCAATTCCGACATCTTGTCTCACATACACATTGAATTTCGTGTTCTTATGCAGACAAGACGACAGCTATAGTTTTATCGGACGGACTCTCCACTCATCAAAAAATTTTGTCCTTTCTTTCGCTTCTTCAGATACCTATTCTTTGGTAAAGGGTGTTTTTTTAGACGTGTGGTTTTCAATCTGGCACTACTTTTTTCGGAGTTGGTCTTTTTGACAGTTGTCACTTGATTTATGCTCAGTTTGGTTTGCCATTTCGTCAAACGACCATCAAGCGCGTCGCACGTTCGGTGAATGGGCCCAAAACAAGATGTGGCCATCTTCACAAGAAAATTTTCACAAGAAATTTTCACAAGAAAATTTTGTTCAGCGATGAAGCTCACTTTTGGTTGAATGGGTACGTCAATAAGCAAAATTGTCGCATTTGGAGGGATGGTAATCCACAAGCCATTCTTCAGACGCCGTTACATCCTCAAAAATTCACTGTTTGGTGTGCTCTATGGGCAGAGGGAATCATTGGTCCATATTTCTTCAAAAATGAATCCGGCCATAATGTTACAGTCAATGGGGAACGCTATAGAGCCATGATTAATGACTTTTTCGTGCCTGAATTGGAGGATGTTGATGTGGACGACCTTTGGTTCCAACAAGACGGCGCTACATGCCATACAGCCAACGAAACAATCAATTTATTGAAGGAAACTTTTGGTGAGCGCATTATCTCATGTCGTGGGCCTGTGGCGTGGCCTCCAAGATCGTGCGATTTAACACCGCTGGACTATTTTTTGTGGGGTTATGTGAAGTCGCTTGTCTACGCAGATAAGCGCGAGACGATTAACGCCTTGGAAGAGAATATTCGGCGCGTTTTTGCTGACATACGGCCCCAATTGCTGCAAAAAGCTTCTCGGCTGGAATTTATTCGAGCCAGCCGCGGCGGCCACTTGCCCGAAATCATTTTTAAAACATAATGGCAAACCCTTATCTTTATAATAAAGCTAAACTCTTGGCCATAACATTAAATTATATGCGTTTTATTTCTTCTTGAAAACCACACGTCTAAAAAAAACACCCTTTAGAAAGTTGTGAAAATCACGACTTTTGAGATTTTCGTGCAGACCTATACATAATGGTAACTTTCGATTGAAAAATCATTTAAATCGGTGTGGTAGATCCAAGGAAAATCCATTTTTTTCGCATATAAAGATTGTAGGAAAATCCATTTTTTTTCGCATATAAAGATTATTTTAAAATAATTGCAATAATTTAATTTTTTATAGACAAATATTTAAAAAAAAAATCTTTGTTAAATTTACCTTCTTTGAGACCCACTCGGTTATAAAAAAGATAACAAATTCCCTAGAAAAAAAGCTTTAAATAGATAAGCCTCATCAGTTTACCTGTTGATTTTTTGTGAATTTATCCTTTCATGTAAGCTCGCTTTGTCGGTATTTTGGTCTCCAATTGTATCTTCGGTGTTAAAAATTTTTGCTATAAATAGTACCAATATCTCTTTTTGTTGTTCGTATAATCTTAAACCTATCAATCTGATATAAATATCATGCCTTCATGTATGCCGAAGCGAAGCTCTAGAGTGAGTTTTCCATGTAGATTTAACTCATTCAGTGATTTTTTTCCGAATCAATGTGGGCTTTTGTAGGTTTTTCATATTATCGGAAAATTTTTGCTTCGTTGGAAAATGTATAAAGACGCAACAACTCAACTGACTAACGATAAATAATTCGATCACAGTTTGATTGGTGGTTTGTTTGTAATACGTAATACCTTTAAACAATTTTTTTTTCAACTAAAAAAATGTCTATAGATTCTCCGTATCAAAATGAACAATCACTTTTGCGTGGTCGATATATCATTCATTCATTTTAATTGTAATTTAATTCAAAGATATCTAACTTTTTTTATGGAAACGAAATATAGATGTTCGGGGGAAATTGAAATGACTATAATGGTTTTGTAATTACATAAATTCATTGAAATTGTTAAAGTGGTTTTAGATGTTGGCGTTAAATTGGTTTCGATTTATATTTGTTTTATTTTTTTTTAATTCATTACATTCGCTTAACATAAGCTTTAAAAGTACCCACCATTAGGACGTGTAAAAAAATTTACAAATAGAATGAAACGGGGGCGTTTTCATTAGTCGTACAGATAATACGTTTTTATTAATTTGTTTTTAAGTAATTCTACAAAGAAATCGAAATGGTATTTTTGCGACTTAGATCTTTTAATTGTGTATTGTTCTTTTGAGATGTTGAAATTCCATCTTAAATTCTACATTTAACCCTGAATTGAATTCAATGTCAATAACAAATTTGTATTCTTTCGCTAAAATCCAAATGAAATCACGAACTAATTTCGTTTTGAAAATTCAATTGCCCGGGAAATTGATTGAAATTAAGTACAAAGAATCATTCAGGCTTTACTACGACTTCTTATTGATTTTTTTTTTAATCATCTTGCTATAAAATATGATTTCCGATGTTAATAAAATTTATTGTCATATTTATGTATCAATTGAGCTCGAATTTTTTGCATAACGAAATGATTTTCTATCTCAGATAGGATTTTCAGAATATTTCTTAACTTTGTTGTCAAACTAAGAGATATGGCATACCGAATTCGTTGCGTTGCAGTATTATGCAATATTATTAAAGACAGCCAAATTATTTTAAACGTTTTTTCTTCTGCATAAAGTGATCTTGCTACAAAAAGGTTTTACTATTTAGTGGGTTACTATTTAAGTGGTTTGATGACATATTCGCCTGATAAAGGGTGTTTTTTTTAGACGTGTGGTTTTCAAGAAGAAATAAAACGCATATAATTTAATGTTATGGCCAAGAGTTTAGCTTTATTATAAAGATAAGGGTTTGCCATTATGTTTTAAAAATGATTTCGGGCAAGTGGCCGCCGCGGCTGGCTCGAATAAATTCCAGCCGAGAAGCTTTTTGCAGCAATTGGGGCCGTATGTCAGCAAAAACGCGCCGAATATTCTCTTCCAAGGCGTTAATCGTCTCGCGCTTATCTGCGTAGACAAGCGACTTCACATAACCCCACAAAAAATAGTCCAGCGGTGTTAAATCGCACGATCTTGGAGGCCACGCCACAGGCCCACGGCGCGAGATAATGCGCTCACCAAAAGTTTCCTTCAATAAATTGATTGTTTCGTTGGCTGTATGGCATGTAGCGCCGTCTTGTTGGAACCAAAGGTCGTCCACGTCAACATCCTCCAATTCAGGCACGAAAAAGTCATTAATCATGGCTCTATAGCGTTCCCCATTGACTGTAATATTATGGCCGGCTTCATTTTTGAAGAAATATGGACCAATGATTCCCTCTGCCCATAGAGCACACCAAACAGTGAATTTTTGAGGATGTAACGGCGTCTGAAGAATGGCTTGTGGATTACCATCCCTCCAAATGCGACAATTTTGCTTATTGACGTACCCATTCAACCAAAAGTGAGTTTCATCGCTGAACAAAATTTTCTTGTGAAAATCGGGATCGGTGGCCATCTCGCTTTGGGCCCATTCACCGAACGTGCGACGCGCTTGATGGTCGTTTGACGAAATGGCAAACCAAACTGAGCATAAATCAAGTGACAACTGTCAAAAAGACCAACTCCGAAAAAAGTAGTGCCAGATTGAAAACCACGCGTCTAAAAAAACACCCTTTATAATCCATAATTAAAAAAGGGTTTATATTTGTACAACTAAATAAATAAAATAACAGCAAAGAATTTTGTTTTTGTTGTTATTTTATAGAAATTTTCTGTTATTTTTTTTTAATTGTACAAATATAATTTTGTAGAAGGCAAAACGACAAAATTTGTTTGGCTCACTTTAAAAATCGCTCCATTTAGCAACACCACGCTTTGGTTATGTCATAGCAGTAATTCAGGCCAAGTGTCCTTGGATATTTTACATGAAATTGTTAGACAAAATTCCACTACCCCATTTTAAATTCAACGTTATCGGAAAACTTGATTCGATTTAGATATATGTTGGGTATTTTTCATTGAGATTTTTTTTTTTTCAATTTTCATTCCCTTTTTTTCTATTGTAAAGTTCGATACCTATTTGACCTTAAAGCATTAAACTCAGCGAAAGATATTTATTTTTTATTCAAATTCTACGAACATTTATGCTCTTCTGAATTTTTATTAGTTTTCTGTCAGAAAAGAGCCCACAAAGGTTTCATTTCACTTTATCGCCGAGCGCTGAATATAAGGGAAACGTTGAATATAAAAATAGCCATGAAAATGGTTCAGAGAATTCGAATAAGAAAGAAATAAAGGGCAGATCTCAAAGGAAAAAAAATGTTGCTACCATTTCGTTGCTTGCCTTTGAAAAAGTTAAGTTTTAGTAGGTTTGAGCAAACCATAATGTATTATTGCTTCCAATCACGCGTAGTTTCCACTAATCTGTAATGGTATGTGTTCGATTTTTGTATAAAAATTACATTCGATTTTGTCTCGTGTTAAACGGCCAGCATATTATTTTAAATGGAGAATTTTTTTATGTTACATGTCGTTTAGTTTATTTTTACAAATTGAATGTTATTAGCATCGTTAAATATTAAAGTTTTAGGCTTCAATTATTTTTTTTAGGCGCAAAATTTGTATTTCAAGCTAATCTGAGTACCAAATTTTGTTGATCCATAAATTCTTGTTTACACATAAAAACACGAAAAAATGGAATATGGCCTATTTATGTAAAAGTGAGAAAATATGACATTCGTGCAATTTTATGGAAACAATTCCCTAAAAATAGGGAAAGTGTACCAAATTGTTGGTGGTTTTCCAGTCTTTTTGGTACATTTTCCTAATTTTTGAAGTCGTTACTATAAAATTCAGCTACTTCTGATCAGTATTCTGATCAGTACGGAATCCGTTTCAGGCAAATTTTGAGGTCTGTCTGTCGGTCTGTCCATTTTACGTATCTTACATAACTCGAGAACGCGTTGAGATAGCAACTTGAAATTTTTTGTAAATAAGTTCTCCAAAAATCGCAGTTTTCTGTCAACTTTTGAAAAGTACCGGTAGCATATCCTAAATAATTTTTGTTCTTGCACTTTTTTGATAAGATGCACCGTTTTTGAGATATTCGCAACCCCCCCCTAATGGTCCATTTTTGCCCATTAACGAACTTAGCCTTGGATTTTATGAAAAACGCATATGCGCAAAATTTCAAGTCTCTAGCTCAATCCGTGCGGCCGCAATCCGCCCCACAGACGGACGGACAGACGGACAGACGGACGGACGGACATGCTAAATTCAACTTTTTTTTATCATTCTAAACACACTGGTGTAATTCATTTTTGTGTGTGATGACGGGATCTTGGCGTTACAAACGGTAAGGCAAATCTAATATACCCTTTGGTTTCACCTTACGGGTTTTTCACTTTAACGGTTTTTACGTCTCTAGAACGGTTCTCAACATATTTCTTGGAAAATATGTGCTGTTGAGGAAAAATGGAAATCAAATTCTTTGAACCAAATTCAAAGAAAACAAAATTTTCTACATTTTTTCCTTTAACGGTTTTTGCGTATATTTAACGGTTCTCGAGATATTTGAAAAAATATTATTTTTTACGTATGATTTCCGAAGAAAGTTTTGGGGAAAGCTTTGTATTAATCACAACTGATATTTTCTGTGTACAATAAAAATTAGTAAAATTCACCTGTAATATATTTTAATAAGATAAATCTGTGGTGAAAAGTAATAAGGGCTTAAGTCGAATTTCTTCATTTTTCAGGAGAAGCATTTTAATATTTATGAAATTTTAACTGTCGGTGGCAAAATGGTATCAAACCGAATTCAAAAACCTATAACTACAAAATGTTATGAAAAATAAGCGTTTTACGATTGGTTTAATCTGGTTTATTCAAACTTAATATTTTCAGAGAAATTAAGGATTATTTTACTTTAGCCACTCTTTCAAAACTTTTTCATATCTTAGAAATGGCTACAATCAATGGATAAAGTCAAGTTAAGCCCCTAAAAACCTATACTTCGATTTGAAAAAGAGGCCAAAACAGACTTTAGCCTGCTCGTTTCGGAAAAATTTAAACCGAAGAATGAACTAATTCGACTTAAGCCACTATTCCACGTGCAAAAACTATCAAAACAATGCAGCTTCTCACCCATAAGAGTGGATTAAGTCTATACAAGAATATATGGGATCTGACTTTAGCCGTTCTTCCAAATGCAACTTGGAAATTTTTTGACTTAAGCCGTTTGGTGGGGTAGCCTATAACGGTCAAAAATGGTCATAGAAACTAATGGGTCAGTGAAATTAAAAGCATTTTGGATTTAGAAGGCAATTCTGTAAAAATATTGAAAACGGCTAAAGTCGAGTTAGGCCCTTACAACTTGTGACCACAGAAATAGTTATTTTAATAACAACAGATTTTTTTGTAAATGTGTTTCTGTCTAAGGATGTAAATATGTTTCCCATCACATTTAATACAAAAAAGTAATACAAGTGGGCCTCTTGCAACGCGGTAGTTAGGTTCATAAAAAATGCCGCGTTGCGGTTATAAAACAATGGGGTTCGTTTGACCTCAGAAATTCATTTTTTTTATAAGATTAAAACCTAAGCTTTTGCACTTATTTTCACCAAAACGCATTTTAGCAAGTACGCCTGTATTAGTCCTTGCTTTCAGCTTTACAATTTGTATTTATTTCACTATTTTTTTTCAATTTTTTTTACTAAATGTGAGCTTTAGTGTAAAAGAAGCTTTGAATGTTTTTTACATGTTCTTTAATTGTTAAATATAATGCAAAGTATTACAATTACAGCACATATTTATTTTTATTTTTCTTTTCTTTTCTATTTCAGATGCTGGTAAATCAATTATGTTGAATAAGTATAATTTTAGATAACAATTAAATTATTTCAAAATAGAAATACAATAGATACTGGTTTGTAAATTAAGTTATAATTCTCCATAATGGTAACAATACTATTAATGTTACCGAAAATAGAAAACTCATTGTTGGAAAACCTCTACAATTATTAATAGAATTACAGTTCTTAATAGACCATAGTAATAACGTAAAGTCTGCAAGGCTGAATTTTTTCATACCCAATATGGTATAAAAAATATCCTAATATGCATATTAAACATCCTTTCTATGTTTAAACTGATTAATATACAAAATTTCAAAGGTATATCATTTTAAGCATAATTTTCGCTGCTAGCTGATTTTTTTGTTGGTGTTTTTCTTCTTCTTGACTATATGGTACTGATGGCTAAACAAAAGTAATTGTACCGGGCTAGCACGTTCTTCCCTTATTTAGTGCGAAGAAATTCATTCAGAAAATGTGATTTGCAAAAATTCTCAAGACCAAGGAATTTGTGTCTGGCACGCACAGTGAATTTTAATGATTTCCACCAGCAGTTTTAAAGCTCCGTTCACAATTGTGACTTTTTCTTGAATTTCACCGCGAATTTTATTCAGAATTTATTCCGCGAGTTTTAATCATCTATCGCATAATGAATTCACTTGGCAAAAGTGGCCAAAATATGGATTTATCATGGCGATTATGTTCCAGTTCCGGTGTCTTTCAGGAATAAATTTCATAATTTTATACGGTAATGTAAACCGTTGTGAAACGTGAATTTAATGATGCAGAATAAAATTCCCGGAATAAAGTGTCAGATGTAAACGGCACCTAAGTGACTGAAAAAATAGCGAAAAGTAGCTTGTTGACATGACACAGGCTACTTGACTTTGATTTTCATTTTTACATATAAGTCGAATAAATTGGATCTTTACCAAAAGGACATTTATCTCTTATGGCGATAAAATTAAAATCCAAATGAAATTTAATACTTATAAAATTACAAAAAATGTTTTTATTACGTTATTTTAATGTTATTGGAATATCGAATCAAATTCAAAATTACAAGCAATATTTTTTTACCCTTCCGTGCGAATTTTTCCATTTCGTCTGAAATTTCTTATATTTCTCTAAATACTGACATTCCTCAATTTACTATGTCTTCATAGAAGACTTTTTGACATAAGGTGCAGAGTGTTTTCTTTGCGATCTCTTTTTACAACGTTTACCCCCGTCGCACACTTGAGCTAAGCGAGCTCAACTACGTGAGCTAAGTTTCTCGCTGAAAGTAAAATCCTTAGCATTTGCATTGGCGACCGCACACTTCAGCGAAACTATGAAACTACGTCGCCTAGTCATGGGCGAGACGGACTAAGCTCGCTCGCGTGTAGTTCAGACCTCAACTACGCAAACGACTTCGCTGGCATCGCTGACACTCACATATAAATATTTTCGGCGTTTTACAGTGTAGAATCGGTGTTTGCAAAAGTGTAGTATTTTGTGGACATAAAAGTGTGAAAATTGAATTCTTTTGCGGAATATTTTCAATCGCGTTAAATAATTTATATCTAAAAATGGCTGCAGATAAAGTGGAAAAATGCATATATTTACCGAAAATATCGCCGCGTAGCTTAGCTCAAGTGTGCGAGGTGAGCTAACGAGGTGAGCTAACCCAGGTAGGCTATGTAACTATAGCTAGCCTCGCTCACATAGCTTAGTTGAAGTGTGCGACGGGATTAGTTTTTTCAAAGATAGTTTTTTCCAAATTTTCGGGCTTTTATTTTTTTCAAAATTTGCCCACAGTAGAAGATTTACACCTTTATTATTTCCACACTCAAACAACACTTATATCAAGCGTTACGTTACCGGTTGACATATCTCCGCGCGACATATGTCAACCACTAACATCACGGTTGACATAAATGCTGGTTGGATATACATAAAAAAATATCAAAGGAAAATACAAAAACAGCCGACGTTTCGATATACGACGTAAAATGACGCGATTTCGCCGAACCCAAAACGTCGTCACTCGTGGGTCGCCAGTATGCTTTTAATCCGATTCAAAATCTACACGGGAAAAAAATTCAAGGATTTATATGAATACATTTTTGTTTATCAAGGTCTTTAACACCAAATTTGTATCAACTCGCATGTTTATACCCGTATGGTGAAACCAAAGGGTATATTAGATTTGTCTTACCGTTTGTAACGCCAAGATCCCGTCATCACACACAAAAATGAATTACACCAGTGTGTTTAGAATGATAAAAAAAAGTTGAATTTAGCATGTCCGTCCGTCCGTCTGTACGTCCGTCTGTCCGTCCGTCCGGCGAGGATTGCGGGCGTACGGATTGAGTTACAGACTTGAAATTTTGCGCAGATTCGTTTTTCGTAAAATACAACGCTAAGTTCGTTAATGGGCAAAAATGGACCATTAGGTGGTGAGGGAGGGGGTGGGGGTACCACCCATACGAACGAAATCGTTTTTTACGAATATCTCAAAAACGGTGCTTCTTATCAAAAAAGTGCAAGAACAAAAGTTATTTGCGATATGATTTTCCATAAAACTTTCATACATCAAAATCCGATTGGAATAAATTTAAAAAAATCTTGTGGAAAAGTTTGACTTCAAAGTGAAATTTTGATACCACTGTTCGCCGTTCACTTTAACTTCGAACAATGCCATATCACCATACGGGTTTTCAATAATTGCCAGATTGGCAATTATAGCTTTTGTTATGTTTTTATTGACACTTGGTGTCAAATGTAAAAAGTTGATAAATGTTTGGTGTAAATTTGATAAAGAAATTTGGTGTTGTTTTGACATTCCACACCAAATTTTATTTATTTATTAATATTGCCACAGAACAGATTTACATCTAATTACACTGCAGATAAAATAATTAGGAAAAGAAAAAAATAAATAAAAATACAAAAAAGAAGTTATGTTAAATAGAATTAAAAATCATTTGAATAGAATAGCTTTAATGTAATTTTGAAAATTTTGCAGTGAAAGAGTGTTGAAAAGACCAAACTCATGGTTATCGTGATTACGCTGTATTCTGAGTAAAGGCGAATGAAAATATACGTTATGAGACGCTAACGGGGCACTGAAAACCTTGGGGTTTCTGGAGATGCGAGTGCTAACACTAGGAGACAATTCATTTAATAAAACATTAGATGACATACTACCAATAACCAGTCTAAACAGGAAACATTCATCTAGATACGTTCTACGAACAGATAGCGATTGCCACTTTAAAATCCTTAGTCTGTCCACACATGAGAGTTGATATAAATTTGACGTAAATGATTTTGGTAAACAAGCATTTATTCATATAAATCCTTACATTTTTTACATTGTACTATGAAATTGCTCTGGTGGAAGATTTGTTCTATAGTTGTATCTACTTATTCTTCGTCTCCAGCAGTGCAAAGTCGTTATCAAAAATCCCTTTTCCGGCGTCAGTAGTCATGATACAAAATTTTATCTCAATCAGTTTAATAGTTTTCGAGTTATAAACTGTTTATGCTAGAATCAGTTTTTTTTCACGCAGCTCTTTTTACAGTTCTTTCTTAAATCTCTCGCCGTTCTATACTACGATAAAAGATCCCATTATCAAAGAATTTATCAACCAAAACACTAGCAAATTGCCGGGGGTTGGTCATTTTTCCACGATTTGAGCGAAATCATTAAATCTTTGTTCAGATTAATCAATAATAATCAATGATTCAGACCCAATCTAGCGACTGAATGAGGCGATATGCAGACGAATTGGAAACGGCAGGACGTCATTTTGTGAAATTGGGGGAGAAAATCTCAATTAGGGAAAGTAATTACACATAACTATTATCGTTTTCACGTGCCACTGACCTTGGAATGAAAGAGCTTTCTATGCTATATGAAATT
Source organism: Chrysopilus asiliformis (assembly GCA_964034945.1). Classification (NCBI taxonomy): domain Eukaryota; kingdom Metazoa; phylum Arthropoda; class Insecta; order Diptera; family Rhagionidae; genus Chrysopilus; species Chrysopilus asiliformis. The sequence continues at coordinate 34,312,755 of OZ035960.1, read as the reverse complement.
TTTGTAAAAAGCTTAATAAGAAAAAAAGCCATTATGCTAAAGTGCTTACGTTCGCAGGGTATGAGTGTGAAGATCGAAAATAATAAAATTTCGTCCCCGATTAACCTCACAGTAAAACCGAACATTGATAATATGAAATAGCAGAGATTTTTATGAAAAAATCAAGGTTTTTTTTTTGTTTTTGTGTTGTGACCTTCATTTCTGGGGAGAAATGTTGGGTTAAGTAAAAACGGAGCATATAATATGTCATACTGTGCTTGACTAACTAGAGATGGTTAGATACAGTTTTATTTTATCATAGAAATGACTTCATGCGAGCAAAAGTTAAATAAAAATCCCTAAAGCACTGCATGACGATAAGCTCTGATAAAAGTAACAAAATAGAAAGAAATATGAAAAAAAATTAATGATTAAGCGGCGGTCGAGAAGGAGAATAATCAATCTTAAGGTTAATGCCGACACGCAAAACTTCTCAACATTCAACAAAATGAGCTCTGGTTCTATTTGGATATCTTTCTATTTTATTATTTTAGTTGTTGGCCAATGTGGACATTTTATATTTTATGGTAACTTAGGTTAAGGTTAATTAGTGTTGTCGTTAGCAGTCTAATGATTACAGCCCAGCAATGTTGGCTATTGATTTTTTAACCGCTGCCAGATTTCTTTAATTTATGTGTTATACAGACATAAAAGGACTATTCATACGAATAATTGTCAGATTATGAATACAACATAATCCAATCTGGTTTTGATGGACAAGTCGATAGCCATATAATTATTTGATTTAACAAAAAAACAATATTTTTTTTTAACTCTTAATAAAAAAATGCACTAAAAAAGAAAACAAAACTATTTTTTTTGGGCTCTGTGTATTAAACATGTTGGCGAGATAATCAATTATTTTATTTTTTGTTGCCTTTATCTCGCTTTTATTTCTGATAGACAGCGCCCAAAAAATTATTCTTTCCTTTTTAGTATTTTTTTAATAAAAGCTATATTTAAAAAAAAAAACTTTTTGATTTTTTTTTGTCCTTTTTATACATTTTGTGTTTGATTAACACGTTCACCCCTCAACGTCACGTATATGTGACGTTGCAGTTCTCCCTGAAACTCACGTAACACATATGGGTCACATTTTATTAACACTAGATTGCCCAAGCAAGTCATTTTGACTGCTTTTTAATTTCAATCAGAAAAACAATTATGTATATAATGACACAATTTGTTAGAATTTTGTGACTTTTTGTACAACATATAAATGCGTTTATTAATAATTGTAGTTACCTCCCCCCTCCTTCATTTCCGGTATATGTATGTGTTATACCTATATTGCCAAAAGCAGTCATTTTGACTGCTTGACTTCCTTGGGCAATCTAGTGTTAAAAATGTAATGTGACACTAATCCTACTAAAAACTCAAGTCACATTTAAGTGTCTTAGATATCTGTCCCAAATATGTGACATGCAGTTTCTCTTAGAAAAAATGTTCAAAAAATCACAAAAAACTCAAAAAAATGCGTGAGCGGTGAACGTGTTAATATGACTAAACTATGACTAAAATGCGTGAGCGGTGAACGTGTTAAAATCCAAATGACATCTGCCGGATTCAGCGACCTTAAGAAATCCCCATATGAGGTTTTCTCCGGGAAATTCAAGAAAAAGGATAATCACGTTATCCTTACAGGACCTTCCGTTGTCCTTACAGACTTTTTAACGACAGAATCGGATTCAGTGATCCCAAAAAACCCAGATGAGATTTTTTTCCGGAAAATTTGAAGAAAATGATAATCACGTTATCCTTGCAATTCGTCTGTTATTTTTACAAAAACGAATATTGTATTGTTATCGTTGTTACGTATGTGTGCAAAATTTCAAGCCAATCGGATGAGTGCAAGTGGGTCAAAATTAGATTACAAGATTTGACTCTAATGCCGTGGTCACACGACGCTGTTTTGCCAGCCGCTGGCTGCTGTTGGTTAGTAGCGCTGGCAAGTAGCAACAGCAGTCAGCATACTGAGAGGGTTCACACGATTTCTACTTTAGTAGCGCAGGCAAGTAGCAAAGCAGTGGTTTGCCATTTTAATCTGGGAGATTTTTTAAATAATAAACGTTACACACAAATTTAAATAAATAAACGTAAAATAACAACTTACAATAAACAAACGTTACCACTTATCAGACTTTTAACACCTCAGAAACCATGTGACAGGGTCACGTGATCCCTAGTAGCGCTGGCAAAGTAGAACGGTCTCTACTTCACTAGCGCTGCTAAAATCATCACGCTGCTGCTGGGAGTGGCAGCGCACTAGGGTTCACACGGTGCTGCTGAAACGGCTGCTAACAGCCAAACAGTCACTATCGCTGGCAAAACAGCGTCGTGTGACCGCCGCATAACAGACAATTTGGGAATAATTTATCTTCTTTGACAGTATCAAAACTTTTCACCTTACCCTGAAAAATAATACTAAATATTTAAGATATTTTGAATTTATTACACCTTTGTTCCGTTAAGTGAAAACCTTATGTCGGTAACCTAAATATTATAACAATGATCTTACAATGGCTTTTATAAACTTATTTTATGAACATGCCTGTAAATTTTTCATCTTTTCAATAAATGGGCCCGACGAAAGGTTAAACAAAACTCTTTAGACAACAAATTAAGGAATACCTGAAAAAAGCCAACTTTTTAATTTAATCTTGTATGTATTTATTCCTTAATTTATAACAACTCACCAGGCATACAGCTGTTAGATTAGATATTTCCCCAGCGGTTACTAAGTAACCACTTAATCTTTAGTGAAATACCTTGCGGTGAAGAATCCAATTTAAAATCATGCAAAAACTTTCTGTATCCCAATTTGAAGAAAATGAAATCCAAAATTCCAACGTAGATTTATTTCAATTTGTTATCACTAACAAGAATCATGTCCAGTGAAAGAAAAAAGCCATTGGTTTTGTCGGTCCCGACAGGCTCAAATTGAGGACTTTTTATCACAAAATACAAGTGATGAAAAATCTTTTTTAAAAAAATGCGCGCCGGAAGAAAGTTGTCTTGACAGTGCAAAAGTAGGTAAAAAATTCTTCCTGTTTTCATATTCTTTCTTTCTGCGAATACCTATAGATATAGGTCGGCAAGTTTATCGAGTAGTATAACACTGTTTTTACATTCCTCTTCTATAGAGGGAAAGTATTGTTTCCCTTACGGAGACCGACTAACGAACAGGAGCATATAGAAACTTCTGATCAGTACGAAATCCGTTTCAGGTAAAATTATGAGTATGTCCGTCCATCTGTCTGTAGGTCTGTCTGTCTGTCCGTTTAACGTATATTAAATAACTCGAGAACGCGTTGAGCTAGCGATTTGAAATTTTTTGTGAATAAGTTTTACGAAAATTATTGTTTTCTATAAACTTTTCGAAAAATATCGTTGGCTATAACGGTCACCTCCCATACATTTTTTTTTTAAAAAGTAGTTTTTTGAAAATTTTCCGAAACCTTTTGGAAAAAAATGATTGTAACAAAATATAAAATTTTCTGCATTTTTTGCTTTAACACTCTAACTGCCACGACAGTTTTAAGCCTTTTTCGAATATTTAGTTGTCAGCCAAAAAGACACTAAGAGAAAAAAAAATTGAAACAAAATTATACCTAAATGTTATTTTATTACCATAAAATGTGTGCAACTACAAAAAATCGTTGCGGTTGCAGCGAACACTTTAATAATTTTCATTGTGGCCGTTGTGTACAGTTAGGTGTCAGGTCTGTTTGACTGACGTGGCAGTTACAGTGTTAACGATTTTTTCTGTGTCCCTAACGGTTCTCAAAATTTAAAAAAAATCAAGTTTTTTGAAAAAGCTTATACCCATATTCATAGGAAATTAAAATTTCCTGCTTTTTGTTTTTACGTATTCTTAATGGTTCTCGAGATATTTGAAAAAAAAATGTTATTTTTTACATATTTTTCCTGAAACTAAATATTGCAGAGGAATGTTTTGTGTTGATCACAACTGATATTTTTTTGTGTTATCCTGTCTGAAATCTGGTATCTAAAACGAACTCACTTCAATTATGATACAAAGAGGGCAATACGAAAAAGGAAAAAGGAAAAGAAAGTCCTGTAGAAGCTTTCTCTGTTTGACTTTTCCTTTGAATTTCATTTTTCTGTTAAAAGGCAAAAAATATTTTATTCGGAGATATTTTCATATATCTAAATTGATACATCATCTGAGTTTAGTTTCGTCTTTTGTTGATTGTCAAAATTTTGATGATGTGAATTTCACAAGAAAATATAAAAAAAAACTTGACGAGACAGAAATTAATTTGGTGTTTGACACAATTTACGATATGAGGATATTGCCATCAAAAACATTTGATATAGAAATATTTAATTAAATTTAAAGCCCTATTCTGGTGACTATCAGTGACCGATACTAATCACAGCTCGGTTACAATACTTTCGTATTTTCACGGCATAATTCCGCCTGCCTTGTATGGCTCTGAATCGAGATTTGAAAAACTTTTCATCACGAAAAGTTATTCTTTTGTGCCTAAATTGCTATACAAATTGTGACTTGTGACTAATAACAACGCCAGAAAAAGGGCACAAAGATCACATGCTTAAATAATGCCTCATACACATTTTACGAATATTTCATTAAATATTCCACTTAGTTTAAAATTCAGTTCGGTGCCAAGAATAACGTTGCCAAATTCGTACGTAAACTGTTGAATTTTACTGTGCAAAAATCTGTTGAATTTTACTTTGCAAAAATCTGAATTCTAAAGAAGAATAGTCTATACTTCTTAAAGAATTCAAACAGTTTTTCTGCAAATCCACAAAAAAAAATTTTTTTTAATATAAAAAATTCTAAGAGTGTATCTTTTGAAATCAACAATGCTCCTCAATAAAATCTACAGATTCCGATCTTTCTAAAACAGTGTTAATCTTTAATCGTAAGAAATTCCTAAGGCAGATGAACAATCATCCATATATGTTGCCAATAACTTTTGAATGATTTAATTCAACCGAATATAAAAGATGCACCCAAGATTTGTTGGTAGATTTTTGTTTAATGTTAAATGTGCATGTCGGGGCAGTCAAGATCTCAATCTGGTACACCTGAATAGAATAAATTGTTGTTAGATTTAAAATTAAAACACTTAAATGCGACTACAAAAACGCTCGAAGCTTACTATAAGCTATATAGAAATATATTTCTCAGAAACACATTCTGGATGCTAAGATATTTTAGTTAGACAACTTGTCACATGGTTGATAGAATAATAGTGACCTTGTGTGAATTTTCAATCTGATCTAAAGTTAATTGCGTATTTCAATTGATGCGCCATTGATGATTTTCGACGCTGAATCATTCAAGTTTTATTAGAATTCTAAAGCATGCAATTCGAAGTGATTTCGGACGCGATGTTTGCAGGTGTGGCAACCGCTAATAAGAATCTTGTTTATAAAATTTTTCTCAATTGATGATTAATTGATGTAATTATGTTGCTGATGGTTCGAAATTTAACGCCAAAAAGTGATTTTAATGGGTGTAATTAAGTTTTTTGATTCGATTTCAGGAAGCTGACTTGCGACAATTGACGGTAGTGAATCTTAATATCCGGATAATTATGTTATTAGCGTTAAATGAGTTATGAGCTATAGATGTAATACGACAATTTGTCAAGAAACAGAATTAATTGCATTTTATTGGTTAAGTCGAATTCAAAATGATTCAGAAATTCAGTCGTTTTTTTATTGCGAAATGTTCTATTCTCAAATTATAATTGATGTAGAAAAAGTTTGCATTACAGTAATCCCTCCAACTGCGCGGTTTCGCAAATACCAAAATTTCGAACTGCGCGGTAAAAATTTCGCAGCTGCGCGGTTTTTTTTATAATTTTCGTTTAAAAAAACATGTTCCTAACCCCAAAATTTCATACAAAGTAGGGTTCACAGTGCGCGGTTTCGGTTTGCGCGCTCTTTTTGTGGAACGTATCTACCGCGCAGTTGGAGGGATTGCTGTAATTGAGATATTATAATAAATATAATAAAGACAGGTTCCTATAGAATATTCCGTCTTGTGTGAAACCCAAATAGGACCAATAGTAGTGCTAAATGAGACCAATCTCTCTCTCTCTTGGCGCTACAACCGGTTTCTGGTTTTGACCTGCCGCAATGTCTTTCGCCAGAGGTCCCGGTCACGCGCCGATGTCCAGATACAAAAAGGCAATAAATACAAAAAGGAGGGATTGTTTTGATAAACAAAACTTTCCTCTGCCAAATTTAGTTTCGGGAAAAATATGTGAAAAATAATATCAATTCAAATATCTCGAGATACGTAAAAACCAAAAAAGCGTTAAAGGGACAAATGCAGAAAATTATATTTTATAAGAGAAATTTTACAAAAAACTTAATTTTTACAAAAAAATTGTATGGAAGGTACCCGATATAGCTACCGTTACTTTTCCAAAAATCAATAGAAAACCACATTTTTCGTAAAACTCATTTACAAAAAAATGTCAAGTCGCTAGTTCAACGCGTTCTCGAGTTATTTAAGCTAGTATGTTGAGTTTCTTTGTTTTTGGTTGAAAGCATTTTTTTTATAAAACCGCAGAGTTTTCGAGAAATTCTCAAAAAAAACATAACAAAAGCTATAATTGCCAATCTGGCAATTATTGAAAACCCGTATGGTGATATTCGTATCAAAATTCTGTAGCTCAATCCGTGCGCCCGCAATCCGCGCCACAGACGGACAGACAGTCAGACGGACGGACAGACAGTCAGACGGACGGACAGACGGACAGACGGACAGACAGACGGACGGACAGACGGACGGACAGACGGACGGACAGACGGACGCACAGACGGACGGACAGACGGATGGACGGACGGACGGACGGACAGACGGACGCACAGACGGATGGACAGACGGACGGACGGACGGACGGACGGGCGGACAGACGGACGGACAGACGGACGGACAGACGGACGGACAGACGGACGGACAGACGGACGGACAGACGGACGGACGGACGGACGGACGGACGGACGGACAGACGGACGGGCGGACGGACGGACGGACGGACATCCAAAAATCAATTTTTTTAGTCATTCTAAACTCACTGGTGTAATTCATTTTTGTGTGCGATGACGGGATCTTGGCGTTACAAACGGTAAGGCAAAGTTAATATACCCTTTGGTTTCACCATACGGGTATAAAAATTGTATGAGAGATATCAGTTGTAGCCACCGTTACTTTTCCAAAAGTTGATAGAAAACTACGATTTTTGTAAAACTTATTCACAAAAACTTTCAAGTCGCTAGATTAACGCGTTCTCGAGTTATTTAAGATACGTAAAACGGAGAGACCGACAGACAGATGCATATACAATATACATCCTCATAATTTTTAATCGTGAAACGGATTTCGTACTGATCAGAAAGTTTCTATACGCCCCCGTGTTCGAGTCGATCTCCGTAATGAATACAATACTTTCCCTTTGTAGCAGAGGAAAGCAAAAAAATATCCTTAGAAGCAACTCAATTTTTTATTAAAAATGTTAACATATGTATAATATTTTAATTTCAATAATCTTAATTTAATAATTTTCTTCCTCATCGCTGCTTAGTTTAAACCAAATTAAACTTTTTTCCGCAAGATCTTGACCTCAACTTGGTTGTTATTGGCTGCGTTTAGACGAGGTTGAAACTGGTTGACTTCACCAAGTTTCCACTCGATTTTACGGGCCAGACGCTATCGGGTGTATGCGGGGAATTCACCTGCTGGCTAGGCCGGGTGAACTTGGTTGAAAACACATACACACATACAGTTCAATGGTGGGGGTTCACAAAATTTTTCTTGCTACATGCACACATTGACATAGCATGTGTAAATATACTGCAGTGCAAAAGTTGAAAAACACTACGTGAGAACGCAAGCAGGTTTTTTCACCCAGAGTAACTTGGTTGATTTCCCCCACGTCTGAACGCAGCCATTCGCGCACTTTATTATAATTTCATAAGAAATCTAGCATCTCGCTCAGTTTTCCAGTACCTACTCAAATCAACTGTTCACATGTGGAACTCAGGATTACACCATGGTTTTCGTAAACTTTTGGCCGTGTTAAATCGAAACGGTGTTATAGCAAACCAATTTTTTTTTTATTTTATTGTTATATTTATATATGGCACACAATTAATCCATAAAAAGTTTTTCTGCATCTCACGATTTGTAGGCCTCACACACGAGAATTTAGATTTCGCCATCTTGAATCAGGAAATTCCAAGAAATTTTGCAATTGCAAGATTTCAAGAAAATTATCTCTGGGATTTTTTCTCGCCGTCAACTCGAGCTCTGATTGGTCAATCAAAAATCTCTGCGATGAAAAATCCCAAATCAAGACGCGGTGTCAGTCTCAAGGGGTTAAATTAGATATGTCCTAAACAAATATAAATAATACAAAAAAATCTTAAAACCCATATTTTGAAAAGTAGTAACTTTTGGAAGACAGTCAATCATTATTAATTTTCTAATCGATTTAAATTCTCAGTTACGTACTCCACACAATATCAGTAGAGAAAATGAATAAAAAACTCTTCTTATCACAATTAAACCATTTGTTGCCAACGTCTAAATTTAGCAACTTTGTTACAATGTATAACAATTTAAACATTAATTAGTTGAAATCATCATTACATCACGCCAAAAAAGTGCTTAAGAAATCCAATCTACTATTTAGTCTAGTCCTTATCAAATATATAATTGAAATGAATATCACGTTTTTCTCTCAGGCTTATAATAAAGAAAAGCGTAACGCTGAAAATCGCTTTAGTATTCTATCAGTGTTAAGATTTCAAATGAAAGCAGTCTAAATATTTGCACAGTTTTTCCTCTCAAAATGAAAATCGTGTTTGGGGATTTTCAGAATTCTAAATGAAAAAAAAAATAATCTTTTGTCGAATTCATCGTCTATATGTAGCTATAAAAGATGTTATTTTTACCAAAAATCAAAGTAAGATTTTTCCGAGAAGGACCTAAAAATCATGAGATTCTTGAAAAGGCTTGTTCGACTGTAAGTTGTGCGCACAGAAAATCTTAAAATAGGACAAGTCACGAGGTTGAACAACCTTTGACTGTATCGACAGTAAATCGATCACTCTATAAAGAGATGAGGGAAAAACCGATTAAAAATCATTACTTTCTTATACGAAGTAGGGTCAAGGGGGGTGATTGTAAACGATTTTCACTTTTTGGATATTTTTTCAACTTTGTAATGGTTTTTTTAAAATTAAATCACTAACAGCGGAGTTTTGATATATTATATTAAAATTTGTTGTCTATTTATTGCCCATTCCATGTGATTTCAAAATTATAGGTCCTTAATTTTTTACAAAATTGGATGTTTACTTTTACCCCTATATTTTTTTCCAAATTTTTGAAAAATGGGGTAAAGGTAAACACCTTTTTTTTAATCCTTTTTTTATATGCGTATCTGCGCAAAATTTCAAGTCTCTAGCTCAATCCGTGCGCCCGCAACCCGCGCCACAGACACACGGACGGACGGACATGCAGAAGTTAATTTTTTTTAACATACTAGTATAATTCATTTTTGTGTGTGATGACAGGATCTTGGCGTTACAAACAGTAAGGCAAAGTGAATATACCCTTTGGTTTCACCATACGGGTATAAAAAGGGTGATTACATTTGCCAGAAATTGTTTACATTAACCCCATTATGTGTTTACATTTGGACATGAGGTTACAAATGAGGGGGTAAATGTAAACAGACAATAATTTTTTACAGTTTGTTTATAGCCAACAATTAACATATATAACTTATCTCAAGCAACTATATTGGTTGTATATTAAGCTAAAACATACATCTTTCTTTTAAAAATCCCTTCAAAATATAATTCTTTTCCCTCTTAGGAAAACTGAAATCACACTAAAAAGAAGCACTTTTTTTGACAGCTCCTACAGAACGAACCCTCTCTTAGATCTATTGTGCCACGTGTCCGCAGTGAGACAAAAGATCAATTTCCAATATATTATCTCGATAGGCTAAGAAGGAATAGCAGTTTGGGGACAACCAAAAGTGTTTACAATTACCCCTGTTTACATTTGCCCACTTTGACCCTATAATAAAATGTTGTGTTCATGAAAATTTTCGACCTCTTAATTTGGTCTAAAAAAAGTTTTCCAAGCACTGCTGAGTCGATTGGAGCATTATTACAAAAATGTCTTTCTGCCTGTTAGTCTGTTAGTCTGTGTACAAGATTTCTCAAAAACTAATAGCCATGAAATTTCATATGGATGTTTGGTGCTTGAATGCGACGATCCCATCAACTTTTGTTGCAAATCCATAATATTGAAAAATGTATAAAGGTAAAATGTATTTAGAATAGGATTCTACATAACTCATCCATACATCAAAATCCAATTAGACCACTGCTTCCCCCTTCCCCCGTACAAATGGAATACATTTTTCCTGTTTTTCCGAAAACTGTGCATCGTATTGAAAAAATTATGAAGGTAAAATGTGTTTAGATAATGATTTTACATAACCGTTCCATACATCAAAATCCAATTGGACCACCCCTTCTCCTACCTTCTATACAAATCGATATTTTTGAATAAACATTTTCTCTGTCATCATGTAGAGCAGGCTTGTCCAACCTGCGGCCCACGGGCCGCATGCGGCCCAAGACATGTTTGCATGTGGCCCAACAAAAACTGATATACTTACAAACTTTATTAATTAATGAAGTAAAAATTACCTACTTAAAATTGTTGACTAAGTATGTATATATTCTACGTTTTTTACTAATCACCCAAATAGCATCGAAAAGTACGGGAACATGAGATTTGTTCTTTGCGGCTTTAAAGTGCAGCAATTTACGCAATCGGGGCTAAAAATTTACACCTATAATTCACATCCGCGTAAAAGAAGCGAAAGAAGTGACGATCGCGTCGCACCGATTAATAATGCGTCTGCAAAGCCACAATTGCTTTAGTGGGGAAATTGGTGATCGATGGTTCGTCTTTGGGGCAACATTCGCTTCATGAAAATCCTGCAGCGATAGAGCAGCATTTGATGGTTTTCGGGTCGAAACTTTGATTAGCTTTGGAACCTGAATGTCAGTTTCGCTTTCAAGTAGCGCGTGATGGAAAAAGTGTCGACCCTGTTGCCACTAGAGTTTCATTAAAGCCCCCCGTCTAAGAAACACCAAAAAAAAATTGATGCCTTCAGCCGCCATATTCGAAAGGTTGGACACCATTGAAATTTGAAAGGTTGGACACCCCTGATGTAGAGTATATGAAGATTGACCCCTGGCAACTGTAGCTTTGTCGGATTATAGTGTAATTTGTGTGGGAATGTAGATGCATAAGAAAGTCATATGTCGGTCACATCAAATATTTTGTAAAGGGTTTTTAGAACTCAAGCCGCTATCTGGAAAATCCTTTTTTGAAAACCACTATAGATTGCCCATCAATAGCAAGACGCTGGCTCTTAAAATTAAATTGCATGACACTTACTCCTGACTTCTTTATATCCGCTTCAATAGAAAGAAATATAAATTCCACATATTCTTATCCCTTGATTTCAGGTGAATGTTCCATGATTTTATGTTCGCATGCGATTCACCGCGTGTCATGTTGTGAGTTTAACGAATTTATCTTCTCCTTGTTTTTAAATTTACCGCCTCCTGTGAATCCGTTCGGCTTGATGGAGTGGAGAGCTTTATGTATCAGCGCCATTATGTCTGGGAAATAGTTGGACCTCTATACATACTCATACGAGTAGTATATGATCTCAAGTAAATATGTAGCAGGGAAGGAATCCAGTGGGAATTGAAAACGGGCTCGTAAAACTTTTATTAAGTTGCTAGACATAATAATCTTCTGGCGTGGGATCAACTGGGTAGGTTGATATATAACTTTGAAAAAACAACAGCATTTTCCCTTTAACTGCTATATATATGTACCAGTCTGTGTAGAAAATGCTTTGATCAAAATTAATGGAGGGAGGGATTTTCATTTTCATGCAAGTAACGGATGTCGTTAGTGCATTTAGCCGTTGGCAAGTAAATAAATTGTAAGCGGAAAATCGCCTGACGCTGTATTTCCCGGTCGTTGACTCGAAAAAATACAGAAAAAAAGGAAACTTTGAGATTTTTCGATGAAAAAATTTCCCATTTCATGTAGTATGCATGAATTCAGCTTTTTGCGCTTTCCTTCGTTGTTGATAAGAACATCTTATGCTCTGGGTGCGATAACGGCAGTAGAGGACAAATGTAAAATTCATTCAGTTCAAATCATTTGCCGGGGTGTGATCAATTCGGTTGCGGGTGTTTTTGTCACCCCACGAGAAAATCTCCAGTTTCCCAGTATTTTGGCATTTAGACGCTTATTAACTATTCAACAGCGTGTTGAATATCTTTCACCACCATCAAATATATTAGAAATTCAAGGTAAAGTTTTTTTTATTATTACCTGTTTAAAAATTTCTCAATGTTTTCATCGTTGCCCTTTTGGGTTGCGTTTTTAACTTGGTATGAAATATTCTTTTACATATTAAAGTGCAGTTATTGATATAAAAAGGGCTTAGGTGAAATTTCAGTCACGCAAAAATGATTCTTAACTATTTTTATCTGAGAATGGTCAGTTTTATGTGGTATTCACTGGGTATAAACCCTAAGCACTGTTATTTAAATGTTCGTGTTAACATATTGTTTAAAAAAAAAACAAAAAAAAACTTTTACAGAAAATAACTATATTAGTAAATCGCCCTGAACTTTAAAAATCCATTTTTAATCAGTATTTTTTGAAAGTTTTTATTAGCTTATTGTGGAGTATGAAGCATATAGGAAAATTCTGTAACGCCCTATTGAAAAAACTGCTTATAACAATTTAAATTCTAGTTAGTCTGATCACTATATTTAGGGTGACCATATTTTTTTGTGTGAACCTGGGACATAGTACCTCTGGTGGGTAGCGGGTGTGTGAGCAAATTTTTAATGTTTCGAGATTAATCGTATAACAGGAGGGTTTGTTTCAATTTTTATTTGTGATTATATACAAAGTATTACGGGTGTTTTATGTTTCCAAAATACAACAAAAATTTCGCTGCAGACAAAAGTTTAAGAAACAAACAACCCATTATTAAAAATCTCACAAATCTTACAATGAAAACGATTTTTTTTTTAAAGAAAAGAGCTTAAAAACCCTAGCCCACCTAAGAACAGATGGTTCCATGGTTGAAGACAGTGAAAATGAAGAAAAGCGATAGATATATTAGTGAGACAAAGAAAGTGCAACAGACATGAAAACTGCGCGAAAAGTCGTGCACAGAAAAATGAGTCGTAGTTCCTTTCCTCACACAATTGAATCGAAAGTTATACAGAGCGGCGCTCAATTTTAAAATTCAATAACGCTAAATTTAAAATTTGAATTTAAAACTTGAAACTATCAGGGTATTCACGGTCGTCTTTTAAATTGCGAGTAAATTTACCGCTCGGTAAAGGTGGGTTTAGAAACACGAGCATTTTCATTTTTACTGGCAAAGTGAGCGAGATAGCGAAATTCAAATTTACGTGCGCAAAAAGTCGATCACATCAGTGTCTCACACGTACTTTCCCTTCCACTTTATGGCGAACTGTCACTGCACATCACCTTCTCGCAGCAATACGTTTGTTAGCACTTCAATTTCACCTAACAAAATCATTTTGTGTGATGTGATAATTAGTAACATAATTATTATCACCTCCCGTTTCCATTTAAAATGCGTAGCTTTCAAATAAACATCGAACTTAACCTTACTTTTGCTGGCTGCCATAACTCCCCATAATTCAGGGGTAACATTTTGCTGGCAGGGCGGGGAAGTCCAATGTGTTTGTTGTTGTTTACTGCCATAACTTTCCTATCGTCGACGAAAATTATGGATAGTAAAACCACTACATGCAAGCAAAATTTCCAGTAAAATTTTTACTGGGTGGCTTGCCGTCCCCTTCCCACTTGATGAAAAAGTCATAAGAAATCTGGCATTTCACTCACTTTGCCAGTAAAAATGAAAATGCTCGTGTTTCTAAACCCACCTTAAAGGTGGGTTTAGAAACACGAGTATTTTCATTTTTACTGGCAAAGTGAGCGGGATAGCGAAATTCAAATTTACGTGCGCAAAAAGTCGATCACATCAGTGTCTCACACGTACTTTCCCTTCCACTTTATGGCGAACTGTCACTGCACATCACCTTCTCGCAGCAATACGTTTGTTAGCACTTCAATTTCACCTGACAAAATCATTTTGTGTGATGTTATAATTAATAACATAATTATTATTACCTCCCGTTTCCATTTAAAATGCGTAGCTTTCAAATAAACATCGAACTTAACCTTACTTTTGCTGGCTGCCATAATTCCCCATAATTCAGGGGTAACATTTTGCTGGCATGGCGGGGAAGTCCAATGTGTTTGTTGTTGTTTACTGCCATAACTTTCCTATCGTCGACGAAAATTATGGATAGTAAAACCACTACATGCAAGCAAAATTTCCAGTAAAATTTTTACTGAGTGGTTTCCCGTCCCTTTCCCACTTAGTGAAAAAGTCATAAGAAATCTGGCATTTCACTCACTTTGCCAGTAAAAATGAAAATGCTCGTGTTTCTAAACCCACCTTAATTCAGTCACATTTAACAGATTTTTACCGAGACGGTAATTTGGTTCATGTAAAAATGAATTACCGGATTCGGTAATTGTAGACATGCCTTGAGTCGTGTTTTCCGGCCCGGTTATTCGGTATCAAGAATCAACCGCGAGTGGCGCTAGTAATGTTTTTAGTTGTCAAATTTTCTCGCTGGTTATCTCATTGGACTGATGCAAATTTTTTCAATTTTGATAGCCGTTGCCACAATAGAAATTCAAAAGAATACATCAAACATGGATTTAAAGGTATGTGACATATTTTACAATCAAATTCGCAGTTCATGATTTGGTCACGTATCAAATAAAAGCGCTGTTCTCAAATCTGTGCTGTTGGATGTTCACAGCAGAATATTTTCAGTCTTTTAAAATTACCGAAAACACCGAATACCGAAAATTAAAAGAGGACTGTGAATACCCTGTATGACATTATCTAAAAAACTATTTTTGTTTTATTGTTTGTTTTACATCATATTAGACGAAATTAGAAGAATTATTAATTTTTCTATTCGTTTGTTCGTCCAAAAATTAATGTTTGATCTTAGAAGTTAAGAGCACGAATTTAGAAAGGCAAACGTAAAATGTTCGCGTATTGGTCTTAAATTCGAGAACTTGTGTCAATTTTAAGTTCAATTTTTTTCTGAAGACGATCGTGTCGCTCTCTTCTGATAAGTATATTTATCTCTCTCTTACCAACGGAAAATCCCCATTTACCATATTAAGCTCAATTTTAAATCCTAGTCTTCTTAAAGTGAGCTATTTAAGCTCAATTTTAAATCCTAGCTATAAGAGACAGCATGCTCTGCCCGCAAAAAAAAGGGTTTCGAAGACAATTTTTTAGTGTTTAAGAAGTTACAATAATAGATTGCATAATTCCGGGACAAAAAGTTTAATTTCCAGGACGCCGGGATTGTCCCGGCCATTCTGGAACCTATGGTCACTCTTACTATATTCATATGGTCACCCTCACTATATTCATATGGTCACCCTCACTATATTCCTTCTAACACAAGATCTTACAAGTAACCTAATTAAAATGTAATGCATAACCAGTATTAGTTGCATGCGAATGCAGCATATCTTATTAGAATCTCATCAGCATAAATTATTTTTCTTTCTTTTTGTACAAAAAAAAATTACACACCATGTGTTGAATTATAAATTAGTTTCATTATCTTGCAAGGGACAAAGTCATTTTTGTAATATTTAATGATTTTTTTTCTATTACAGTACCCTAACAACAGACTGGAAATGTCGGAAAAGACAACCTGTAGAACGTTACAGAGAATCTTACATTATTCTGTAACACCGAGTCGTCCTCTGCCCGGTTCAAGACGTACTGATAGTGCCATTTACGATGTTGACTGTGATGAAGTGTATCCTGGAGTTTATGTGGGGGATGCGTATGTATTTGCTCGGTTATCGCTTTGATGTTGAAATTTCATTAAAAAAAATTTCCTTCATTTTTGAATTTTGTAGTGCTTCAGCCAAAAATAAAGTATTTCTTCGGATGATGGGTATTACACATGTTCTAAATACAGCAGAGGGTTCAAGATATGGACAAGTAGATACTGGCCATTCATACTACAAAGATATGTCAAGCGTTAGGTAAGAATTTAAGCCTAATTTCATCTAATCAGCTTGAATTTGAATTTGACAGTAAGCAGATGTAAATTAAATATCCGAAAAAAAGTTTTAATATTTAAAACATTTCTACAAAATCCACATTTATCGAGTTTTTCCATGTTTTGAGAACACACTGTATCGAAAATTTGTATCGATTTTTCGTACAGGCTCATGTTATTTACATGCTTTTATTCAGTCTCCCTTGTTTGTCTGTTTGTCTGTTTGTCTGTCAGGGTCAAATATTGTAATTTAATTTTGACACATCCACTCATCCGATTGACTTGAAATTTTACACATACGTAACTTATATTACAACACAATATTTTCACTACTTCGTCCTGGTTAGGACAACGGAAGGTTTTGTAAGGATATCGTGATTACCCTTTTCCTCAAATTTTCTGGGAAAAAAAATCAGGGAGTTTTTGGGTCTGTAAATCCAATTCTGACATTAAGAACTTTGTAAGAATAACGGAAAGTCCTGGAAGAGTAACGCGATTATCCCTTTTCTCAAATTTTCCAGAAAATGATCTCACCTGGAGGCTTTTGAGGTCCCTGAATACGATTCTAGAATTAAAGTCTGTAAGGACATCGAAAGGTCCTGCCAGGGTATTACTCAAATGGTCGGGAAAACAATTTACACGTTCTATGGATTTTTTATTAAGGATTTTTTATTAACAGCTTAAATTTCTTAAAAAAAATACGGGACTCAAATTGCTGTTTGTAGAGCTTCGGATTTTGTCTCCAAAATGTTCAGGTTACTGGAATTTATTCTATGGGATTCTGTTTGGTGAGAAATTCAATCGGAATGAAACTCTCCTTCTACAAAAAAATGTGTGGAATGTGTAAAAGGACAGGGCGAATTCATAAAGGGATGCGGAAATAACCAAATAAAAAATAAATTAATATTTCATAACCTTTTTCGAAAAATTCAGTCACAATATATATTACAGTAGAATCCCGATAATTCGTATTTCAATGGACCAGCAAATTCATACGAATTATCGGGATTTACGAATTCTCGGGGTACGAATTATCGAGGTACGAATTATCGGGATTCTACTGTATAAAGTTAATTTTTTGTATTTTAAGTGTGTTTTAATATCTCATTGGATGCGATTCCTTTGCACATTGCCCGTTACTCTACGTATGGAGTACGTAGTTCTTCGAAATTTAGGTTTATTTTTAATTATCCTTTAACTATGTACAATTCCATAGGAAAGATTGGTTAATTAGCTTCATTATCTAAAGAAAAGTAGTTTGTAGAAAAGCTAGATTATGATGACTTAATTTTGCTAGATTAAAACTGAGAAATCATTAAACCTAATTGGGATACCTATGCTTCATATATGTCCTGCTTTTCGCAGGATAGTCCTGTTATTTCGACCCAAATCCTACAACATTTTAAATCCTGCGTTTTCGCCCAAAATCCTGTAAAACTCGTAGCAATGTCGATAAATACTTATTTATTTAGTTGTGCAAATATAAACCTTTCCCCTTCGTGGAAATATAAACCTTTCGGAAGGTTCCCCTTAACCGTCTAAATTTGCTTGGCTGTCTTTAAAAATCATATGCAATGCCACAAAGAAAGTAACGCATTCAGTATGACATCACTCTAATAGATTTTAATTACTAAAATCAGTAGGTAAAATGTAACACTCTTTACAAAGTGGTACAAAGAGAAATTCAATCTATTCTAAAAATTTTATCCTAACTATTACCTTTTCTGTTACATTTCAGGTACATGGGATTCCCAATGATGGACCAGCCAACAACAGATATTTCTCGATATTTTTATATTGCATCGAAATTTATTGAAAACGGAGTAAATAGTGGAGGTAAATTACAATCGAAATTAACACTTTTGCAAAATTGAAATAATTTTTAATTAAATTTTCAGGTAAAGTTCTTGTTCACTGCTTAGTAGGTATGTCCAGATCGGCAACATGTGTTCTAGCGTACCTTATGATCTGCCGAAAGATGAGTGCCGTAGATGCTATTCGAACCGTTCGGATGCGCAGAGATATCCGTCCGAACGATGGTTTTCTACAGCAATTAGCAGATTTAGACAACGAACTAAGGCGCGACAGAAGTTATTCATCTTATTAGAAATTTCGTATTACCCATTAAAACAACAACAAGAAAAAATGGAAATCTTACAAAATAAATTAACAAAATAACATTAAAAACTAAGAAATTCATCACCCCCACAAAAATATTGTAATAATAACAACAATACTGTTTCTTTTTACAAAGATAAATTTTTTTCACATTTTTTTATAATGAAACAATATTTTTATATAAATAAACAAAAAAAAAGAGGAAATATGAAAATTTTAAGAAAATAAAGTAATTATTTTGGTTGTTATTTATTATCTATTTCTTGTTTCAAATAAGCAATTCTATAAGTGTAAAAAATGAACACAAACAAGCAGCAAATAATAATTTTATAATAATTAATTTAATACCTATGTGTAACCTGTTAATATTTAATTATTAAAAGAAAATTTATATAAGAGTTTGAAGGACAAAGCTAATAAATTGAATAAAAATTTAATATTTTGTAAATAAGAATTTTAAATGAGTGCATTTTTTTTATTGTTCCAATGAAATATTATAGATTTGTGGTTTTTCCCCCTAAAATAGTATTTTCTTTTACGGATTGGAGAATATTTAGAGAAATGTTTTTTTCAGCTGCGAATGGACATTAAAGAAGTTGTAAGACAAGAATTGATTTATGAAAAAACTACTAATGCTGTTACCGAATTTCACCGAAGTTAAGGTGTATGAAAAAGGATAAAAAAAATTACCAAAAAAATACATTAAAAATATTCATTTTGTAATACCATCAAAAAGTGTTTTCAGTAAAAAAAGAAACCTTTTATTTTAAAATGTAGAACTACTACATATACATTGCAAAAAACAATTCAAACATTGAAACAAAATTCCATAAAACTCGAATTAATGGATCATCTAAAAGGAATTGAAAAACTTAGAAAATTACAAATCCTTATATATAAAAACGAATATTTTAATAGTTCTGACATTGCATAAATAAATATTCTATTTACACATAAAAGCATATTTATTCAGATAACACTTGAAACACAAAATATATTTAAAAACCATTTACAAAAATTGAAGTAAATTTTTGAAAAAAAAAAATATAGTTGAACTTTTTTTTTATATTTACCTTGTCATATATATAAACTTGTGCGTTTACATTCTAAAAAAAATAAATTAAAATTATCTGTAGAAACATTTATTGCCGTTCAGTTCTATATTTACCTACCACCTTTTTCGAATATCTCTTGGTCCCAATTCACACGATAAGTTTTTTGATTCATGAATCACGGCCATTCTCTTTTAAACATTCACGAATCATTCACGGTCATTTACACGGTAAATGTTTTGACGTGCGTCTTTTTGACGTTTATGAAAGTTTTTGTCGTAAATTAACATGAGCGAATACGAATGAGAGCAAAAAGGAATAGAGAAAACGGACTTGCAATAACTTATGGTGGATCAAAAGTTGGTGATTCACCAACTTCTCGCCCTTCTTGTCCTCGTTTGGCCGTGACGTGAATCAAAAAACGTATCGTGTAAATCCGGACTTGGTTAAAAAACCTTACCTGACATTTTTTTATATAATACTAAAATAAGAAATCAGATCATATTATTGTAGCGAAACATAAAAAAAAATACATATAAGAGATGTGGGATCATTCAAATTCGACAAACTTTGTATTTTCAATATACGAAGATAAATATGAAACTTTAGAATTTAACAATTTTCAAACTTGGCCCACATCTCTTAGAGCCTTAATAGTAATGGTTATCAAAAATCCAATACCACCTAAACTAACTTAAAATTCAGATTTTTTTTTAAATTTATTAGATTTTGTCGAGTTTTTCAGTAATGCAAATTGAGAGTAAAATTAGCT
This sequence comes from Chrysopilus asiliformis, assembly GCA_964034945.1. NCBI lineage: Eukaryota > Metazoa > Arthropoda > Insecta > Diptera > Rhagionidae > Chrysopilus > Chrysopilus asiliformis. Next base: position 34,292,484 of record OZ035960.1, on the reverse strand, counting down.
ACCACTACGTTTTTATAACACATATTGCAATACTGAATTTTAAATGTCGGTTAAACTAATCTTTGTTTCTAATTTATTGAATTTCTGTAACATTACCTAAATCTAAAAATGGTCTTAAAATTCCAATGAACATTTAATTGGTCATTAAAAAAATTGATTTTCGTGAGAAACAATAACTTTTCAATAAAAGAGTTTTTCAATAAAAAAAAGGTATTGTTTCTAATGAAAATCAATTTTTTAATTACCTCGCCGTCAAAATAAAAAATTTTGAATTCAAAAAATATTTCAGTTAGTAGTAAAATTCTTAAAAGAGATTTTAAAAATTTCCGTGATTTGACTTGAGAAAAAATTGAAAAAGCTCGTAAAATTAATTCACACTTTTTTAAATATAAAATATTATTACCTAATTTAAAATTAAAATTGAATCTATTTATAATATATCTAGTTATTAACAACAACAACAAAAAAAAATAAGAAAATGTTCTGTTTAAACAAATACAATACTAAAAGAAATAAACACCATGTTATATTTATTAAGTTTTTTTTTAGGAAAGAGAACGAAATGAAAGTATGAAAAATTGTACAAAACATTTCATAATATATAAGCTTGTTAAAATAAAAACAGGAAAGAAGGAAACGTTTCTAAAATGAGTTTTATTTTATTTTACACACACCAGAAAACGAATTTGTGGTTTCCGTGTTAAATGATTTTTATATCACGTTTTCAAAATATCAAAAAAATATAGAAATCACATTTTTAACGATTTTGAGAAAACATTATTGTCCTTGCAGGGCTTTCGGGTACATATTTCAAAACTTTACAATTAGATTCATGATGACCGATCTTAACAACACCTTAATGGTAGTTTGTCTTAAAAAACTGAAAGATTTTGAATTTTCAAATTCTTCCATTTCGAATTTTCAAATTCTAACATCAGATTCGTCACCTAACATCACCTCTAATTTAAATTTAAAAAAAACGGTTACAAGAGAAAATTTTTGTTATCCGTTCCTTAACGATTTTCTCCAGCCGCCCTAACTTTTTTTGTTATCCGTTCCTTAACGATTTTCTCCGGCCGCCCTAACTTATCGGTCTTTAGCCGAGATAAAAGGTGATGTGAATAAAAAAAATAGCTTTTGCTAAAACTGATGTTTTTTAGCTGTATGCAGTCTGCATAGTCTTCATAGTCTGCTATTTTTTTATTCACATCACTCAATATCCCGATATTATCACGATAGCACGATCTATTTAAGATAACAACTTAAGGTCGCCCTCCATTACCATGACTTCTGTAACTGCAAAAAAATGCAGAAAACTAGAGCAAGATAGACTTATGTAGATCTAAAAAGGAATGACTGAATACAAGTTAAACGCTATCCCTTCCAGTTTCACAATTTTATAGCAATCATATCAAACCTTATGCTATGAATATAATATTCAAATTGGCATGGTAACAAAGCTTTTGACTATGCATGCGAAGGAGAAAAATGACATCACGCTATAATAACAGTTTGAATGTGTCCGTGCTTACTATTCACTTACAAGGACAATGTGTGATTGTAGTAGAAATCGCCATAAAATCGCCATAAAATCGCCATAAAAAAACAGGGGAAATTATTTTTGCAGTTGCCGACAAATTTTTGCAGTTGATTCTTATCTCCCTTTCTCGCCAAGGTATCTTCACATAAATGTGTCTCTATTTTTTTGCAGTTGGGAAAAGTCATGGTAATGGAGGGCGGCCTTTAATGAAAATTGCTTTAGCGGTTTAAGGGATCTTAGTTCATAGGATTTTAGTTTCTGTTTGAAAATACTAAAGACTACCAAAATAATAGGGCTATTCACTCTTAATCGTAGTTGATCGTAAACTCGTAGAAGTAAATAAAATCGTAGTTTTTTGACAGTTCTCCATATAAATGTTTTTACGACGAAAACTACAATCTACCACACTCGAAGGTATGGTAAAATCGTAGTTTTTGTCGTACTTCTAATAAAGTGAGGTTAAGGCATGTTTTGTGACATGTCAACTTGGTGCCAACTCTAAAATGGACATTGGAAAAGCAAGTAAATTAAAGTATTTTTATGATTTAGTATAAATTAAGCGTTAAAAAATGCTTTAAACAATTTAGGTAAAGAAAATAAATAAAAGAGTCAAACATTTACGACAAAACCCACAACCTCTAGTAAAGCGCTGCTCACGCTTCGTTGTACTTTTCCATCGTAGATGTACCGTACAATCTACGATTTTACTATCTGCGATCAAGAGTGAATTGCCCTAATATAATTTTTCAACTACAACAGAATCGGAAACGCACACTTTTTCATTTAACTTTCCATACAACCCGAATCAACCTCCTGTTCAATAGTAAAAATTTGATCAAAATCTATTCATCTATAAAGGGTCTTTCAATAAGGACATAACAATTTTGAATTTTAATAAAAACGCACCCTAAAACTTTTTTTATGATCTGGCAATGATAAAACTTCAGTCAAGGTTCACATTTTTATCATGGTGAAGTTCACGAACGAGCAATGCTACACAGCTGGTCAAACAATTGATCTATTGAAGGAGAAGTTCGGTAATCGTGTAATCTCGAGAAATGGTCCGGTCGAATGGCCACCTCACTCATGCGATTTAACGCCGTTGGATTTCTTTTTATGGGGTTATGGTAAGTCGTTGGTTTATGCCAACGAGCCAACAACGTTAGAGGAGCTCAGGAACAATATCGAACGCGAAATTGCCAACATTCCGGCCGATATGTGTGGAAGAGTGGTGGAAAATTGGCTCCAAAGAATCAATCAACGGTGGCCATATGAACGACATCGAATTTCATACTTAAATGTAACATGTCCACTACACCTGGAGTAAATTTCAGCCCGATATCTCAATTATTCTGTGTTTTATTTAAATACAAAATTGTTATGTCCTTATTGCAAGACCCGATAGCTAGAAAATAGTAGGGAAGAGGGTTCATTGGTATCTGACGGGCTGGGGGGCCTATTATGGAATACGATCGCAATCATAACCATCAGAAATTGTGTATTGTTGTTAGTGTTTTCTACAACAACATTACAATTGCGATCGTATTCCATAATAGGCTCCCTGAACTTGAATTGCAGATGTTTGTCTACCTTTATCCTTTATCCAACACAGAAAACCATCTCCCAATCGGTTGAACAGTTCAGAAGTGATCCAGGAGAGCAGGAGATCCATATTAATGTTGCATTCCCACATATAAAATTTCTCTGATGTCGGTTGAGCCGTTTTGGCGTAATACCGGATTCAGGCATACACACAAACCGAGACAAACAAAAATAAAAAAATAAAAATTTTTGTCTTCAGTGCAATGTAGGAACATTGATGTAGGTATAGACAAATTTTTGATAAAATGCAACATTAAATAAAAGTTTAAAAAAAATTAGATTTTAGTCCTGAATAATTTTTATTTACGGTGGAAAAAGTCTATACCAGTTACTAAAAACAATTTTACTAACTGAAATCTGAAGTTTTCTACAAAACAAAAGAACCCCTGTAATCCACAAAGTCTATTAAGATAGCAAAAACTTTTAGATAAGATAAACTTATTTAAACTGCAAATCGCAAAGCTTTCATACATTTCAAAAAGCTTAGAGAAGATAATTACATTTCTTGTGAAATAACATTTAAGTAAAATGAGTCAAAAGCGTAGGCACAACAAAACTTAAGTTCAGTTAGATTTCATCAGCATGAAAGATAAACTTGTTCAAGTTTTCCAATTAAAAGTAAGTCCAAGTGATTATTGAAAATAGTGTAAAATTAAGTTTTTCCTTAGAATTCTGTAACAAATTAAAGACAAGTTTTTAAAGTACGAAGACAAGTTTTTAGCTAAAGTAAGAAATATTTAAAAATTTCTAAGAATATGCGAGTTGTCTAAAATAATAAAAAAGCATGTAATTTTCTTTTTTGTATACTAACGGAATAAATCAACTTATATTCCATTTAAATTACTTAACCAAATTGCTTAGTTATGATTGAAAAACTTGAAAAACGACATCAGAAATCTATCCAACAACCCCATAAGACTGTGATAAAAAAACAATGCCATAAGACTGTGATAATAGATTTTTTAAATTTATTCCGCAATTTTCCATAGTTGATAAAATTTTTTTAAGAAAATTTCGTTGTTTTTTGGGAGCTACAAATCGAATATTTTTAGAATTTTTTAAATTCTTTTTTTTTTTTAATTTTGAAATTTTGAGTGTTTTTGTTCTTTACTGGGTTTTTTTTAATGAACTAAAATTGAAAATTAAATGTTATAATCAACTTAATTGTCGAAGTATTTGCCTAAAAAATGTTAAAAAGGTTCAATGCTACAAAATATGGTGAATTTTTCAGGGTTACAGGTTCTTTAAGGAATCCTCTGTCCAAGAATGGAACCTCATAAATATCCGTTGACTAGTTTACAGGATAGCGGGTGAGAGGGTACCAGGGGAGGGAAACATGCGCGCCATCTCAAGCAATCAAACGCATTGGGGTTGAATAAAAAACCATGCAGGATTCGACGCTTTTTGTGCCCCCGGGCTAACTTTTGAACCAGTTGGGGTTTCACTTTCGATGTACCTGCATTGGAAAGGTAATTTGCTCTAGTTTCATTGACACAAGCTCTTTTTTGTTGGGGAACTGCAATGGGATGGTCAGCTGCCATCTTAGACGACATGATTTTTCCATAACGGTCCAATTTTGCCCGATCGAGAACTAAGCCTTGCCATTTCCGAGAAATGCAACTATACAAAATTTCAAATCTCTAGCTCAATTCTTTCGAAAGGTATGTTCACGGACGAAAGGTGTTCACGGACAGACAGACGGACGGACATTCGGAAATCAAAATCTTTTGTCATCCCTAACACCCTTATGTAGTTTATTTTTGCATCCGATGATTGGTTCGATACGTTACAAACCATATACTGAATCTAATATACTCCTATATGATATACTAGCAACTTTCCAACGCAGGTACAACGAATGTGAAACCCAAAACTTAGTCAAGGGGCATTTTCGTGCATCGTTGTTTGTGCTCACTGGGGCAAGCGGCAATACGATTTTTGAACAAAAAAACCACCAGTTAAAATTGTTTAACCCTTACAGAATACATGCCATGTATCACTTTTTTCGTAACAAATGCACGGCGAAATATTTTCAGTGTGCTTTAGTCATTGCGATTTGTGTCTTCCTCGAGCACTAGCGATAGCAAATAAAGTTAAACTTTTTTTTTCGTGTGTTGTAGGGAACAAAACATTTGCTATTTTTCTGTACCCCTAGGCGTTAAGAAAAGGCGCCGCAGGCGAAAACTTTTAACACTCAAAGTGAAATATAACTAGTTAAAAAATCATTGAAGTTGAAATTTCTTGCTTAAATATAATTTACGCTTTATCCGCTACTTTATTAATTTCATAAAAAAATGATTTTAAAAACAATCGTAACGCAAATATTCGAAAAATATTTGGCCCCCGCCGGTTTAGAAACCATGCTTCAGATAAATCGAAACAAATATCAACAAGTTGCATGTCCTTATTCGTGATACTGCGCAAGTCGTACGAATATTGAAGAAATATTCCTTCCCCATGACAACCTCTTTAAAAACAAAATGATCAAAAATATCATTAGTAATGACAGATAATAAATAGTTTTCAGTAGGAAGAATAAATTAAAACAATTAAAATGAGTGAACTTGATACAAAAATTTACAAATCTATAGAACCAAAGGTGTTCATAGTAAAACCGAAACGCTTTATTCGTCATCAAATGGAAAAAAAGTCAAGCGTTGACTTTTCGACCTCTTCGGACGAAGATGCGTCTTCCAAGGATCACAAGTACCTTCCCCGGACTAGAAATCTCAAAAAATCACAGAAAACATCAATTGGAAATATTCAATCTAAAGCAGAGAAGATTGGTTCATTAAAGACCAGCAAAAGTTCATCAATTGCGTCCCACAGTAGTAAAAAATCCGAAATTTCAGAATCGGTACCGGAAAGTAGCCAGCAGGAAAAAATTTCTTCCAAAACAGTTATTCAAAGAGGTATGTGGAAAATTTATTTGAAATGACAAAACTTTTTTGTGTAATTCATTTTAGAAATTCCAAGGACATCATCATCCGCTAGCAGTAGTAAATGTGAAACATCCGCATCAAAGGAAAGTTCTGAATCTGACGACACAACAGAAACTCCAACGGAAACTCCTCTTGAAAATGAATCTGGAGAAGTCAGCGAAGACGAAAGTTCCGAGGAAATTCGAGTTCCTAAACCAGCTCCGAGAAATGAAAAATCCAGAGGTGAAACACGGCGACAACGCTCAAAGTCAGAGAAACACTTGTACAAAAATATCTTAGGTAAACCGCATAACGTTTTCATGGATTTCAGTGAATATATCAAAAATTTTAGGAGTTCATATTCACGGAAGTGATCAACTGAAATTTAAAAGTTATATAAAAGCAGTAAGGGTTCGTGTGTCCTTGTACAACGTACAAACTGGAGAGCTAGTGCGGAAGCATAAGAAATCCAGGAATGTGATTTTGAATTATGAGCCAGACTATATGGATTATATACAACCTATTATTAGTAGAGAAGGACGCATTTCTAGTGAAAAGTAAGTAAATGTTTAAAAAAAATAAGAAGCCTTAAAAACAATTTTTCGACTTACATAAAAAATTTCACGGCCATAAAAACATACAATAAAACCTATATAACTCGGACCCTATATAAGCCGGAAACATGCACTTTTCAAAGTCCCGTGATTTTGAAGACGTTTTTCATGCAAAATGAACCTGGATAAGCCGGAACCGGTTTCACCCGAACTCGGGCATCATTTTTTCTGCATTAGCCGGACATTTTTTTCAATCAGATTTTTTATAGTCTATATGCATAGTCTATATGTACTGAAGACCAAAAAATTTTATACTTTAGATTCCAATTGAAAATCAAAAGAAATTTTTTATCCGGAAAACTTGTTACCTAATTTTCTTTTTTGTTTTTGGTAAAAATCGTATGTAAGAAGCATTGAAAATGCATAAAATATTGCACAAGGGGAGTAAAATCAATACGTAGGTAAAATATAGGTGAAAATATAAATTGAAACATAAGAAAAGCTACAATTACCAGGGGCCAATCGTCAAATATTCTATATGAGAGCAAACAAAGTTTTTTTTTTTAAAAATCCATTTGTATGTGGAAATGTGGTATGTGGAAAAGGGGGGAAGGAGTTTGATGTATGGAACGGATATGTAAAATCATATTCTAAACTCTCCTACTTTTTATTGTCAGATGCCTTTCCAAGAACTGTGTTCGTTTCATAAACTAAACCACCGTTCACGACCTGAGGTATTTTATGGTCGCAAAAAGTGTTCACAAATTGAAACGTTCACAACGCGAAGTTTCACAGCACATTTTTTTATACCCGTATGGTGAAATATACCCTTTATATTAACTTTGCCTTACCGTTTGTAACGCCAAGATCCCGTCATCACACATAAAAATGAATTACACCAGTGAGTTTAGAATGATAAAAATAATTAATTTTTGCATGTCCGTCCGTCTGTCCGTCCGTCTGTCCGTCCGTCTGTCCGTCCGTCCGTCTGTCCATCCGTCTGTCCGTCCGTCTGTCCGTCCGTCTGTCCGTCCGTCTGTCCGTCCGTCTGTCCGTCCGTCTGTCTGTCTGTCTGTCTGTGGCGCGGATTGCGGGCGCACGGATTGAGCTAGAGACTTGAAAGTTTGCACAGATCCGTTTTTCGTAAAATGCGAGGCTAAGTTCGTTAATGGGCAAAAAGGGACCATAAGGGGGGGGGGGGGGGGGGGGGGGGGTACCCCCCATACGAACGAAATCGTTTTTTGTGAATATCTCAAAAACGGTGCATCTTATCAAAAAAGCCCAAGAACAAAAGTTATTTAGGATATGATTCTACATAAAACTCCCATACATCAAAATCCGATTGGAATAAATTTTAAAAAATCTTATTGGAAAGTTTGACTTCAAAGTGGAATTTTGGTATAACTGTTCGAATTTTGATACGAATATCACCATACGGGTCTCCAATGATTGCCAGATTGGCAATTATAGCTTTTGTTATGTTTATACAGTACAAGTGTTTTTTAGTTCACCCTGTGTAAGCCAGAAACCTGCCTAAGCCAATCAAAAATCCCATTCCAGTGCGAGTCCAGCTTATAAAGGTTTTACGGTATAAAAAATTAACAAAAGTCTAATTCGTGAATAATAATTTTCAATTTAAAACAAACTGAGAATGACTTTTAAAGTGCCTTTTAAAGAGAATGCATTTTATAAAAACCTTAATAAAAATTTTAATAAGATATGTAAATTAGGTGCAATACGAAAATTTATTAAAAAATTATTTTTAAATGTCTATGAAAGAAATTTCAAAATAAAAAATGTCTCAAAATTAAATTTAAAAGAAATCACAAATGAAATTTAAAAAAAAACCAATGGCATTTAAACGCCCCTGAAAACTGCAAAAAGTAATCGAGCCGCCAAGTCTAGACAATACGTTGAGTGAAGAAAAGCTTCCCTTTAAGCCTTCACTGAATTTGCTCGACGGAAATTAAGTTTATTGTTAATAAATCTGAAAAATCCATATTTTTTTTAGGAAAAAATTGTAAAAAATACCCCTTGAAGCGTGTCTTTAAAACCATACAGAAGTCAAGAAAAGTAAAAAAAAATCTTTTGTTATTCATTTATATTTCAGATTTGCCTTTACTTGGGATGAAATTCTTGTGATAAATGAAGACATTGATTTCATGAAAAACCATAATTTCATTGTGTTTTTCGAACTAATTGACGTTGTCAATCCAGATTCCAAAAATGTCACCAGCTATGGTAAATAAATAATAATTTAAGCTGAATTCTTTGTTAATATAACTTTTAGATGGATGGCATAAAATTTGCTGGGCATTTTTAAGACCACACACCGAAAAATCAAATATGTTTGAAAAAAAGTGTAAACTGCAACTTTACAAGTACAAACAAAAATCACAAAAAGCCCAATACACCTCAGTTTTGGAGGAATGGTCCTTCAAGGATCGAACAAAGTATTTTTCAACTATTGATGTCTCGTTGATTCCTTTGAAGCCGAATGTCGAAAATATCGGCTTAGGTCGACCACACACTGCTTTGCAAATGGATAAACAGGAAAAGTTGCCAACAAATATAGAAAAAGATTTAAAAATTCAACGAACAACAAAAGAAGCCAAAGAACGAGTCCAGCTTATGGAGTCTTTGACCAACAATCAGGAATCGCATTGGAAATCTGCGTTTCTAACAATTAAAAGAAGTTGTTTCGGTTTTCCAAATTCTATTTCAAATAGTAAAAATTTCAAAAAAGGCAGCACCATCTGTGAATTCAGCTACGATGGAAATTTGGTTGCTTATACGGAGCAATCCACAGTAATTATTGCAACTGTTCCAAATCTACAAGAAATCGCTCACGTATATGTAAATTACGATACCGGATTTGTGCATTCCGTCAAATGGTTGAGGTCTACAGATAAAAATATTCTAATTGCAGCAGGAGATAAATTCTGTAAAGTAGCGAGCATCGGACATCAGGATTTTAATTTATATGTAACTTACTTTGTTATTATATGCAAATGAGTGTTTTTATTGCTTTATAAATTTTTAGGAAATTATTCGCCATCCCTCATTTGTTTACGCAGCAGATTTTATAGAGGAAAATGGATATTGGTCGTTTGCCTCAGGAGGAAAAGATCAAATTTTGAGGATCTGGAAAGTCTGGGCCGATAACAAAGTAAATATGGAAATATGTAGACCCGACATTGCCAAGTTAAAGTATGCTGCACACGTCTTTAAAAACAAAAATCACATTCTTTAAAAATTTTGAGAAGATTGCGTTATTCTTACAGGACGTTCTGTTTGGATTATTGAAAGTCCAACATCGAATTCGTGATCAGCGACGTTTCGAACCCCTACTAAAAATTCTCCCGAAAAAACGATCATTAATATGCAAAAAAATACCCAACTTTGGCTGGGAGTTGCTGTACATTAGATTTTTTGATCTGCGGCGCATTTTTTCAACGTTTTTCCACAAAGGGCGCATGTTTATCAAATGATTTGGCCTGCGGTGCATTTCTCCTTATTTTTATGTTTACAATTACGTTACAACTATTTATTTACGACCGAGACTTGAGCATAATTCGCACATTTGGGCTGGAGCACCAAAAACTCTCCTGCAACTGCTGAACCGAATTCAAAAACGTGCGATCCGACTGATTGCAGACAAGTCTTCGACAGATTTATTACTGTGTCAAGCATCATCGCTCTATTGGGGTATTCAGCATATTCTATAGATATTTCCATGGGAAATGTTCCACCGAAATTTTCCAACCTATTCCTCCACGGTATAGTGCAGCTGCATGCACGCACGACTTATCCTTGACCCTTCTCGTTTTCACACGGTAAAGTTTAGCAGTTCCTTCATTCCGCGAAAAACAAGACTTTGGAGCCATTTACCATCCGATGTTACTCACAGAAGTTCAAGAAGAACATAAATCGACATCTCCTTTCGTTCTTCCGATCATCCTGAGCTGTGCTTTGGCATTAAAGGGACTTCCCCTAAGCTCTGGCTGGAACTATTAAAAGAAACCCTGTAGAGAAATTTCACCGAAATCGGTTGAACCGTTTTCGGGTGATGGTTGGAACAAACATTCAGACAGATAGACAGACCTTAAAATATGTGAGATTCTCGAAATTTACAAGTTTCTTTCTTTTAGCGACCCCCAAAACTTTGCCAAGAAATCAAATGTCATTCATCCTATATTATTGGAATTTGTACTTCGATGGATAATTCAAGATTCTTTAGTGCTGAAGTCAATGGAAATATTTTTGAATTCTCCAAAGATATTGGCCACCAGATATGGATTCAAAAGAGGTTAATTATATTTATTCATAGTTGAAAAATGTATTTTGAAATACTGGTAATTTGAAACTTCACTCATTTTATTCTTTAGAAAAATTGGAACAATCCCTGGACCTTTAGAATATATTCAACTACATCCAGGAATTGAGCGGATCTATGGAATAACACATTCATCACTGTATTCAATGGATTTTAACTCTCAATACGCAAAACGACTGTTCTCCGGTATAGTATCTTCGAAACGTGGTTTTCACCGATTTAGACTGTCCAGATGCGGATCATACTTATTTCTACCCTCAAATTCCAATTGGATAACATGTTGCAACTTAATGACCGAAGCACCAGTAAAAAAGATCGAAATCAACTTGCCACGTGGTAGTTTTGTAAGTGCCCTTGACTGCCATCCAGAGGGAAAATATCTAGCGGTTAGTGTCTATGGAAAACAGCAAGGAGGCTTCCAATTATACGAATCTAATAATTCAGAAGATGTGAAATTAACTTCAACAGCTGGAAAGAGTGATAACTTTGTTGAGACAGGACGAAGTATTCCAGGAAGTTTACTGGACGGAAATGAGTCGTTTAAGGAGATTCTGGAGAAATTGGATAACATCTTCCTATCGAGTAGTTCACAAATGAGTAACAGAACTGATGATTTCAAGCTTATTGAGAAACAACGTGAAGAAACTGAGAGCTCTGAAGCAATTCCCTCTAATCGCACATTTACAGTAACGAATGAAGGAAAAATTGGCACGTATAGTATTCGGAAAAACGAGGACTTTTCCAATGTTACCTACACAATTAAAGCAGTGCCTAATTCTGAGGATACGGATATCTCCGAATCCCTTGATGATTAGATTTTTAAAACCTGCAAAACGATGGGCAAAGCAAAGAAAAACTATTTACTTAGATGAAATATTTTCCAAAAGATTTATAATTTGCTTAAAAATAGTTAAAATAGTGTAATATAATTTATTAAATTTTTTATAGGTTTGTTTTCATTGGTATGAGATAGAATTACTTGGCCAGAATTTGTCCAAATCCTACTGTGATTTAATCGCATTCGATGTCTGCATAAAATGCAAAACAGAACGATTCCATCTCTTCCATATTCCAATGTTGGATCCTTGCCAATGCCCTGTATTCACCACATTCCAAGTTCCCATTGAAATCCTCCAAAGACATCGAAAGATTGACTTGATTAAAATGTAGAGGCACCTGAAATTGAAGCACATATAATTTTTTTTATCAAATTTTCACTAAGCGACCAAATATATTTAGAACACGGAAAGTTGGCTGCAGTTTTTGGTAAAAAAATTTAGACTCCCGAAAACCACAAAACCTCCTTTGGGGCTGCCTATAAAACACATTGTATAACGCTTTTTATAAGCGTATCACGCTTTTTAAAACCGTATCACGCTTTTTATAAGCGTATCACGCTTTTTATGCCAAATTGGCAATTATAGCTTTTGTTATGTTTTTCTTATCAGAATGACCTCCACAGCCCGGCAGACTCCCTAGAAATATTTGATGGACAACGCGTTTTCCAAACTCTTGCACCCTCTAGAATCCTGTTTTGAAAATGACTTACATCTTTTATTGGTGGACAAGATCTTTCCTTTCCTTCCAAATGTTTTACATAATTATACCAAAATTGATTCGGATCAAATATAGTTGTACAAATATTTTGGCTTTGAATGAAGTACGGCAAATCCGTCCAAAATCCTCTAAATTTACTTTCAGTATGTACTGTTAGCTGTTGATAAATCAAAAAAAAATGTTCCATTAAAATCTGTGAGTTTTTACCTTTGTTAAAACCTAAATTTTTAGAATAGGGAAGTTGGGATTTTAAAAAAAAAAGTTACTTAAAAACCATTACACCCGTCCCTTAATTTACACAGTACTCGATTTACACGGTTTCGCTTTTACGCGGTTTTTAAATTTACAAAAAAAATTTTCTTTTCACATACTCGTGTTATTGGACGCACACGTTTAAACTAGTTTTATTGAATACACCTCTTTTGTCACAAATGTCAAAGTAAATTTAAATAAGAAATGTCAACAAGAGGAAATTTAAAGCTATTTTTAAGAAATTTACAAAGATATGCGCCAAAACAAGAAATGTTGATTACTGATTTCGTAACCAAAAGTAAATCTACTAACATTACTGATGTTAGAAATACAGCCAGCAATTTAATTCCTTAAGTAGTAAAGACAATACAGAACAGTTCGATTTATCAAATTTCTAGTACCGATACAACCAAAGAAAACCGAAATCCTTTCTTTTGAAAGCTCAGACGAAGATTAGACAGCTTTTTTATTTATTTTTTACTAGCAGACCCTTCGTTGCCAGTTTAAAGTTTTTTGTATAAATTTTAGAATGCCGAAAAAATGATACATAACTTAAAAACTTTTAGGAAAAAACGTTATCCTTACAGGACCTTCCGTTTCGAATTTTGAAAATCTAACATAGCTAAAAACCTGCTCCTGGCAACGCAGATCATTTTGCAAAAAAACCGCCTTAAAATCGGTCCAGTCGTTTTTGAGTTTTGTAATCTCAGAAAAACAGACCAACAAACATCCATTTTTATATACATATATAGACTACGGAATATGTATTGTTAATTATTATTTTTTATTTCGTATGTATTATTATTATTTTATATTTATAATTTTATTAAATGGATTTATTTAGAACCAACCTCACAATCGTTAGTCTGAATTGGGCTTTAGACGAGAAATTAGTTACTTTTTAAAAATATAATAATGTCCACTTACACTGAAATGACTCTGAAATTGCACGATGAAGTAGAAAAATCCATCAATTGCCAAATTCTGTTCATCGAGATCAATCAAGCCAATATTCGAAGTATTCACGTATAGAGAAAAATTTACTGGATTTTCATCAGGACAAGGTGCAAATATTTTTGTCGGAATAATTGTATAACTTGAGCTTAGTGTAATTAAAAGAAATTTGATGAAAATGGTGTAGATCACAAAGCGAAAAATCATTGTAATAAATCAAAAGAACTCAATAGAACACAACAAATTGAAATGATAAACGAAATCTCGTTATTATAAATAGGTTTAAATCCGAATAAAAAATATGTGTATCAAACTATTATTAACTAATTAATTCCCTTTTGTGCAAAAAATGGCACAGTTGTTTCACACGCAACGTTTTTTAGATCCGTAGTGTTGTTCAGTTTAAAAAAATATTTAATGCTTCTATTTTGTTTTTCTAATGAACTCAAGAGAGATTCTAAATAGGTGTTTTTGTGTTAAGGAAAAAATAAATGAATTATCAAAAACATCTCACAAATATTTTAAATACAAATTTTTATTGTTCCATTATACATACCATATTTATTTTAGGTAAATCCTGGGCAAGATGAGCTGGAGGGGAAGGGCTGCAACAGAACACCAACAAAACAACAAATTTTAAATGCAAAACAAATGATTTGTAGGGTCAGGTAGGGTGAAGTGGTCCACGTTTTTATTATTGATCATAAAATGGTCAAAAATTGTAATTTTACCTAAGCTAACTTTCTGCATTCACAGATTGCCAACTTTTTGACATTAAATTTAATTTTTAGGCATTTATCGAAAACTTTGATTTTTCGATTTTTCCAAAATGGTAGGGAGAAGTGGTCCACCCCCAAAAACTTTCCAGAAATCGCATAAACATAAAATTAAATGACAAATAAAAGTATAATCATGAAGTTTGATCAAAAATATGGTTTATTCGAAAGTAACAAATGAGCGTTTGGTCTGTTTTGGTGTTGTTGTCTTCGGTGTAGTTGTTAAGTGTAGTTTTCCGGCGGCTTTTTCTGCTACTCTAATTCAGCTCGATTTTCGGGAGAAGGTAAAATCGAGTTTCGCATCGATTTTCGGCCACGATTTTAAACATTCAAAATAACTCATAAAAAGAACTTGAAAACACGAAATATGACATTGACAGGGTGGGCCACTTTACCCTACCAAACGTGGACCACTTCTCTATATTGCGCGGAATGACGCTGCTTCAACAATTGTAGAAAAAAGTGCAGAAATTCGGTGGATTTACAAAGTTCATAATATAAACAACATTTTAGATTAATTAGCTTATTGAAATTGATGAAGAATTCGTCAAAATGTTGTTGAATGTGAATACTTGCGAAAACTTTCAACAATGTTTTTTTGGCACTGGTCTGTGAGAGTGAGTAAATATACGTCTGCACACTTCAATGACTAATAAAAAAACAAGCTGTCATCAAGAGCAACCGATGAGAGTTGCATATTCTGTTCTAATGTCACTATTACTAACAAAAATGGTAGTGGACCACTTCTCCCTACGGACCACTTCACCCTACCCGACCCTACGAAAACCAAGCAAGACCAAATTTTTTAAATAGAATGCGGCGTAGTGATTTAAATTAAAAGCTTTAATGTCTCAAGTGAAAATTATCGCAACACAAATTGCAATACCAATAAGAAGAAATGCACCGCGACCCATTTTTTAAAAAAAACACGAGCCTTTTATAAAAAATCGTTAAAAAAATGCGCCGCAGGCGAAAAAAAAATATGATTTAGAGTTATCCTCAGCCGAAGTAGAACACATTTTGTATATTTAGTGATCGTTTTTTCTAAATTATAAGACGAAATTAAAAAATCCGGAACAAACATTTCATTTCCGAAATGGCGGGACAACGTGTGAAACTCCGGGGTTGGGACGTATGGTCACCTGAGTAATTCTTAATTGCAATAAACAATTTTGGTGATATTTAGCTAACGAAAATATTCGAAGTTTCAAGCTACGTTAGTTAAAAATTTAAACGGAAATATCGAAGTAATTTTACTGTATCATTCAATGGCATCAAATTAGCTAACACTCAACTATTAAAATCACATAATAATGTCTCCATTAGATTTTATAGTTGACCTTCATGTAACCCTGATTCATTTGATAAGATTATAATTATGGCTATAGAAATCATCAAATTATTGTGTAAGTACCGATGATCAAAAATTAACTTTCTTCCATAAATCCACTAATCGCAATACAAATCAAAGGTGCATTTTTAACGCACACCAGATCTATTTTAGTGCGATTTCCTTCCAACAAAAATAGCAATTTAGTTTATTTTGATAATTTTTCAAAAATATTCTGTGTTGTTACTTGCAGTTATGACTATTATATTTACGTGATAAACAGATTTGCTGTTTTCACATGTACGATGAATGATATGCGATTAAGGTTCACGTGAAATTTTCTTTGGCGGCTAAATCTCTTATTTAGTATTTTCCGCTATTGGAAAAATGCCAGCTGGTTATCATTTTTTTTGTGAATCCATGGATTTGTCAACACATAAACTCATATAACTGGGTCAAGTTCAAAAAGAAATTTTCATGCAATTATAATTTTATCAGAACACGGAAATTATTACTAATTTAAGAATTTTTGTACATTTTTCATTTTCTGTTCTCATTATCTGTAAAACATTCGTAAAGTTACGGAAAATTAACGAGAATTAACACAAAACGACCGGCGGGCGAAGTAAACATGTTTATTTCAGACAAATAAAGATTTAATAAAAAAATATAATACATTCTGGCATAAAATCATGAAATGCAATTTATATGCAGTGAAACCCTGATTTATGATCCAATTCGATGTTGAAAGTTGTTCATACACTAAACTACTGTTCATAAACCGCGGTATTTATTTTAGTGCAAAAGAAGTTAACAGACGGAATTGGTAACAAATTGATGTTTTATTAGATTCAGATATTTGAAATTTACATTTCGACACAGAAAATCATTATCGCTACTAACATTTTTATGTATGGATCTTATCTACCACTAATTGAATATACAGTGGAACCTCGACCGAATTCCTCGATAGATCGAAGGTTTTACTATCCTTTTGATCTTCCATATCTTATTCCATGGTATTTTACTTAGATAACTCAAAAGTAACCCTCGATAAGTCGACATTTTGTAAGTTTCTGGATAAGCTGTCGAACCCCAACACGTTCAAGTCTGTTTCCAGAAATCACAGTAATTTGAAGAAACTTCGAGTAATCGAATAAGATTGGGCTAAAGTTGAATAAATCTGCAATTTGGAAGTAATTAAAGGTCCAGTCCATTTAAACTTAGTGTTAAATATCATAAGGCGATCGTCTAGAACTTTATCTTGCATCATGGCTCAGCATAAACCGCGATAACTCGAAGTTTCTTGCTATTAACTTCAGTAACTCGAACTCTGATATCTCGAAACCCTCATAACTCGAAGTAGCGCCTATCCGCGTCAACCTCGACTTATCGAGGTTTCACTGTACTTCTAATGCAGAAACGATGCCATACATCAAAAATGCCAGTGAGCATAATTTAATAATTTTTAATCATACTAATATATAAAAATGAGTTGGTGTCTGTCTGTCTGTCTGTCTGCATAAGTGTCTGTGGTAGTTCTGGTTCCAACATAGGCATACGGAAAAGTTTCGCGAGGGGTGGGGGGGTAAGGGGAGAGGGTAAAATGATTTCGAAACTTAGTTTTTGCGCTATATTACTCTTTCGCGGGGAAACTACCGAGCCGATTGGCCTGAAATTTGGCACAGATGTTCGTCGAGGGTCCAGCCCCAATATAGGCCCATTAAAAAGTAGCCCGAATTGTGGGGGGAGTAGGTGGAGAGGGTAAAGTAACGCATTGTGTATCACCCTTATAAAAATGTATTTTAGGCATAAATATGGGTCTTTCGTAATAAATAATAACCATTTTATACAACGTGTTTTTTAAAATCTCTCTAATCCGGACACCACGAAATCGTAATACAAAATGGTCGGTCCCGCCGTTGTCCCGAAAATAGAGGTTTTACTGTGTTTTAAAAATTCATTTTTATGGAGAACACTGATCCGATTGAATTTTAGTTTACGGAAGAGTTGTTTAAAATCATATTTTAAACACATTTTACCATTATAAATTTTTCGACGTATGTATCTCAAAGTTTTCTAGAAAATCACAAACCCGTGGCTTTTCAACAACTCAAAATTTTCTCCCATAATTTGGAATTTTACTTTAACCCGTTCGGTACATGTTTTTTTCTATGAGGGTTAAAAATTCTCTCTATACAAATTAATGATGTTTAAGCTATTAGTATTCATTTAAAACAAAAAACAAAAAAAAATTAAAAATTAAAAAAAAAAATTTTACAAATACGTCCACTGTAGTCCAGCTTTTTACTCAAAAAATCAAAATTAGGTCACAAATGCACTTAAAGGTGCACTGAATGAGAATAGGGTGTTGAAAATTAATAAATAATAAGTCAATTCAAATTTTTAACTGCGTTGCCATATGGCATCAAAATACCGAATGGGTTAACAAACTAATCGTCTAAATATTGAGGCTGAGTTCTCGCAGAAAGGCGCCCATCTAGGGAGTCATTTTTCTGAAGAGGGGCTTAGGCGACATTTTGAGACATTTGAAAGTTCGCTGCGTGAATCTGGACCTCTCAAACGACAAAATTAGAATATACATTTTTTTAAACAATTATGAGGTCAGTATTTGACCTTGGCATTTAAGAATTTTTACCTACGGCGACGACGCTTTGCCTTGCCACGGCCCTGCTCATATAAACGCTTTGTTAATATAAGTTTCAATCCAGAAGCCATTGATTTGACGAGAACTTTCTAATCCTGAAGCACATTCAAATTCTAATCGGCTGAGTATCACAAAAAATTTTCCATTAAAATTGCTTTAATGATTGAAGTTGTTATTGTCATCTACAATTTATCAGTCACAAATGTAGATTTTTTTTCCTCACAGATTATTTTACAAGCTTATTTGTGTAATATGAACTATTAACAAAAACACATTATTTTCTTACCGACTTTTCACCGATGAATTACAAATAATTTCAAAAACCCCCAGCAATAAATAGTTTTCATTTTAAGAATAAAAAATGCTCTTGAATTATACGAAAATATAAATTTTATTGCGAGAGTCGCCAATAGGCATTACTTTAAATAATTTTTTCCAGAAATTTTCCATTTCTCTTCTAGCCCAAAAGGTTATCAAAAACCATATTTTGGGCTAAGACTAAATAGTCGAAATTTTAACACGATTGGAATGTAAAAAACGAGAGACGCACTGATTAAGTGTGAACATATGAATCAAAATATCTGTAATCACAAATATTAAAATGTTATCAATATAAATTTTATGCCGTTCTTATTATGTACAATATTTTGATAAAATATGCAAATATTTGTCTTAAAAATACGGCGATCAGATTTTTTTTTGATTATCGCACATAAATTTGTTAAAAAAATTTTTACAGCCGTATAACCAAAAGGGTGCAAAATTTCGCAACACGATGCGGAGGGCCTCCTGACCACGCTGTTTCTGAATATCCTAACAAAAGCCGTATAACTTCGGTCTTATGCCGGAGACACATGTGCAGAATTTCTGCATGCAGCGCTGCATGCAGATCTGCAGCTGAGACACATGAGCAGATTTTTTTTGTCATTTCATCGCATCGGCTGCTGTCAACAATGGAAGAAGAATTGATTGAATTCATTCGAAACAATCAATTTTTGTATTGGAAATGGATGGATCACCTTTGGAAATGGATGGACCACCTCATGTTCCTGAAAGACATAGATAACGTCAACACAAAGTATTGAATATTTTCTACTTAAAACTGAGACTCGTTCTTCGCTAAAAATCGTTCTTACCAATTGTCAAAT
This sequence comes from Chrysopilus asiliformis, assembly GCA_964034945.1. Lineage (NCBI taxonomy): Eukaryota > Metazoa > Arthropoda > Insecta > Diptera > Rhagionidae > Chrysopilus > Chrysopilus asiliformis. Next base: position 34,272,846 of record OZ035960.1, on the reverse strand, counting down.
TTTCTTTTTCCACTGTATACGAATCTAGTCCATAGTCTCTTCGCTAACAGTCGATTTTGCCAAGCACCAAAAAAGAATCCTCGGTTGGCATCACTAAATCTGCGCAGAGAAATTAGAAATAGAGATATGGTGCAGCTCTGCGCTGCATGCAGAATTTACGTGTGGGCTCCTTCATATAAACCTGTGTATTCTAACTGCGCTGCATGCAAAATTCTGCACATGTGTCTCCGGCATTAGAAAGAATAATCAACAAAAGAATGGCTCAAATTTTGAGGAGCAGAACAAAAATTTCTCGCGGATGAAGCGGATTTGTAGTTATGACAGCGATTGTAGTTTTTAGCAAATTTTCAAAAAAAAAAACCAATTTTTTAATTCCCATTGAACGTATCCAGATTTCTGCATTTTCCAAATTGTTATTTGTTTATTTTTTCCTTTTGGTACCACTGAAATCAGATTAGGTTCATCAGTCGAATCTTTGTTCAAAAAGCCCGGTCACACAACTAAAATATATGGGGTCGCAAATTGGTTGCTGCAAGGATTAAGCAACCGTTTTTTCCCAGGGTTTTTGTGACTATAGGTACAAGGTAACCGCAAAACTCTTTTGTCATGCAGGTTGCAAAGTACACAAAACCTTTTGGAACGAAATTTGACAGGGGTGGGAGGAGGAACCGATAAAGTGTGACGCCAAAGTAAACTTGTACTCCAAGTCAGCGATGTCCCCCTACTACAATTGTAGTAAATCTACTACTATTTTCGCCTTCAAAAGCCTTAGTGCGTAGTAAATCAAATCTACTACTATTTTTTGTAAAATACATGAATCAACCAAAAAATTGTATTATACATGTTAAATGTAAAAAGCTTTTAACGAAATTAAATATGAGGCAGCCAATACAAAAGAAGTTTTTAAATGTCATTATCTGAACTATAGCAATTTTTTTGTTGATAGAATTTTGGTATTATATGAATGATAAAGCTATTTAGCTTTAGTCATACAAATTGGTATATCGGCATAGGTAGAAAAGGTTTTTTTTTTTGAAAATCTGCTACTATTAGTATCAATCTACTACTATTTTTGGTCCAATCTACTTCCCTCCTAAGGCAAATTGGGGCCATCCCTGCTCCAAGTGTACGTCAGAAAACGCTGTAACTATGAATTCCTTGGTCCAAAGATGACTATCTATACTTCGATACCACTGTCGGTAAGTGAATTATAAACGAGCATGATAAAAACAGCGAAAAACAACAACAACTTTTCGACTGGGCACAAAGTTACAGATTCGCAACGGTTTTATTTTGACAGGTCACAAAGCAACCGTCGCGTCGCATAAACGGATTTGCCACCGGCGCATCGCGACTAGGGTCACATTATAACCTGAGTTACAAATCATTGCCTGTGGGAATACACAAAAATGTTCGACTATACGAAATTCCTTTGAGAATCTTGAACCTGAATTCCTTTGAACAACAGACAAATAAAAATAATTGAATAATTAACCCATTTAAAAACAACTCCAAGGATTGATCGTGCTAACAATATGAAAATCAATAAACATAATGTCTCGGAATAAGAGATTGCAATTTGTTTATGTAAAATGCATTTTTTCAAAAATTAATTGATAAGTTTTTTTTAACCCGTTAAAGAATTATATACATATGATGAATTATTGCTCACTATTATTTGTAATTCCAAGAATATTGATAAAACCCTCTAGTCTAAACTGAGAGATTTCTGGAATCATCCCAATAAATGTGGATGACTGAATGAATTATATTCAGACCACATGATTTTTAATCGTTATTTTGAATCTTTTAACATGATGTGATTATAAAGGTTTCAAAGTCCCTTTAAAAAATACTTGTTCCAAAGACTTGGATTTTTGTATAGTTAATTTACAGATTTTTTTTTTCAATTATACAAATTACAATCAGCTGACAGCAACTGTTTAACTGTTTTGAATTTTCAAAAACCAAAACTTCAATCGGTAAATATTCAAATATTTCGATATTTATTTACTAAAAAACTTACCAAGTCAAAATACTATAACAATTTCATGAAAATTCAAAAATACACCAATTCAAAAATACATTTGCATCAGTAATCTGCAATACATCTTAAAATTAAAGCATTTGTATTCCGTTCTTAGTGCAACAAAATTACCCGAAGCTTTTCCATAATACTTACAACGCTAAATGTTTAATAATATTATTGAAAAAAAAATTGTTGTTGTTTTTGAAGATTTTTTCCAAGTTCACTGATAAGTAATTGCTGAAGAGTATAAGTCTCAGTAAAATAATTGACTAAAATTAGTATGATTCCAGACAACGGGCAGTTTAAGTCAAGATTAAATCTAAATAAGATACTTTACAATAATTGAATAAAAGTATTTTTTTTTTTTTGAATCATTGGAAGTACATTTGTACATTTTCAAAACTCAATCTAGTCGCAAAGATTACTTCCTAAAGGAAATTAATAAGGATTAAAACTAATATTTTATAACTAATTTCCAGTGTTCTCCATATTATTTTGCATCGATTTATAATGCAATATCAATTATTTAATCGTTAAATTAAAGTGTTTTTGTGATTTAAAAAAAAAAAGAATTTATCTAAAAAAAAAAGTTTGAAATAAAAGTGTTAAAAATGGTTGAACCAGAAATAACAATAACACATTATGAACCAGCAACAAAAAATAGTTTAATTGTTGTATCAAATCGTCTACCATTCGTTCTAATCAGGAATCCCGAGACAAAAGCTTTGGAGAGAAAAGCCAGGTAAATTATCCAAATATGAAAAATTCTTCTCCTATTTATCGACTTTCCCAGCGAATTTCTATTAAAAGCAACAAATTTCGGTTTTCTATGAAGCAGGTTATTTTCCGCAAAAGATAAGAATAAAATAATCGTTGAAGTTTTAAAATTTATAGCGCCTCGAAATTCCGAATTTCATTGAGAAACAACGAGATCAAATGAATAAATAAACAAATTATAATTCGTGACTATAATTTTAATGAAAGATTTTCATGAAAATTAGTTATGATCTTGAAATCGTTTCATTTTATTCACACAATGACTGCGTGGACATTTTTCGGAAAATTTATTTGTTTTGAACGACTAGCAAAAATCTGATGTTAACTATTTTATGCTCGAATGTTCCACGTACAACTGTAATTTTAATATCCTTTGAAAATTTATGTTTATTTTTCAAACAAAGTTCGAAAGACTTTCAAATCAAAATTTTGCGTGTTAACCTCTCAACTTATTATCAACATTTGAAATGGCCTTTTTCCCGAAATTATTAACACAAAAAATGTGTTAATGTGAATAAACTGCGTTTAAAATGTCGCAAGTGGCGCTCAAAGTTTTTTATAGCTAACAAATTTTTACAATGTGTGGAAACGTCATTTTAGAATAGATTTTTTTTTGTGATTTTCCCTATCTATTGTTTAGATTTATTTAATTCAATATCTTCTAGACTGAAAAAATCTCCCTAACAACGCAAGAGGTCGCTGAGTAGTCACCGCGACTACCAAATCACAGAATTTGAGAGAATTTTGGGCGCGATGACCATTTGTTGTTCCATAAAAATCTACATTTTTGTGGGTTCAGTGTATGCAAAGATCCTAATTCTAGAGTATCTTTTTTTTTGTTTTTTTTTAACTAGTATTTATTTAATAAATTAATCAATTCACAATCCAATCAATTTACAATCCAATCAATTTGCAATCCAATATGCTTATGATTTTACATCTGACACTTTATTCAGCGAATTTTATTCTTCGACACAAAATTCAGAAGTTTATTCCTGAAAAACACCGCAATTCGATTTTTTTCATATAAAACCGACAGAATAAATTCAAACTGACAACTTTTGCTAACACAGGGACTACATTGACTTTTATTTCTGGTGTACCAGCAAAACTGTTTGCTAAAAAGCCAGTGTGGACCAATCTGGTTTACCAGTTTTTCTAGTAAGACAGTGGTGGTATACCATTTTCGTAGACAGCGCTGGTATACCAGATTTTGACATGCAACCAAATTAAAATGGCGGACACTAAATTTTCGAGAAATTATATATGGCTGCTTATCATTATATTATGATAAAAGGAATTTTCAATGGAATCTACATTCTAAATATTACAAGAGAGTAGATTTGTGAGGGCAAAGGGTAGATTAGTTCTTTTCCAGACGTTTTAAAGCCAATATTTTGGCAATCATAATTTGTTGTTCCTTGCTCACTGACATTTCGCCTACTGAACTGTTTTACCAGAATTTGCCCACCAAACAAATTTGACAGATTGCGACTAAAAGGCTTACCAGCTGGTATATCAGAAATAAAAGTTAATGTAGTCCCTATGTAAGCGATAGATGAATAAAATTTGTGAAATAAATTTTGAACAAAATTTGTAAGTGTAAACGGACTCTTATGCCCCGGTCACACGACGCTGTTTTGCCAGCCGCTGGCTGCTGTTGGTTATGCGGCAGTCACACAACGCTGTTTTGCCAGCGCTGCTAGATATCGGTTTAGTAGCGCTGGCAAATAGCAACAGCAGGCAGCGTACTGAGAGGGTTCACACGATTTATAACTTAGTAGCGCTGGCAAACAGCAAAACCGTCGTTTGACATTTGAATTTGGGCGATTTTTTAAATAATAAACGTAACACACAAATTTAAATGAATAAACGTAAAATAACAACTTAAAATAAACAAACTTTTCCACTTATCAGACTTTTGACAGCTCAGTAACCATGCAACAGGGTCACGTGATCCCTAGTAGCGCTGGCAAAGTAGAACGGTCTCTACTTCAATAGCGCTGCTAAAATCATCGCGCTGCTGCTGTTAGATAAATAGATAATATGAATGGAGCCGATGTACTCAGCCCCTAAAAGCACTTAGACCGCCTAAAAGCACTTAGACTGCTGTTAGTAGCAGCCAACTAGGGTTCACACGGTGCTGCTGAAACGGCTGCTAACAGCCAAACAGCCACAAGCGCTGGCAAAACAGCGTCATGTGACCGCGGCATTAGTTAGTTCCGGATTTTTTAATCAACCAAAAAAAAATTGAACCCATTTTCCTGCTTCTCCTCGAATTAAAATGGAATGACTTTGAAAAGTAATTTCGATTATCTCTAATTTCATTAAATTAAATTATTCATGCAGTTATTTAGGGCATTATACAGATTGATTATATTCACTAAAGAAAATCTTAAAATTTCATCTCTGTCCCCTTTTTGAGCGCAAATCTGGTCTTGTGACATCCTGACATTCATAATGATAAGCGGATAGGCGGAGTGTGATAATTAAGTTCAGCATCCTCAATCACATGGGCGTACAATGAATTATAATATTATTATCAATTTTCGAACTCATTTAAATAATCGACAACGAAATTCTATGTACGCATTTTTGTCAACGATGGCCTTAAGACACTACAAGACGAGCCCGTTTTTTATTACTTTTGAATAACAAAGATTGGACAAGCTGTAACTGATATAATTATGTGGTGATATACTCTGGTGATTTCTAAACAAAACCAAATAGAAAATATACAGGAGCGTCGCGCTCAGTCGGACATGCAATAATTTGGATTACCCAGTAGCTGGAATTGTCCTTTCTTAACCATTGTGTATCTTAAAAGACGAGCGGAGGTGTACAAGATAACTCGAACCTGAGATTTAAACAAATTAGATCTCATTTTCATGAGATTTTATTTACCAATCGACCCCTCTCTACCATCTACCATCTACAGTGGAACATCGATTAGTCGAACCTCCATAACTAGAATTCCACGATAACTCAAAGATTTTCCAATCGCCTTGAACTTTCTATCTTACTCCACGCAGCGAACAGTTGTATCAAAATTCCACTTTGAAGTCAAACTTTTCAATAAGATTTTTTAAAACTTATTCCAATCGGATTTTGATATATGGGAGTTTTATGTAGAATCATATCCTAAAAAACTTTTGTTCTTGCACTTTTTCGATAAGATGCATCGTTTTTGATATATTCGCAAAAAAACGTTTTCGGTTGTACCCTTTGGTTTCACCAAACGGGTATAAAAAAGCCAATATCATGAGAACGGTACGTCGTACAGAAAAGTTCCAAAAGTAAATAATATTTAAAATACGGTTTTACACAAATCTCCCATACATCAAAATCCAATTGGAGTAACTTTAGGAAAAAGTACAGTGGGAGATACATAGGGTAGACACACATATATGCGTGAATTTCGCAAAGTTCCACATCAGTGACCATTCCCGTATATATATATATTGAAAGTACACTTTCCACGGATTTTTTCGACAAAAACTCAGAGTGGTCAATTAAGAGGATCTAAGAAAAAAAAAATTTTAAAACTTCAATATTTTTTTTCACCCACTTTTTTTTGTCCAATTTTTTTTTAATTTTTTTACAACATTGCCCCATTGGTCTGTACAATATATATTTTTTTTCATCCAAATCGGTTCAGCCGTTTTCGAGAAAAAAATACTTTTATATTTTGCTTTAAACCCCTCTCCCATCAAAACTAAGGGGGGTACAGGATTCATATTTTGCAGAAACACTAAGGACCTTAGTACCAACATCTGGTAAAAGTTTCAAGATGATATCTTCTTAGGCCGTTTTCCCATGGTTATCCGGCTAGTCCCTTTGGGAAAACTGTCGTGTAAAACTTTGGGCCGTATGCATAATAATAAGCATATGCTTATAACACTCCACTTTTTTGGCCCAATTTTTTAAATTTTTGTGAGCAAAAGAGAGCAAATTCTGTACTTCAGAAGAAGGTGTTTATTGTCAAATTTTAACCAAATTTATTTTCCCACTTTTATTGACAAATGCTCCAAAAAAATGAACAATAAGAATTTGCTTATTTTTAGGCATACGATCCTTTATCTTGCATCATAACTCAGCATCTACTTCGATAACACGAAGTTTCTTACACGGTAAAAACTGGAGTCTAATTTTAAGACTTTTTTTCCTACATATAGGTCAACACCTTTTTGAGCCTAAAAATCAAACTTTAAAATTTTGAAATTATTTTCCTTTTAAATAGTATTATCCGGTCTAAATTTAAGGTATTAAAATTTAAATTTTAGTCTAAAAAATCTAAAAATTAGTTCCAAATTTCTAAAAATTCTCAAATTAAAACCTTATGGTTTAAGTTTAAGATGTCTGAGTTTTAAATTAAGACTGGAATGGTTAAAAAATAGTCATAAACTTCTAAAATTCGTGAATTATCCGGGTAAATAAGACTATCCGGTCTAAATTTAAGACTTAAAAGTTTTAATTTCAAACTGAAATTACTAAAAAGTAGTTACAATTTTCTAAAACTGAATAAATTGTAGACTTTGAAGTTTTGTTTTTAGACCGAAAAGTCGAATTCGAGCCTCGCGACTTTTCTAAAAATAGACCGACCGATTGATGAATTTGAAAAAGAAAAATAAACTGAAAAGACTAAATATTAGACAAAAAGTTTAATTCAATTTTATCCGAATTGAAGTAAAACTTACAAGGTTTAGTTCTCAAACTTATAGGTCTAATATTTCGATTAAAAGTCTAGAAATAAGGCGGAGAGGTTTAAAACAAATTTTTAAGAAAGAAAAAGTTTACTTTTTAAACTATGGTCTTAAAAATAAACCGAAACTCACTAAATATTAAACTTTTCGACTAAAATATACTCTAAACTTTCAAAAAGTTTTAAAAACAGAGAAAATAGTTTAAAATTCCACTAAACTTTCAAAAGTTTAAAAAATAGAAGGAAAAAGTCTTAAAATTAGACTCCAGTTTTTACCGTGTATTCATGACGGAGACCGAAGCGAGAACGGGAGCAGATAGAAAATTTCTGATCAGTATGAAATCCGTTTCAGGCAAAATTATGAGGTTGTCCATGCGTCTATCTGTCTGTCGGTCTGTTTGTCGGTCTGTCTGATGGTCTGTCTGTTGGTCTGTATGTTGATCTGTCGGTCTGTCTGTCGACCTGTCGGTCTGTCTGTTGACCTGTCGGTCTGTCCGTTGTACGTATCATAAATAACTCGAGAACGGGTTGGGGTAACAATTTCAAATTGTAAATAAGTTTTACAAAAATTGTAGTTTTCTATCAGCTTTTGGAAAAGTTACGGTAGCTATAACGGATACCTTCCACACATTTTTTTATACCCGTATGGTGAAACCAAAGGGTATATATTAACTTTGCCTTACCGTTTGTAACGCCAAGATCCCGTCATCACACACAAAAATGAATTACACCAGTGTGTTTAGAATGATAAAAATAATTATTTTTTGCATGTCCGTCCGTCTGTCTGTCTGTCTGTCTGTCCGTCTGTCCGTCCGTCCGTCCGTCCGTCTGTCTGTCTGTGGCGCGGATTGCGGGCGCATGGATTGAGCTAGAGACTTGAAATTTTGCGCAGATCCGTTTTTCGTAAAATGCGAGGCTAAGTTCGTTAATGGGTAAAAACGGACCATTAGGGGGGGTACCCCCCATACGAACGAAATCGTTTTTTGTGAATATCTCAAAAACGGTGCATCCTATCAAAAAAGTGCAAGAACAAAAGTTATTTAGAATATGATTCTACATAAAACTGCCATACATCAAAATTCGATTGGAACAAGTTTTAAAAAAATCTTATTGGAAAATTTGAATTCAAATGAAATTTTGATACGCCGTTCAATTAAATCGCCATACGGGTTTTCAATAATTGCCAGATTGGCAATTATAGCTTTTGTTATGTTTTAAATATAGTTTTTTAAAAAATATGCAAAACCTTTACGATTTTTGGGAAAATTGAATGTAACAAAATTTAAGGGATTTTTTTTCTAAAAATTAAGAAACAACGGATACCATGAACTTTGGTATGTTGTCGTAGGGGAGAGCGGGGCCGAAAGTTCCCGTGGTAAGTTGTTCCGATCGAAATTGCGCCAATATGAAAAGAGATAGGTATACGTTTTAAAAACGTCATGTGATGTCAAGTAACTGTGCATCTTTGGCAGCTAGTTTAGTACCCACCACAACGTTGAGGGGGTGGCTGTGGTGAGTCAGGTGCTTATACGTCACGGAAGCAAATATTTTCGTCTTCGCATGTTTTGGTCTTTTGTGATAATTATTGAAGCTACCACCATTGTGAAGTATTTTATAAAAAATGATGAAAGTCATAAAACGTTGTGTAATGTGGTAGGGGCTTGTGTTATAATGCAAAGACAAAACTTTACATTGACATAATTTGGAAAAAATGGGGCTAGTTGATCCGTTTCTTTGGGGCTAGTTGTGACTAGGAAAAACAGGAGCCAAGAGCCATCGTTTCAGCAGAGCGTGGAACTTTAGTACCAATTGCCTTTCAGATACCTCTTCAAATGGGTCGCTTAACTAATGAAATCTGAATTTACCTGGCTTTTTTTATATTATTCAGTCATAATATTCTGAATTTTAATAAAAGACTGTAAAATCAAATAATAGCATTAGATGCTATGAAAAGAATAGTATTTTATTTAAAGTTATTTGAATTCTATTTAAGTTTTTAAAATTTGGTTCAAGTCTTTTAATATAAGCTTGTTTTTTCTACATTTTTTGAAGACTGTTTGCTTTAGTTGATTTTTATAAATAAATGTACGAAATCAATAAAATAAATGGAGTTTTTTCAATTAAAAAAAATTGCACATTTCCGTTTAATATAGCTACATGATTAGTATGAACAATTTGCCCCAGCAGTAGAACAATTGACCCCAGATTGGGGCAAATTGTGCCTTTACGACTTGCTTCACAAAAATTGTTGTGTACTAAAAAATAATAAAAACAAAGCCAAAAAGACTTTAAATCCATAAACTATAGACCTTATAGTCTTATTATTTCCACAAGTCAATTTGATTGCATTATGTTATATCGGTGTATTTTACAAGTTTTTCAAAATCGGAACTATCGGCCCCGCTCTCCCCTATTGTACGAATTGTACGAAATTCAAATCTTGTGTTCTCAGAATCTGAATATCATATTAAAAAAAATTTAATAAATTTCCTTATTAAAAGAATATCGCATCAATTTTCCTTCGACTTCAACCCCTGCGAATCCGGAAACTTCCATTCTGATTTTTTTTCCTATCAGTAAATCAAACCCGAATAGTGGATTAATTTGATCAACAAAACAATAAATAAATAACGGCAGACCATTATTCATGTAACATGTTTTCGCGCTTATCTCAGAAACAGTAACAACAAAATAAAAAAAAACAAAACATAAAGTTCATCATTTTTTTGTCTATTTTGTATACAAATTATTTAGATAAGATTCACCTAATGACGTGTACTTCCATCTATTTATATTGCGTAACTGTAAGAGCACAGCGAATATATGTAAAAAAAAATGTAAAATTTATATACGAATAGATGAGATTATGATCACGTCCAGCATGCATGAAAATTAAAATCACAGATTCTGTTTGCGCTTAAAAAAAATAAGTAATTGATAACAATTAGAATATCATTTAGATTTTTGTTTTTATTTTTATAGTGCTGGAGGTTTGGTGACGGCAGTTTGTCCAGTTGTAATCAAGGGAAATGGACTTTGGGTTGGATGGTCAGGTTTGCACATGGAGGATCCGAACGAGGCAATTCCAGAATCTGATCCTTCTGATCAAACGCCAACAGCAGGACTTAAGTCCGATCAGGTGGGTATTATTTTTGAATTTGACCGTTATTAAAACAATATATTTTCGTATTCTTAGGTGGTTCCAGTGAATATCGACCCATTGATCTTCGATAGCTACTATAATGGTTGCTGCAATAAAACATTTTGGCCGCTTTTCCACTCAATGCCAGGACGAGCCGAATTCAGTGCTGAACACTGGAGGAATTACATCAAGGTCAATCAATATTTCGCTGCAAAGACGATTGAAGCATTGGAAAAGTGTCTGAAGAAAGCTTCAAATCAAGGAACTCCAATTGTCTGGGTTCATGATTACCATCTGATGTTGGCGGCAAATTGGATCCGCGAAAAGGCTGAGGAATTAAAACTTCCATGCCAATTGGCTTTCTTCCTGCACATTCCCTTCCCCCCATGGGATATTTTTCGACTGTTCCCCTGGTCGGATGAAATCCTGCAAGGTATGTTAGGCTGCGACATGGTGGGATTTCATATCCAGGACTATTGCTTAAATTTCGTGGATTGTTGCCAGAGGAATCTCGGCTGTCGTGTGGACAGGAAGAATCTTCTTGTTGAGCATGGAGGACGCTCTGTTCGAATTCGGCCACTTCCAATCGGAATTCCGTATGACAGATTTGTAAATTTGGCCCGCAACGCAAAGCGTGTGATCAAAACGAAGCAGAAGGTGATTTTAGGTGTCGATCGATTGGATTATACCAAAGGACTCGTGAACCGTTTAAGAGCTTTTGAAGTTCTGTTAGAAAAGCATCCGGAATATCGAGAACACGTGAATTTCCTGCAGATTTCAGTCCCTTCCAGAACCGACGTCAAGGAATATCGGGAGCTAAAGGAGGAAATGGATCAATTAGTAGGACGAATTAACGGTCGCTTCACAACTGCCAATTGGGCGCCAATCCGATATATCTACGACTACGTGGGACAGGATGAATTAGCGTCACTTTACCGGGATGCGGCAGTCTGTTTGGTTACACCTCTCCGCGATGGAATGAATCTCGTGGCGAAGGAATTTGTAGCGTGTCAAATCAATAACCCCCCAGGTGTTCTAGTTATATCGCCATTCGCTGGAGCCGGCGAAATGATGCACGAAGCCCTCCTCTGCAATCCCTACGAAGTTGAACAAGCAGCAGAAGTGATCCATCGTGCACTTTCAATGCCTGAAGACGAAAGGATTTTAAGGATGACTCGGCTGAGACGCAGAGAAAAGGAATGTGACGTAAATCACTGGATGAGGTGTTTCCTGAAGGCTATGGGAACATTGGAAGTCGATGATGTTGGAACGACCGTAATGCAGCCCGTTAGCATAGATGATTTCGATGAATATCTACTCAAGTTAGTTGCTGGTCCTTTTAAATTCGATGTTTGTTTTAGATTATAATTTTTATAGATACATTGGATATAATCACAAATTAGCGCTACTATTAGATTACGATGGTACTTTAGCACCGATAGCACCACATCCTGACCTCGCCACTCTTTCGCCAGAGACCAAAAACGTTCTTTTTAAACTCTCAAATCACTCGGATGTCTATGTTGCTGTGGTCTCCGGAAGAAATGTTGAAAATGTTAAGAAAATGGTGGGAATCGATGGAATTACGTATGCTGGAAATCATGGCTTGGAAATTCTTCATCCGGACGGAAGTAAATTCGTTCATCCGATGCCTATTGAATATGAGAAAAAAGTCAGGGATCTTTTGAAATCCTTGCAAGATTCTGTAAGTTACAATATAATTTTTCACACTGAAAATTTTTTCAAAAAACAATTCCACAAATTTAAAAATCCACATTTTTAGGTCTGTCGAGATGGTGCTTGGGTGGAAAATAAAGGCGCTCTGCTAACATTCCATTATCGTGAGACTCCAGTTAGCCTACGACCGGCAATGATCGATAAAGCACGACATTTAATTGAAAAGTACGGATTTAGGGCGACGAAGGCGCATTGCGCCCTTGAAGCTAGACCACCAGTGCAATGGAATAAAGGACGAGCTTCAATATACATTCTTAGAACTGCATTCGGTGTCGATTGGACCGAAAGGATAAAAATTATTTATGTCGGCGACGATACCACGGATGAAGATGCAATGATGGTTTGTGAAGACTAATTTAAATAATAGGAATTTAGCGGGGAATTTTTGTATATTAATATATTACCGGTTATTTGTTAAAGCAGGTCAAAATTTAAATTTCTCCATACAATTCTTAATTAGTCTTTTGTGACACTTTCTAAAAAACGGGTTTCGCTTTTTACTACAATATACAACTAAGATTGACATTTTTGAGTGTTTTCTCTAACGGCAAGAATTTGGCAATCAAAAACTCAATTATTTAGATAACATGTAGTATTTCCATCTACTTCTAATTTTCTACAAAGTCGCAAAATTCGATATATTTGCAAGGAAAAACGGTAAAAGAGTGGTGAAATTTAATTTCTACGTTTTTCAATGCAACGCACCGTGCAAAGGCAAAGCGGCTACCATGGCATAACTGTATCTGGCACCCATTTTCTTTTTCAAACTAAAATTTATAAAAATCAACTTTTGTGTGCATAGAAGTTACAAACACAGATATCAAAGCCAACCAGATTTGTCTCAATTTTTCATTGTGAAAAAAATCTTCAACAAAAATCTAAGAAAAAATATCTCAAAATCAAAAACTCTATAATTAAATGCCAAATTTTAAAAAAATGTGCTGTGGAAAGTCTTTTTTTTTCAAAAATCTACGCCGCAGGTGAAAATCTCTGGGTGTTAGGTCAACAATACCTTATATTGAAAACCTCAGATGTTGAAGAGTTACAGGTTTGAATCTGTTTTATTCATCTAAAATTCACATCCAAAACCATGGCGACACCCCCCCCCCCCCCCTTCCCTCAACATGGCCCAACCGTTTTCAAGAAACTTTTCACTTTGTATGAAGGATAGCCGGAAAAGGTAAGTAAATAAAACTCCTTGCAACCTATATTTGAGCCCGTGGTAAAAATGTAACTTAATTGGCAACATTTATGAAATTCCGTCCAATCATTTTTGAGATTAAACATCATATAATATTTACTGTTAACATGAAAAAACTATGTATGTGGCCAAAAAGCAAAATATATTAAATCGATTTTAAGTCGAAGCCAAAGTTATCTGTCTGGGAATGCAAATACAGCGGGTCTATTATGGAATACGATCATAGTCGTAATGATCCAAAATTGTGTGTAGTTGGTAGTGTTTTCTACTAACAACAGTAGGCGAGCCCCGATCGTTATGATTAATATAGTATTCCATAATAGGCCCCCTTATAGGTTGGCTTCACCTGAAAATTAACCTAAAATCTATTGTCTTTTTGCCACAGATATAATAGCAGCTTATAAACAGAAACAAGTTACCTTTATACGTACTGGTACATGAATTTGAGACTGATTTATACAGAACAAAAATTTAAATTTCCAAAAGCCACTAATTTTTTATACCCGTATGGTGAAACCAAAGGGTATATTAACTTTGCTTTACCGTTTGTAACGCCAAGATCCCGTCATCACACACAAAAATGAATTACACCAGTGTGTTTAGAATGATAAAAATATTTAATTTCTGCATGTCCGTCCGTCTGTCTGTCCGTTCGTCTGTCTGTCTGTCTGTCTGTCTGTCTGTCTGTCTGTCTGTCTGTGCCGCGGATTGCGGGCGCACGGATTGAGCTAGAGACTTGAAATTTTGCGCAGATTCGTTTTTCGTAAAATGCGAGGCTAAGTTCGTTAATGGGCAGAAATGGACCCCCCCCCCCCCCCCCCCCCATACGAATGAAATCGTTTTTTGTGAATATTTCAAAAACGGTGCATCTTATCAAAAAAGTGCAAGAATAAAAGTTATTTAGGATATGATTCTACATAAAACATTCATACATCAAAATCCGATTGGAATCAATTTAAAAAAATCTTGTTGAAAAGTTTGACTTCAAAGTGGAATTTTGGTACAACTGTTCGCCGTTCTTCGAAGAATGCCATATCACCATACGGGTTTTCGATAATTGCCAGATTGGCAATTATAGCTTTTGTTATGTTTTATTCCAAATCTTATTCTTTAAAAAATTATCTGCGAAAAAAAACCCTCCAAAATTAAATCAAAATTTTACAAATCCAGATATGATGCCTGATAATTAGATAATTACAAATCTATATTATGACGATCATAAAGATCTACATCAAGATATCTAACTATTCAAGAAAAGAAGATTTAAAAAAAAATATGAGTTCGTAAGGATTAGACCTAAATAGGACATCCACAAGTAGAAAAAATACAAACTCTTACAAAAGGTCAATCAAATTTGGTCGGGAAAACAAAATGGGCGGCTCGAATGAATGACTTAATTTTGAAAAGCATTAAATTCCCTTCTTTGGAAGTATAATTTTATTAATAATACTTATTTGGTTTAAAAGACATGTACATTGTCATGAGCTTTAATTTATGTTATTTTGCTAATATTTGTAATAATAAGTAAACTTAAAATTGAAAAGAAAAAAATTCACACAAAAAATACTTTTTTGCAGGCTCTAAAAGGTATGGCGAGAACATTCCGTGTTACTAGTTCTGATATCGTTAGAACTGCTGCTGATCATCGTCTTCCATCCACTGATTCTGTGCTAACTTTGCTAAAATGGGTCGAACGACACTTCATGGGTAGAAAGGCACGCGCTAATTCGCTAACTTTCCGCAATCGACGAGAAGACGGAGTTCAGACTCAAATGTCCCTAGATATATCACCAAATAATTTGTCTGATAATGAAAAACTTTAGTTTTAACTTATAAAAATATAAGAATTCTTTTAATTTTTCAACTTCCAATATATCACAAATATAAAAATAAGTTGGAAAAATAACTTAATTTTTCTTTTTTGTAGCTAATATACATAATTATTTGTTAGTAGTTAAAGAATCTATAATATAATTATTAGGATATTAACTCATAGATTTAATTTTATTAAATTTCAATAAACTCACTTTTATTATTTCATATAATTGCTGTAGTTTTAATTTTTACTAACAGATTTAAGCAACCAAAAACAATCTTGATAGAGCTGGAGTGATATTCTGTAACTTGTTTCAAGCATTTGTTTCGAGTTAGAAGAACAAGAAGTATCCGCTGTCTCTGTTTTGACTGAAATAAATGACAGAGAGAAACCGAGATAGCAAATGCCACTCTTTCTTCTAACTCGAAACAAATGCTTGAATCAAGTTACGGAATACCACTCCTGTATTTTCCAACCTTTTTTTCGAAATTTACAATTATAAAAGGATCATCGACCTCCTTCTCCAATAGTGGTTAGAAGATTATATGGTCATTGTAAAATCCCTTAAGAATAATGCGCCATCAGCGAAATTTAAAAAAAAACCAAAATTGTTTCAAATAAATGCGCCGCAAGTGAAAAGTTTCCCCGATTTAAGTGCAATATGACTTTAATTTTGTTGAAAAATCATTGAAGCTCAAGTTTTTCTCATAAACAATTTCAATAACTAGCTCTTTTTACCTGATCTGTTGAATTTTCATAAAAAAAAATTGCAGTGTACCAAATCGGATACATCGGATACACCGAATAGGCTCCTAAAAAATATTCGGTGTATCCCACCGGTTGAGAGAGTGGCAGCCGATTTTCAAGACATGGTTTTGAAAAAATCAAATTTTCCAATTTAAACCGCTAGACAAAAATGTCTACGGTTTTTTGCTAATATTCCGAATTTCATGTCCGGATAAAATATTCTATTTTTGTGATTACCGTCAGTTGCCAGCATATTTCTCCTAGAAAATCACAACCTAAAAATTTCGAATGTGCGAATATTCAAAAAAAGCTGCTAAAACAATTAAAAGGTTTTTCCAATATTGAAACTTTCACGATCAAAACAAATCAAATGTCAAAAATCAGGAATGAATGAAAAAAGAAAAAAGTCGTAACGTTACACATTTCGTTATGTAACGAAATTCAAATTTTATAAATTTTATTTCGTTTGGTAATGATACAAAATTTCATTTCGTAAGTTTAACGTTATTATTTCGCAGAATAAAAAGATCAATAATCGAAAAGAAGTTCAAATCATTTCTTTCTAATCATTTTTTTCTTTCAATTTTGGTCTTTTACTTAAGAGATTAGAGAATAATACTTGCACAAATTTGGAGTCCTCAATGTTTCTAGTTTGTTCTACATTTTCGATAAAATTTTAAGTGGGACTTTATTATTGCTGGCTGTACTGTTTCACAAATCTGCAAAAAAAAAGTTCAAAACTGATTTTGTTTTCTCCTTTCGTGCCGTTATATAAATACTTAGATTTTGGTGTTAAATATTTTCTCTGCTAAAATAAGAAATTTTCTAGCAGTTAAATAACACCGCATAATTTAAAAACGTTTTTTTTTTCGGTTTTCGTTACGTTTTTCATTTTTACTTTCTTCTACGGAGTATAATAAAGTATTGTATTCATGAAAAATTTCGACCTCTTAATTTTGCCTAAAAAACATTTCCCGATCACTCCTGAGTCGATTGGAGTCATATTTAAAAAATGTCTTTCTGTCTGTCAGTCTGTCAGTCTGTCAGTCTGTCAGTCTGTCAGTCTGTCAGTCTGTCAGTCTGTCAGTCTGTCAGTCTGTCAGTCTGTCAGTCTGTCAGTCTGTCAGTCTGTCAGTCTGTCAGTCTGTCAGTCTGTCAGTCTGTCAGTCTGTCAGTCTGTCAGTCTGTCAGTCTGTCAGTCTGTCAGTCTGTCAGTCTGTCTGTCAGTCTGTCAGTCTGTCAGTCTGTGTACAAGATTTCTCAAAAACTAATAGAGCTAGCGCCATGAAATTTTATAGGCATGTTGGGTCCTGAAATGGGACGATCCTATCAACTTTTGGTGGAAATCCGTTAACCGGAAGTATCCAAAATGGCGGTTTTTCAAAAATCGCAATTTCGTTTTTCTCGATTTACTCCCAAACTACGCGTTTTTTAGTGGCCTTAAGTATGACAAAACTTGGAGAAAATAAAATTTCCCACACTTTTGTCTTTAGCTATAACTCGATATCTCAACCTGTTATCGAGATAAACCGTTATTTCCAAAAAAACAGTTTTTTGCGATTATCTCGAAAACTAACGGGTTTTTGCTGACTAAATGTATGAAGTGAATTAATAAGAATGTCATTCTGCACAATTTTGTCTTTTACCGTTATCCGTTATCTTTTACCGTTATTGAGATATTTTCATTAATATGTAAAAAATCATATGTTTGCGAATAATTTGCAAACTAACGGTTTTTCGACAAATCAGTTAAAACAATAATTAAAGATGTTAACATTTTCTACATTTTTGCCATTTACCGTAAATTGATATCTTTTACGGTTCTCAAGTTATCTCAAATTTTGTACGTTTTTAATATTTTTGAATAAACCAAGAACTTATTGGGAGGTCGTCTTAGGTTAACAACGCGACAGGGCTCTAGCGTAAATTGCGCAGGGTCGTAGATTTTGTAGAAGAAAGTTTTGTGTTGACCACAACTGATATTTTTTTTTTGTAATGGATTTAAATTTCTATAACGTTATAACGTGATTTTGATGAAAAATCCCGATTTTTATAAATCTTTTCGTTTGCGTTTCGTAACGCTTTCTATCCATGTCAAAAAATAGTATATTTTTGGTTGTCCTCGATTTTTAAAAAAATAGAAAACTCCAAACACACAAAGTACTCTAGCAGAAGAATGCACATACAACTAAAGCTTAGTGCACACGATATGATCACTGTTCATATTTATGAACATACGCATATGTTGCTAATAAGCTTCAAATGCTCATATGTTCATACAATATATGAAAGGTGTTCACACGATATGAACATTTTGTCCCAAAGCTTCAAATTTTTAGGTGTGTTCATATGTGCTCAAATGCATTGTGTTCATATTTTTTCTGCACGTATGAACACTGTTCAGACGATATGAACGTTCTGTTCAAATTACAGATATGAACAATCTTTAAGAACATTTGAGCACACTTTTGAACATTTGTGCTTGAAGGAGCATTCAGGCGGCGGGAGGCGAAGACCAAACTGGTCCATGTATTAAAGTCCATGAACAGAAAAGTTCTAAATTCGAATCGAATTATTTTACCCTGAGTGGGATTTGAACCACTGCTCTTTGGATCACAAGGCAAGCAGTTAGCTGACTGAGCCATCCACGCCACAAATCTAAAACCTACTAGGCCCAAATAAAAACCAGAAAACATCAATTTACCTACAAATTTGACTCAAAATTTTACATTTGAACATGTTGAAAACTTAGCCCATGTTCAAATATCAGAGCATGTTCATATCTGTGATCATACGTCCGAATTTTACAAACTGGGATCATACGGTCCCAAAATAGTGTTCACACGGTATGAACAGGTCGTGTTCATACGTTTGCTCACGGTATGTTCAAATGTGTTCATATGCCTTGTGTTCATACGTATGAACACAAAAATATGGTGTTCAGACGATATGAACACGTTTGGGACACTTTTTTGCTCAAAAATATGAACAGTGATCATATCGTGTGCACTAAGCTTAAGGATTAAATATCGCAAATGCAAAGACTTTCTAGAGCGACAAAAATATATTAAAATTTATTTAGAGTGCGATATAACAAGCCATGAAATAATAAAATAAAATAAGAATATTGGATAGACGGCAAGAGGTTTCCTGTTCGGAGGTTGACTATCACCAAGAAATACGAACGATGCTGAAAATTAAATTCCCATGATTAAGAGATTTTAGCCACGTATGAAAGTGTTTTACCATACGTTGCCCAGATGAATCCAAGCATCGTCGTCACCAGCCTTAAGAAGAAAAGTAGCTTCGTTTGCGTTGCTAATAGAATTATCCTGCAAATGATTAACGACAGGGCGACCGGTGTTAAACAATAGCCCAGCACGCATACTGATTGGAAAAATGATCTAAAAACAGTATTTATATATATTAAAAAAAGCAATTTTGTGAAACTGATGCCGGTTTACATATTGCCACCAAGAAGCTTGGAATTGAGTGTGACTATTGCGGCTCCAATCCAAACAATGACGAAAACTTGTGCGAATTCGGGCCCACCATCGTACATACTATCCGCCGAACCCTGGAGAATCGTTGCCATGAACGTGCACAGGACTAGTGGGCCCCAGAGATCCCCTGCAATAAATTAGCAGTAGATTATACAAAACACTGCTGGAAATAACGAAAACAATCTTACAATCCTTGAGTAGACTGGACTTTTCTTTGGGATAAAGGACGTGATAAAACTTTACACCGACTGCTTTTACATCTCTTAACTGAAATCGCACATTTGTTAGTAAGTCTTTAGTCTATTTAATTGAAAAATTACAATAGTTTCCTTAATTGGCTCATCTAATGTGTTAAAATCGGGTGCTCCAAGTGTCGACGTGTTTCGCGACTTTGGAATATTCATTTCACCCTCCAGCGCTCCTGGAATGTCATCCAACATCTGTAACCACAAATATGAAAGATTAACATGAGCTAATTATTAAACTACAATCGAGAAGACCTCTAATTTCGTATCCATTTGTGAATTACTCATAGTTTACTCCTAACAAAAATTCGAAACCTTTTTGACATGTCGAGCTGAGTCTATCTCTTTCTCCGCGTGGTTCTGTCGTATTCACACTCAGCGGAGTTGTTGTTAGGCTTGAGCAGTAATCAATGTAGCGAAATGGAATTAATTCCGGAAAATATTTCTGGAAATTTAGACCTTGTGTGGAGAGCATACATCAAAAAAATTTGTTTTGATGCGTTGGATTTTCACATTCTTAAAATGTAATAAATTGCCTGTACGAAAAGTACTAGATGTATTGATGACATTTGGCATATTTGAAAAGCAAAATAAAATAATAATGTTAAAATTATTTATATAATTACAGATACACTGTAACTCAGTTATAACGGACCTCACAGACGAGGAATATTCGTACGTTATAAAAGTAATCCGTTATGGAGGTACGATTTATATGAAGAAATGGTTGTCGGGAATTTAAATTGAGTACGTTACAAGCGAAAGTACGTTAAAACAGAGTCCGTTATAACCGGGTTACACTGTATTATAAAATATAATTATTTATATATAAATAATAAAATGATTTCTAATGATTTATTTTTTAATTAACGATTTTTGCCTAGGTATTTGTAGTGAATGATTTATGTCTCCATAATTTTTAGACCTTTGATTTTATTATTACAATTAATTAATTAATACAGCTAATTTATTAATACAGGACTCTCAACGAAAATTCGGAAAACCTATTCAAGTTCATTAAATTTTAAGAAACTTCAATAAAATTTAAAAAATATATCAATCTGGCAATTAGTTCCAATTTGTAGTTACATTTAGTACCATCAGGCTAGTATCTTTAGCGGCTTAGTACAAAATTTGATTTTTAAAATGTTGAGAATACTTGGGATATGGTAGCTTCGAATTATAAATTTTCCTAATAAATAAATTCTAGGAGCAAGCAATTTTTTTTAGGTCCGAGTATTTCATTTCAAATTTCTCAATTGAACGATATTTTTACAGGATACGCAAAAGTTACTGTTTAAGATTTCTCAACACTGCATTATATAAATAAAATCCAACACCACTAATTTCGGCTTTGCTCCAGTGAAATAAAAATCTTTAACAAAATTTGCAACAAAAGTGATTTTAGTGTTCCAAAAAAAATCGTGCCAATTCACGATTTTTTTTGGAACACTAAAATCACTTTTGTTGCACATGATTTTTTGCCTTGAACTTGTGAGTTAAATTGGAAAAGGTGAAAATTATCTTCGAATCTATTTTCACTTTAGAACAAAAAAATCATGAAATTTGTTAGAAGTTCTTATGTTTTCTCAAGTACAGAACACATCTTCAAGAAAGATATTACTCATTTTTTTGGTTAGGTACAAAGTTTTAACAGATCGACAAAAAATAATTCAAATCACAAAACCGTTTGAATATTTTCTATTTGAAGGTTTTGCTGTCTTTTAAATATTATAAAAACAAATAAATTTAAAAGAAAAAGACTTTTTTTAAATAGTAAAGTAATAAATAAATTTATTTTGAATTCATTGTAATTTGCTTTAAAATTAAAACAAAGTAAATTTTGGTGGTTTTACAATTAAAAACTGCATATTAACGATGAAAAAAATGCCATCAAATTTTAAGGATAGTGTAGGATTTTACTTTTTGGACGAATAATGTCCCTGGATCCACATCAGAAGATGGGAAACTTCATTTGGTGTTTTAAGTTGATAATCGGCGTATGTCTTAAGATTTGGTTGTTCGGAAACTCTGAAGGTTTTGCCAATGCCGTGAAGAGCCTGAAATTAATAAAAAAAACATCAGTAAAACCAATTTTCTTTAAAAGCATTTCGTAGTTTCTTCATACTTTCATAGCATCCTCATCAGTGATGTCATCACCGGCATAAATGATTTTAACGTCCTTAGCCCAGTTTTCACCGAATTTCTTCTCTAAAATCATTTTGGCAGCCTCACCTGTAATTAAAAGAAATTTTTTAATTTTGTGGAAACAATAAAATACTTTGTAATGACAGAAGTGGGTTTTTCGAATTGAAAGATTTTCCATGGAATAATAAAGTGGGTACAATTTCTATAAAAATGAGGAAAATATGTCATACTTGGGGTGATCATAAGTCACGGAATGGTATTTTACATTTTATTTAGCCTCCGTGACATTTTTTTAATGATTTTCTACAAATGATCCATGATTCTCACAAGATTTGGACCTGCGGCGCATTTCTCTTTATTGGTATTTTTCCAATTTCCTTTGCGATTATTTGGGGAGTATAAAGACGGCAAAAAACTAAAGTAATTTTCACTTAAGGCTATGTAGCTATTACTTGAAATAATTTTGCCGCATTTCGTTTAAAAATTTCGTCTGCGGCACACATTTCTTAGTTCTTTTCCTGGTTTTTCGGCTAAAAGGTCCGAAAAAGTCAAAATTTAGCGTTAAAGGCGCCATCTCTTAAAAAAAATATATAAATAAATGTTTGCTTGGATATTTTCAACTTATTCTTCTGCTCTTAATGGCAATTAATGTATTTTATAAACAACATCATACATTTTGAATTTGATGCATAGACAAGTAGTAGGGGAGACTGGGGTCTTCTGGACCACGGGGAATTGCGGACCAGCGTCATTTTTTTCCCCCTAGTAGTGGTGGTAGCTGCAAATAACTGTAATCAGTTTGCCTCATGTTAAGCTAATTTTCCTAACAGTACTCGACTTGGGTATACGCACTATCACCTCGCTTCGATAGCAAATAGAAAAGTGATACTTCGAAATTTTTTTTTTCACTTTGTGTTTCGCTTAAATTTAACCACATTTTTCGAGAATCAACTCAAGTAAATATATTGATAATATTCGCGGAGCCTTAAGCATTCGACACTGACAAGAAATTTTGCATGAAGTTTGCATTGTGTTACTAATAGCTGCCATATTGTAAAAAAGAGCATTCGGGGAATTGTGGACCACTTTTGTCGGGGAATTATGGACCACTCAATTCTTGACATTTGGCAAGCAAACTTCGTGTATTTGATGCATATAAGTGTTTCTTCATGCAAAAACACAGCATTAGATTTTCGGCAATCATACTAATATATATTGAGTTGGTGTATGTCTGCCTGTCTGTCTGTTTGTTCCTCTTTCACGCGAAAACTGCTGAACCGATTGACTTGAAATTTGGCATGAGTGTCTGTGGTAGTTCTGGTTCCAACATAGGCATACGGAAAAGGCTCGCGAGGGGTGGGGGGAGTAAGGGGAGGGGGTAAAGTGATTTCGAAACTTAGTTTTCCCTCTATGTTACTCTTTCGCGGGGAAACTACTGAACCGATTGGCCTGAAATTTGGCATAGATGTTCGTCGTGGGTCCAGCCCCAATATAGACCCATTAAAAATTTTTTAAGTTCTTTCCGGTTTTCTTCGTATTCTAAAATTTAGACAAAAAGCTTAACCCGGCAACGACGGGTATACAAGCTAGTTTCTAAATCGGCCGTTTTGACATCGCCAGAGGATGTAAATGACCTTCGTGAGAAGGCTGATATGAAGCGAAAGAGATTGGAGAGAAAAGGTGATAAACCATAATCGAAAAAGCAAAAAGATCGTGTCAAATCGAAGACATCACAGAAGAAACAACCATCTCCAACCTATTGTGAGATGGAAGAATACATCGATTTCTGCATAATTTGTAAGAAAAAAATGCAAAAAAAAATGAACCGCCGAAATACCATCCATTGCAACGTGTGCGATCGAGCTGTTCACTTGGGATGCTCCGGAATGACTGCAAGTTACGGGACTTGCGAACATTGCGTTTCGGACTGATTTTCATTGCAATTTTTCACTTCATTTCACTTTGTCTGTTATATAATAAATATATGAATCAAAAAAAAAGTTTGTCTATTACATTTTTCCATTTTTAATCGATTTACAAAGTGGTCCACAATACCCCGAGATTTTTCAAAATCGCAAAAACGCCATTTTTGCGCCAACTGATAAAACTTGTATAATTTAATACAATTTGACCGAACTGCTGTGACCCAAAGAGAGGTTATTTATCGTACTACAAATTCAAGCTTTGAAATTTTCAGAAAAAGTTATTTTTTTTCGAGTTTTTAGCCAAAATGAAAATGCGGTCCAGAACACCCCAGTCTCTCCTACAAAATCCAATTATAACAACTTTATCACATTTTTGTAGGTGTGAAATTTTTTAACGGCATTTCAGTCTTTATGTGGAAACGGGGCCTGTAGCAGAAAAGGATTTTTTCAAAAAGACCTTTTCCAATTTTATTCGGGGAACGATGAATTTAACTGCATTTTAATGTATAGAAAAATTATGTAAACACATTTTGCATCTTGTTATTTTAGATGTTTTATGAAATAACAATAAAATCATATGCAAATTGTCATTAATGGCATTCAAACAAAACCTTCTAACAAGTAAAGTTTCAATTCAATCTTAAATCTTGCAAGACAAATTAAGTTTTAATAGCTCTCTATAAACAAACCGTAAATGCAAAAATGATTTATAGCTAGCAACGTGTAATTGCTTAAAATGCCATGTGCACTTCAAAATTATATTTTGTGCCAAAAATTTAATTTGCCCCGTATTGAATTAAATTCTTGCAATATAAAACCATGCAGATCTATAAAGATTTCCCATCTTTAAACAAATTAAAAACATGAGTTGCGATCATCTTTAAAAATAGATCACTTTCGCTGCATATCTCAGGATTTTCTGTTCTTGGGAAGCACCCAAATAAATAAATTTCCAAATGTCGTAAAATCATTCAGTTTTAGGGCTTTCAGAAATGTAAACATTACATCATTGTAGCCGGCACGTGGCATCTTTTATTAAATAATAACTTCATTCTTCATAAAAAAAATAAATAAATAAAATTTATTAAATATCAAATGAAAATCTGAAAATTTCCCAAAAAGCCATTTCATATATCGCTATCACCTCAATTAAGAAACAGCAAAACATTTTCAAATCCGACTAAAAACTATAATCGATCTCCTTTCCTCTTCTCCGGAAAAATTCAAAGGCGGAAAGTTGAAAATTTTATGCGGCTTTTCTTAAAATTCACCGAAACTCTCGGGTAATCTAGTTTAAGATAGTTATTTTTAGATATCGCTATTCGTCTAAAGGTGGGCGTCCCTCCGCATAAAACAACATAGTAACAACACGTACTCGTATATATTAGAAATAAAAGGCAATCATCAACTCTCTTATAGATTGAAGATCCGAAATCTTGAAATCTACATGGCTTGAGTTTCCCACAGGAATATTTGAAAAATAAAACCCGATGGGTGGGTGGTTTTCGGGAATACGGCATATATCATGCATATTCGAGCCATACAGCTGTTAACGTGTGCAATTTTCATCATCGGACATATTCACAATAATATTAGTAGCAAACATAAAATTTACGAATGAAAAAATATAAATAAATTGAGATTTTTACACAGAATTTATTTGAATTCTTTCTAGTCGTTTTATTTCTGTTTGCTGTATGTGAATTTAATATTTTCCATTCGCTTCATATTTATTTTTGCTATTTAAAATAAACATTATACGTGTATAAAGTGGAATATAATTTGTATTTTTCTCCAATAAATCATTGGCTTGCCATTTTTATTTTCATTTTTTCACACAAATTTTTATCGTGTGGCCTGATAGGATTCCAAGCTGGATATCACCTTTTGACCTGGCTACAGTCTAACGCCAACATTTTTTTTTTAAATTGATGTAGTTTTTATATTATTGTTTTAAAAACTTTTATTTAATAAATAACCAATATTTTTGAAACATTTCTACAGTGGGTTGTATTGTAGGTGAACAAAATTAAAAAAAAATACATTTCCAATAATAAAGAATTTTCCACTCTTGGTCAAATACAGCTTTGACCAAGAATGAAAAATTCCATTCTTAGTCAAAGCTAGATAATTTTTTTTTTCATATCAATAAGTTCTTCCCATGTATAACAAACTAAACATTTTCAAAGTACAGTGGGTTATAAAATTATTTGAGAAATTGTTTTTAAATACTTAAACCGAGATAAGTGAAAATCGAATCGGAGTATAATACAAAAATTTAATCATTGGATTCGCGAAAGTTTCACTTTTTGTAAAAATGTGTATGTCGGAGTTGCAAGAGATCAGGAAATTTGTCTAGCTTAGGCAGATTTCTGGCCTGTTCTCACAAACGGCTTTTAGACAGAAATTCAATTATAAAGTAAAGTTTAGATAACAGTGAATCAGAAAAAATAACGTTTAATTCACCTACTTTAGATTCATGAAAGGGGCTGTCCATAAAATATGTCACACTTTTAGCAGAAGGAGTGGTGGGACGGCTGTACTAAACTGCATACAAAAAATCGTGAAAAGGTGTGACACACGGAGAGAAATCCAAATAGGAATATACGAGGCAGTAGACTCTTTTGCAATGATTTTCTAAAAATGTGGAACTATTCCTATAATTTTGGTAAAATTTCCTATTTTTTGGCATAAATTCCCCTTTGGTTTGGGAGTCTCATCACCAAAAAATTTTACTTTCTCGTATATTTATATTTTTTGTAGTAATCTGTTTTACAGGTCCCGAACAGATCTCGAAATTAATATGCTCATCTTAGTATCATAAGTTTAACAGGCTATGTTTCATATATTTTTACCGTTATTGGTTCGTAATCCACAACTTCATTATTTTCAAATGTATAAAACACATCGCAAAACACTAGGCATTTCCGCTAGTCTAGCAAAGAAGGGAGGAGCTCTGAGGCGGCACGATTTTATTATACAAAAAAAATGTGGAAAATTTCTATTTTCATATCCGCCTGCGGTACAACCAACCCTTGATATTTTCATATCCGCCTTCGGCACAACCAACTCTTGATATATTCCTCCGAAATTCCCAAAATCATCACTTAACAAAACAATGCTCTTAAATCGTTGTTTGTTGAAAAAAAAAATTTCCAAGAATTTGAATTTTTAAAGGGCTTGCAAAAAATGTTTGAGGGTAAGTGGGGGTAGAGGTCAAATTTGTAACTAAGCACTGGTGCTACGAAATGCGATTCCCAAGTTAACGCGGTTTAAGTTAAAAACACATTACAATAATTTGTAAGCCACTGTTTTGATCCAGAACTTTCCGCTTTTATACATGCCTATCTCCGAGACAAATTATTCTTTTTACCACACCTTAAATATTTGAGATATTTTTGAAATCCAAGAGTCTTTAAAAATAGCACAAAATGCATTTCACTAATAGAGTCCCAAACACACTTGCATTTGATTTTTTTTAATTTGAATATCAAATGGCGGTCACTGCACCATAACACATTTATTGAGATATTTTAAGATGAACGCGAAGCACGCTTTTAAATTTCAATAAAAAATGTTACCTTTATCCCAGTTGACTGGTGGCTTGCCCTCGAGGGCGTAATGAGCCTCAATAATTTGGAATCCATATGATTTGATGATGGCCTTAGCGTCAGCAATTAATTTCGCACGCAATTTTTCGTTGACTCCTTTGTAGTGATAAGTCAGGGAGATCTTTTTATCCTCAATCCAGGCACCACTGCATACAACCTTTAAAAAATCCATGCAAAATTAATGGAGAATTGAAAACATTTCTTTCGATTTCTTACTTTTTCTTTAAGTTCAACCACCAATTTCTTGAATTTCTCCAACAGTTCCTCGGGCATTTCAATCATGAACTTGGTTTTGTCTGGATATTCAACTTCCAAGCCATGGTTACCGGCATAGGTGATTGTATCCAACTTAACGTGCTTCTTGATATCTTCGAGCCCACGGCCAGAAATGATGCCGAGGAAGATGTTTTCGTTTTGGGCGAGTTTCTTAAGGGTGAGTTCGGTGTCCTTTGGCATAGCCGATAATTCTTCGGTCAAGGGCGCCAAGGTGCCATCGTAATCTAACAGGACGGCAATCTTTTCGCCAACCTTCAGATAACTAAAATTAATAAATATTTTCGGAATTAGATTTTTTGGAATTTTTTTTTAAATCGGATGTTTAATACCCTCCAAGATTCTTAGCGAAATCCTCAGCATTTTTCAGCAATGGGGCTTTCTTCTGTTCGGCCATGGTGATTTCTTAAATTATTTGGCAATGCGAAAATTAATTACCAGCTCCTTTCTGAAGTATTCCGAACGACAGACAAAAGACGAGTGAGATGCGGATTTTCTGGACATTAACCAAAGGGGGCAACATATTTAAATTAAAACCGATTTTCTGGCATAGAGACATATAGATTTACCTTCTTCTATCGTACCAAAAGTAAATTCAAAAGGCAAGTTTTCATCTTAGAGAGTTTAAAAATAAAATAAAATCCATACAGAACGGCAGTTCGGTTTGGTGGAGGAGTTTTGAATAGCAACGAAAATGAAAACTTATACTGATATAAATTTATCAATGTCTGCTCTAAGATCAAACAAAATTCTCATTTTCCCACATTTCCATTTTTACATTTTTTTGTTTTCGAAAACTTTTTTTTTGTTCGTGCTATCCATTATTATTATTTAAAAAATGTTTTCGACCGCGTAACCGGCCGTAACACTTAATGGAATGGTCATATTTTTATAAGATTTTTCTTTTTGTTCAACTAAAGATTTATGAAACAATCGACAAATTTCGTATAAAAGTAGATGAAAAGTGAATGTCATAATTTTCTATTTAGTTTTTTTTTTGAAAATATATATTTTCATGTTAATACAGTTTTTAATGGCACTTGACAATAAATCAAATTTATTGAAGCAACTTATCTTAATCATGTTTGAATAATTTTCAGCCAATATTTTTTAATGCATATAGAAATAGGATTATCACAATCACCATTTGTCTTTCAATATTTATATCCGAGTATTGAAAAAAAAAACTTTCAAAGTTTTATTCAATCATACTTCCATACTCATGTTCGAGTAAATCATTTAAAAATAAATATTTTCATCAGGAAGTACAGAAATAATTTTCTAAAACCAGAAAATTTCGTTATTTACATATTTTCTCTCGGTTTACGTTATGGTTAATTAATATTAACTCTTCACTCGGGTATCAATTTCAATTTTTTTCAAAGAATGTGTAAGTATTCTCAAAAAAAATGTTTCGCCTTTGAAATTTTTTTTTAAATGTTTGCTCGCAAAATTGAATTTTTGAATTAGATACAATCAATCACGGAAAAACTTGATTATATCGAATTTTAAAATTATTTCACTTGACGTTTTTATCGTTAGCCTTGGATTTTATGAATTTTCTTCCGAGAAGCATCAAATTTTGTTAATATTAGCAATTTGTTAACTTGTTGACAGAAGTTCAATTTTTTTATAAAAGAAATAGAGCTATCATTTAGAAATTTTTTTGATTGCTATATAATAAATTAATAAATAGAATTTGAAGAGACAGGAAAAAATTCGAGTTATCAAATATTCGCATACAGGCAGGGTTAGTAGTTCAATAAAAAAAAGTCAAACCGTAGGCTTTCCGAAAAAACTATTTTCCCATTTTCCCCAAAATTCTGATTGTGTCCCATAAAGAGTTTATCAAAGATATATGATATTCATATCAGAGATTAAAAACATATCTGAGATTAAAAACCGTATGGTGATTTCATTGAACAGCGGACAGTTGTTTCAAAATTTCACTTTGAAGTCAAACTTTTCAAGAAGATTTTTTAAAATTTATTCCAATCGGATTTTGATGTATGGGAGTTTTATGTAGAATCATATCCTAAATAACTTTTGTTCTTGCACTTTTTTGATAAGATGCACCGTTTTTGAGATATTCACAAAAAACGATTTCGTTCGTGTGGGGGGTACCCCCCCTAATGGTCCATTTTTGCCCATTAACGAACTTGGCCTTGCATTTTATGAAAAACGAATCTGCGTAAAATTTCAAGTCTCTAGCTCAATCCGTGCTCCCGCAATCTGCGCCACAGACGGACGAACAGACAGACGGACAGACGGACGGACAGATGGACGGACAGACGGACGGACGGACATACAAAATTCAACTGTTTTTTTTTATCATTCTATACACACTGGTGTAATTCATTTTTGTGTGTGATGACGAGATCGTGGCGTTACAAACGATAAGGCAAATCTAATATACCTTTTGGTTTCACCATACGGGTATAAAAATTTAGGGAAAAAACCTAGAGATGCAAACCGGATTTTAAACCAAATGTGGGAGGTTGGACAAATCGTCCGATTTTGCCTGTTTAAGAACTCAGCCCTGCTATTTACGAGAAACGCAACTATACCAAAGTTCAAGTCTCAATCCTTTAGAAAGTTATGGTGTTCACGGACAGACGGACAGACAGACAGACAAACAAACAGACAGACGGACGGACATGCAGAAATCAAAACCTTTTGTCATCGCAAACACCATGTTGTAGTGTAGTTCATTTTTGTGTTCGATGATTTAATACCATAACTTTTGAAAGGATTGAGCTGGAGATTTGAAATATTGTGTAGTTGCGTTTCTCGTAAATGGTAAGCCTGAGTTCTTGAACAGACAAAATCGATGCATTCTTTCTCCCTCCCCCATACAAACGAACTAGTTAGTTTTTTACAATTTTCTCGCAAACGGTGAGTCGTATTGAAATTTTTTTAAAGGCAATCTGTTTAGAATATGATTTTACATAACCGTTCCAAACATCAAAATCCAATCGGATCAATCCTTTCCGTTCTCTCATAGAAATGGATTTTTTTGATAAAGATTTTGTCTGCCTTCATATAGAGTACTAGCTTGCATACCCGTCGTTGGCGGGTTAAGCTTTTTGTATAAGTTTTAGAATACGAAGAAAAGCGGAAAGAACTTCAAAACTTTTGAAAAAAATCTTATCCTTGCAGGACTCTCCATAGCGAATTAGTCTAACACCAGATTCGTGATCAGCGACCCCGAAAACCCTATCATGCAATTTTCCCGGAAGAAAAGGATATTTGCGTTATCCTTACAGGACCTTCCGTTTTTAATTTCGAAAATCTAACATCGGATTCGTGATCAGCGACCCCGAAAACCAGCGAGTGATACTTTTCAGCCTCCTATTGAGCAGGATTCATTGCGAAAATCACTGTTTAAAAACACCCAAACCTCCTTAACGGTAAAATTTCGAAAAACCCTGCCTTAGTGAACGCCTACGTGATGGATGGGACATACTATGAAAATTTCAAGTTTCTAGCTTCAGAGATTTGGGCTGGGCGTTTATGAGTCAGTCAGTCAGTCAATCAGTCAGTCAATCAGTCAGTCAATCAGTCAGTCAATCAGTCAGTCAATCAGTCAGTCAATCAGTCAGTCAATCAGTCAGTCAATCAGTCAGTCAGGTTAAACGATTTTAGATTTAACGATTGGTTTTTTATTCTTTTTAGAAGCTTTACCCATCCCCACTATTCACATTTTTAGCTGGACAAATTCTAATATTTTTTTTTAAATAACGGAAAAGTTCTGATGAAATATAACCAGCGCTCATTACAAGAGACCTGTCCGGAAAAATCGTGTTCCAGAGTCTAACCAATTACTCCTACAATTGTTGACCAATTGTCTTGAAAATTTTACTGTAGCTTTAAAATTACATTATCCATAGAAGTGCATTAGCTATTTGAAGAATTCCCTTTTTTCGTAAAAATAGCAAATGATAGAAACATTTTTTGATAACAATAAGAAAATTTCGTGGAAAATCGTTTATAAAAAAAAGTTTTCAGTGTGTTTTAAAAGTCCTATATAATTTCGAAGCCACAGTAAATATTTCGATTAACAATAAAAAGAGTAAGAGTAATAGTAAGAGTAGTAGGGTCGAAGTTTTCAAGAGATTTTTTTTTATTTGATGAGTTCTGGTGCCGCCGTTTTGTAAAAAAAACACAAATTTTTTAATATATCTGTTCAAGGCATGTACAATAAAAACCTTCAAACTATTGTCATAAATACATAGTGTTCATAATACCCTTTATATTTGTAATGAAAATGAAACTGAAACCTGTGCGATATGTGTAGTGATGGCCGATTTCAACTTATCGTATTTCATTAACAATTTTGTTATAAGAAAATGTCAAAGTAACTACTTGGGTTTGGGTCTCTATAGAGTGGCAGTAATTTTTGTTAAAATAATTTGTATATTTAAATATAATTTTAAATTAACTCGAATTGTTTTTATTGTGTCAACATTAAATCCATATTCGCAAATAGCGCATAAATACGTAAATATTCGCAACCGTCTGTTTACAAACTTACCAGTAAATTGCTCTTATGCAAATATCGGTGTACTCATGCCGATGATGATAAGAAAATAAAAAAAAACTGAAGTAACAATCTATATTCAGTTTAATTGGAACGTAGTTCTGATCACGGAAAACAAAACGTTTGCGATAAGTGGAAATCGGTTATCACTACACATGTCGCACGGGTTGCATTTTCATTAATTAATGGTGATTATGGACACTAAATGATGAAGAGACAAACAAGAAATCTCTACAAGATTTTTATAAACAACTAATTTTAATAAAATCGTTTCTTTATTAGAATTTCATATTATATCTATTTAGGGGTGGAATAACAAAATTTAAAAGAGTAGATACACAAAATATAAGTAATAGCAAACAAATTATTGAAAAATTTTCCTTAACGTTTATTTAGGTTTTTCTTAAAAATAACTACTAATCATCAATTTACTAATACTGATCATTTATCCATTTTAGAAGCAGCGTTACTTCATCTGTTGATGGTAATCGATAGTCGGCGTAGGTGGAAACATCCGGATCGGATGAAACACGGAATGATTTTCCACATCCTTTAAGGGCCTGCGATTGAAATCATGTTTTATGAAAATTGAATTTTATTCCAAAAGAAAAAAAAACAAAAATAATTGAAAACTCACCTTCATAGCATCTTCGTCCGTTGTATCATCACCAGCAAAAATTACCTTGATGTCGTCTTTCCAATTATCACCGAAATGTGTTCTTAAAATTTGAATTGCTGCCTCACCTGAAACAAGTTTCAAATCCGATTAAACATGGAAAAGTTAAGTCAACTGAAGAAATAAACGAAGCAAATTGAAACGATTTTCCGACAAGGCCAAACGAAATCCTTGTAAGAAAAATTGCTAGACGTTGTTTTGACTGGGTTAAGATTGTTACAAGCCAAAAAGCTAACATTTGTGTAACAGGTGACTACTTTTAGATTTATATTCGTCGAATGTAGGATGTGGATGGATTTTTATGTGTTCTGTAATCTGGCATGAATTGATTTTCTACGAATTTTGATGACATTTTTATATATTTCGGTTCATGGTCAAGATGTTTTGTAGTCAAACTCTTGTTTTTTTGCTTCAATGAAGAGCTTATATTTTATTTCATGGATTTTTGGGGATTTATGATTTATAAATCTATTATTTACCTTCATTTGTTTTTGAAACACTCAGAATCGTGTTTTTGAAACACTCAAAAATATTTTCTTTTTGAAAGAAACGAATTAAATTGTTAAAGAAAATACACCTGCAACAAAAAATACACAGTTGGGATTTATAGAAAAGCTAAAAAAAACTGTAAACAACCCCCAACGGGTATTTTTGTCCAACATATTGGCTTTAATCCTTGTGGATAATTTTTCAAATCAAAATTACATTGAGAGCCAGGTCCTTAATTTGAACAAAAAGTATAAGAAATCGCTAATTTTTCTTATAGTGTCGCGCAATAATATTGATAACTAATGCTGCGTTTACACGAATGACAAATTTGTCATTTTTTTGTCATAAATTGTCATTATCGTGTAAATAGTATCATTTTTGTCATTATTTCTGTCAGAAAAATGACAATCTCTCAAAAAAGAATGAACTTGTCCATTCTTTTATGACAGATTGTCATTATCTGTCATTCGTGTAAACCCAGCATAAGCTGAAAAATATTTCCAAAACGAAATAAAAAATGCAACCTTGCACAGTAAAAAAAACTAAAAAAAATTTGTTAAAAAAGTTATAATCTTTTGAAAACGACAAATGTCAGATTCGAGAAAAATATCATGAAAACTAACCCGGCCCTTACACGCGTCTGTAGAGCTGACACAGTCTCGTGTAAATGCACTGACGTTTTTAAAAAAAATCAAAAAATTTGATATTCTCATTTGAAATCATCTGAAAAGCTCCACAACTAATTTTATCCAAAAATTAGCACGTCAACAGTAATGTTATTTCGCTAAAATCGGTTGATTGGTTTTCCTGGAGTGCTTTTAGCTAGATTAAAAACCGTGATTTTGAAAAAAAAACCAGGTCAAGATTCTAACTTTTGAGGGAAATATACAAGAAATCTTAAGGCTTACCAAGTATTGTGGGCCCCCAATACGGTGGACATTGAAGTCTTAACCCATTTAAACCCAAACGGTCAAAAACGAATCCCCAGTGGATTATCCCAAACGGTCGTTTTCGAACATCTCCCTAATTTCATCCCTATTGATTCGCTTTGTCAAAATTGATTTTTTTCCTATTTCTTGGCACGCTATAGCTAAAGCGGTCCCTACACGTTCAATCTTGCAGTCAATCATCGCATGCTGTGACACCATTTTGAACGTCTATGGTGATGCTGTCATGCAAATTCCATGATTGATAGCATGCTGGCCAATATCAAAATCATTTTGATATTTTTCAAGGGAGCTTTGTGAATGACAGCATGCTTGAACGTGTATGGCGATGCTGTCAATCATTTCGTCACATCAGGGGAATTTTTCGTAGTGAAAAGATGTCGCATATAAAAGACAAAAATTTTTGGCAATCCTTTTTCGAGTTATATATACAAAGAAGTGAGTTGTGGATGACGAAAAGCGAAAATATAAGGACAAAGATTTTTTTAATTTATATTAAGTGTTGTTTTATATAAGGTTTTTTTTTAAATTTATATTAAGTGTTGTGTGCTGTCGGTTTGGCTGTTTCGAATTAACAGATGCTTGCGTGCATGATTGAGCGTCTAGTGCAAAAAAGGTTTTTGCTGTGACAGCATGATTGACTGCACGTGTAGGGACCGCTTAAAATTTACGTTTGTCTTTCTTAATTCGCGTGCTTAAGTTTTAAGTTCAATCTTTGATTTTAATTTTTGGGCAAACATACGCTACCGAAATATCGATTCTATAAACGAGCTTTATCGTTCATCGAAATATTTCGAACAAATGGTTTAAATTTTTTGGGGGCCGATAAAAATTTTTTTCGCAGTGAGGCCCAACATTTACAACTGCGTCACTACATCCGATTTTTCAACTTATAAACACCCTACTAGCATAACAAAAATGCCAGTTGGGTGTTTACAATTTGAATTTTTTTAGAAATTTTAAATTAAAATTTTGCAGGCATGAACTTAACAAAAATTTGAATCACACGATGTAATACTATTGTGACCCCTTAATCTAAATACACTCTCAGAAATTTGGAAATATAATGTATTGCGTTTGTAACTTTAAGACACTTCGTTCCGTTTTAAATTTTGAGGGTGTTACCAATAAATAGCAAAACATATCTCACTGTATTAGCATCGTAAATATTTAATGTCGATGACAAACAGATATTTTAATCTGACGGTGGTTTGGCTGTAACATTACTAGTTTAGGTTGGTTCGTAAAATCGTTCATACGTTAATTTTGTATTTTAAAAACTAATGCCGATCCAACCAAACGAGTGCCAGTACTACAAAAAAAAGTCCGAACTACCTTGGCACTAAAATGATGAAAAAATATTAATATTTACTCACCTTTATTCCAATTAACTGGTGGCTTTGCTTCAATAGCGCAATGGGCTTGATTTGCCCGAAATCCAAAAAATTCAATGATTTCTGCTGCTTCCTGTCGCTGTTCCTCAGCAATGGTATCACAAACTTCCCGATAGTGATAAGTCAAAGACACTCGCTTGTCTTCGACCCAGGCTCCATTTACAGCCAACTAAATTTTTTTTTTTAATTAATAAAAAATTAAATTAATTTTAGGCATAATAAAAACAAATTTACCTTTCCATTCAATTCATTTACAAGTTTTGTATGATTTGTTCGGACATTTTCCGGCAATTCGAAATCAAACCTGGAGCCATCAGGATTTTGAATTTCCAATCCATGATTCCCAGCATAAGTGATATTTTCGATACCAACTTTGTTCTTAACATCGCCAATACCCCGTCCAGAAATCACAGCAACGAAAATATTTGGATTACTTGCCAATCGTCTCAAAATTTGATCAGTTTCCCGTGGGATCAACGTGTTGCTCGGGTGGTCAGCGATAGGTGCCAAAGTTCCATCATAATCGAGTAGAAGCGCCAATGTCTGCTCTTTGTCCAAATATCTACGGAAGTTGAAAAAGATTTTTTATTGACTATTTGCCAGATAATAAATTCTCTTGTTTTCCACAATTATTGCCATTGAAGATGATTTTTTTAATTGCAATTTGCAACTCACCCACAAAGATTCCATTCGAATTCTTCACTTGAATTCAATGTTAGCGGAACAGTGTTCTCAGGCATGATAGCGTTGGAAGCGACAAATGCGGAATGCTGCTGATATAGAAGCGTTGCAAGCAACAGCCAAACTACAAATGAATTTTGAAAATAATTTAGAATAGTTGAACCCAAAATGGCACTGGGCAGCACACAAAGATCAAAGTGGGAAAATTTATTTTATATTTTGATAATGCGATTCATATTTGGACAAATTAAATAACATATACAATCCATGTATAACTCTTGACAACGAAACAATTCCTGTCTGTTTAAATATAATTTTATTTTTACACAGAATTTACACAGTAAATCAACTATTTTTGATCTAATAGTGCAAAGCTGCCAATCTGTATTTCATATCAATCCGATTATGCCACCCTGACCCTTAAAACGTTATAATCATTTTTAAACAAACTGTTTTTTTTTAAGAATCTCAAATATAATCCAAATTATAATACTAGCATCATGTGATGGTTCGTTTTGTAAATGACCTTTAGATATGAATCACTTGCAATTAGAATTGCACTTAAACTTCATAATGATTTTATCATAAACTAAGATTCTCTTATCTTTTCGATTAGGTTATGTAAAGAATGAGTCTAATTAGATGTTTGGATTACGAAAAATTAATTTATTTGTTTAAACAGCGATAACCCTTTCTTAAACATTTAAACTATTATTTACAGAATTTATTTCTCTTAAATTGGGTAGTATAAAACATCAAATTGAATGAGTAGTTTTTTTTAGCTCGAAGCACTCTAATCGACCCTTTTCCCCTCTCTTTTTTTGATGAATAGTTCGGTCCGAGGGTTTCTAAACAGAAGTGGGAACTTAGGGTAAGTGAGAAACCTCAATAAGTGGGACTCTAATCGACCCTTTTTACGTTCTTTTTTTCGATCGGAGTTCTCCAACATAGGGTAAAGTATCCAGATCTGAGCCCGGCACCAGTACTGAGCACCCCTGTTAATTTTCCGGCTAAAACAAGTAACTCATAGAAATAAGAATTGAATTCGAAAAATAATTGGTTTCATCACGTTGTGAAATGTGTTTTAGGCCCGTTTGGGCGTATTATTCTTAAAAAATTAAGTTGTGGTTAGCCTACTTAAACTGTAGAAATTCTTCGACTTAAATTTTTTAAGTTGTACATAAGTTTCTAAGTTTTGTTGGTGCAAACGGCACTTAATCGACTTAATCGCGCACAATTCTTGTTTTAGCCGGAAAATTAACAGGGAACTGGTGCCGGGCTCAGATCTGGATACTTTACCCTACCAATTTTGAAAAGCCAAGTATTTATAAGAAATGAAAAATTAATAGAACTCCAAAACTAATGGGAAACACATTAAATCTAATTATAATGTGAAATCTGACAAATCCTAAAAAGTTATTATATAAAAAAAACGGTAACGACTGTTTCCTAGAAAGTTGCAAAAAAACCTTTCAGTCTATATGGGGCCTCTTCAGTGCAGATAAGCAAACAATGAGGGTATTCACAATCCTCTTTTAATTTTCGGTATTTGGTATTTTCGGTAATATTAAAAGACTGAAAATATTCTACTGTGAACATCCCACAGCACAGATTTGAGAACAGCGCTTTTATTTGATACGTGACCAAATCATGAACTGCGAATTTGATTGTAAAATATGTCACATACCTTTAAATCCATGTTTGATGTATTCTTTTGAATTTCTATTGTGGCAACGGCTATCAACCACCCGCGGTTGATTCTTGATACCGAATACCCGGGCCGAAAAACACGACTCAAGGCATGTATACAATTACCGAATCCGGTAATTCATTTTTACATGAACCAAGTTACCGTCTCGGTAAAAATCTGTTAAATTTGACTGAATTACCGAGCGGTAAATTTACCCGCAATTTAAAAGACGACTGTGAATACCCTGAATATAAACTTGTGATCTATGTTTGAACCTGCTATATAATTAGCTTAACTATGAAGTTTCGTGAATTTCTGTCTAGCCAGTCCTGAGTTTACTGGTGACAAACAAACAAACCAAAATTAAAACTTCAATTCAGATTGTCTTAAAATGTCACAGAACCTTTAAAAAAAACTATAAAATGACAGCTTTTCAACAAAGAGACTGACACACGTTATTCATTTTTTTATAGAAATCGCCCGGTCAGTTCCGGGTTCATGGATGTGGTCCCGGCGTTCCAGAATCTAAACTTTTGTCCATATAGTAGTAGATTAGATTCAACCAATCGTGGGACACAAAAATGAATTACACCATGGTATTTGGAATAAAGAAAGACTTTGATTTCTGCATCTACGTCCGTGTGTAAATGAACACCACAACTTCCGAAAGGAATGAGACAAGTAATGTCCAAGCAATGTTTTGTTTTGTAGAAAGCACATTTTTTTTTCAATATATACTTGGTTTCTTTTGGAATTTTTGAAATTTTTGGATATAATATTTGTCAGTTCTAATCTCAACATCCACCACCTATCCTCTTCCCCTTCCCTCTTCCCCTTCCGTCTTCCCCTTCCGTCTTCCCCTTCCCTCTTCTCCTTCCCTCTTCCCCCTTCCCTCTTCCCCTTCCCTCTTCCCCTTCCCTCTTCTCTCTTCCCCTTCCCTCTTCCCCTTCCCCTTTCCTCTTCCCCTTCCACTTTTGACACGAAATAAATATGGTCACCCTATTCAAGTCACCAAATGCTTGAACGTGAAGTCTTGTGTTATATTTGTTTATGATCTTTAATTCTTATAAATTTTTCTAATAGAAGTCAATTTTCAGTGGTTTCTGCAAATTTTCCATTATTAAAGTCCAAATTTTCCATTTTTTTAAACCGAACGCTTCGAGTTATTTAAATATTTATTTCTAATCAATAATGACAACAATAAACATAATTTTTACCTGATATTTCATAAATTTTTGATAAGAAGTATACAAAATTCTAATATCACGCCGCAATCACGCAACCCCACTAACCTAAAAAATCTGCATTGCTATATAAATTTCTGATAAGATTTTCATTTGATCAGATTTCGTGCTAGTTTAAAGTTTTATTGACTAATTTAGGTTATCCAATGGCAAAATTATTAAAAATTGCGAACAATCAATTAATTTTATTTTGATGCTTGAAATTGTCAAATCAATTAAAAAAAAGAAAAACGAATTGATAATATTTGGATAAAGAGAATTTACGTTTATATAATTAACATATTGAAGCTTGATTGCCACAATTTTTGTAAAAAAATTAAATTAAAACAGAAACTTCATAAACGTTTTTAACAAATAATGAGAATATGGAAGACGATTTTTATTGAAAATCAATTTCGTATTGTAAATGAAATTTTTCTCAAGAAAAAATGTTTTCTAAATGAAATTTCTCTCAAGAAAAATTTGTCCCACATTTCAGATAAATCTGAAAAGAATTTGTCTAAAAAAATCGTTCAAAACTCACGAGATTCTTTTTTATGAATTTTTTCCCCAAAAACATGACAATTTCTTGTAAGCATTTTGTATTTCGATTTAACAAAATGAAAATTTTTCGAAAGATCAGAAATTATAAAGGAAATAAAATAAATACACTCGAACCTGGACAAGTGCCACCTGGGGAAGTGGCAAACATCTATAAATGGGATGAATTGTTTGGCCTGAGCGTTTCTAAACAGGAGTGGGAACTTAAGAGTACGTATGAAATGTCTCTAAATGGGAACCGTGGGATGCTCCCGTGAGATCCCAGTTATTCAGGTTCGACTGTATACTAGGCTTAACTTCACTTAATTTTGCAGTCTATTTTAATAAAAGCGATGGGTGTCTGTACATTTATTTGTACGCTTTGTAACACGAGAATTACTAAATCTGTTTGGATCAAACTATAGGGTGACATTCTTATTGAAAGTACTCTAGTTGCTACACTCTTAGTTGCATTATGGGCTGCACAGAAACCATCACCTTTCATTTTCTTATCTTCTTCTCTCTTTTTAACTCCCTAGCTTCGATTTACTGAACCTCTGAAGAAATATTGATCCCATTTTCATCAAATATGGATCCCTCACCTATTTTCGATCTAGCTGAAGGAATTTTTATGGACATTTTGCAATTGAATACCGCAGGTATACTCAAATCACCTTCCCCCATCCCCCATTTCTCCCCCTTAAATGTCAAGTGTTTTATAGATTACTAGCTTGCATACCCGTCGTTCCTGGGTTAAAGTTTTTTGTATAAGTTTTAGAATACTAAAAAAGCGGAAAGTACTTAAAATCTTTTGAAAAAATCCTATCCTTGCAGGACTTTCCGTTTCGAATTAGTCCAACACCAGATTCGTGGTCACCGACCAAGAAAAGCGACTCAGAAAACCCCCTAATGCAATTTTTTCCCGGGAAAAATGGAAAACGATGTTTAGGTTATCCTTGCAGGGCCTTATAATTCGAGTTTTGAATTTCTAACACCAGATTCGTGATCAGCGACCCCGAAAACCCGCAAATACAATTTTTTACTGGGAAAAATAGAAAATGATTTTCAGTTT
This sequence comes from Chrysopilus asiliformis, assembly GCA_964034945.1. NCBI lineage: Eukaryota > Metazoa > Arthropoda > Insecta > Diptera > Rhagionidae > Chrysopilus > Chrysopilus asiliformis. The sequence continues at coordinate 34,231,738 of OZ035960.1, read as the reverse complement.
ATCGTTGCAGGTTTGTCTAATTCAAGTTTAACCCCAGATTCGTGATCAGCGACCCCAAAAACCCTCTTATGCAATTTTCCCGGGAAATACGGAAGAAAAGGATATTTGCCTTATCCTTACAGGACCTTCCGTTTTGAATTTTGAAATCCTAACACCAGATTCGTGATCAGCGACCCCGTAAACCCCCGAGTGATACTTTTCAGCCCCCTAATGAGCAGAATTCATGGTGAAAATCACTGTTTAAAAACACCCAAACACTCTTCACCCCCTTAGCGACAAAATTTCGAAAAACCCCGCCTTAGTGAACGCATACGTGATGGATGGGACATACTATGAAAATTTCAAGTTTCTACACTCCGAAAAATGGAGGCTAACTCGACGACCTACATACGGCGTAATTGGCCTCGGGCAGGCGCGCGTTCGCCTGCATGTGGGCAAGTAAAACTGAGTTGACCTGTGGTCGGAGAAATTCTGAAATTAAGCCACCAGCAGGTGAAGTAGGGCATTGGGAGCTGCACGAGTTGACCTTAGATAGGTTAACTCTGACCGCTAGCTGGCTTACAGACACCTCTGTAAGGTCAGAGTTAACCTGACAAAAAGTTGACCTGGGCATTTTTCTGAGTGTAGCTTCAGGGGTTTGGGCTGGGCGTTGATGAGTCAGTCAATCAGTCAATTAGTCATAGATAGATTGAAAATTTTGATCAAATTTAGCTCTGATTGCCACAAATTTCAGTAATATCTTCAGGAGAAGTGTTGGGGTGGGATCTGGGGAAACGTGACGACGATATTTGAGGCGTTAAAAGCTAGAGTGGACCAACCCACATGTCGAAATCGTGAATTTTTTTGTGTTTGAATCACTATTGCGAGTGAGTTTTTAAATAAAAATGTTTGGATGCACAAAAGAACATTTCAACATTGAGTAATAAAGTCCACAGAAATTTTTTTTTCCAAAAATTTACAGTCAATAATAGTACAAAAGTGGAAAAGCTTCAAAAACTCGATTATGTGGCTTGGTCCACTCTAGCTTTTAACGCCTCATTTCATCTGCTACAAATCGCAGAAAAGCGGACAAGGGAGACTGAAAATCGAAAATCTACCGTATGTTTTATAGGACCAGATAGTAAATTTTAATATGGCAAAATTTGGAAAACCAAGAATATTTGGTCTCGTTGGTTGGTTAAAATTCAACACAATTTAATACTAATGACAAATTTTTCTATTGGATGAGACATTCGGTCAATTTTGTTAAGTAGTCAAAAGCGTCATTTGCATAAGTAAGACGTCAAAAAGATGCCCGCCTAACTGGAAAACAACAAAATTTAATAAATATCGTTAATATTTTTTGAAACAAAATGTTAACCACCGTTTACGTACATTCATAGATCAATCAAGGAAAATGACGTATGTTGATGCTTGGACATGTTGCACGCAGAAAAATCTTCAATTAACATCAATTGATGGGGATGTTTAAGCATTTTGGTGGGCCACGGCGGCAGTCCAAACAAAAAAAAACGTCTCCCAATTTAAGTGATCGACATGGCATGGCAGACTGAATGGTTTTGCTCTTGAAAATTTGTTAGTTTTCACTAAAAGTCATCTCGCACGAGATATTTTTGGGTAACCGGATATGAATATTGCCCGTGACTCGTTCTACATAACAACCAATTTAAATTTTAATTTAAAATTTTGGAAATACCACGTGTATTCATAAATGCACTTTTGGGGGTGTGTTTCAAATGGAACTAAAGACCTTGGAGAGGTCTATTCATTTAAAATACGTATGTGGAAACTATGTAGCATTCCCACCGGATCGAAATAATTTGATCAGAAAAATTCACTTGGTATCTAACTTTTGTAATCAACACTTGCGAGAAATTTCGCTTACCCAAAAAGTACAGTAAAATTATTAAACAAATTCCGTGAACTTGAACTCACCCAAATACATGTTTGTAGTATTAATAATATTTCAAATCCCAGAAAAAGAAGTAATTTTTGTTTTGACGAAGAGTCTTACGAAACGCTTCTGGCAAGTTTTCCAGATCAACTGTACCAAAGTATCTGGTTTTCCAAGACAAATCTTTAATCTTAGCTTGAATCTTTGATTCGTCTAAAAATAAACAAATCGACACATTAAAACAATGTAAACGTTGTTGATATACAGGAAAAACAACTTTTTATCGCTTTAAAAATGTTATATTTTATTAGGTGATCGAACTTTGCTTGAGGAAAGTAAATTCAAGAGAGGGTTATTACAAATCCTATCACCAGTTATTTTCAAAAGCTTTTATTTCGCTTGCTTTTTTCTGCCTGTTTGTTTGTTTGTTTGTCTGTCGGGATCAAATTTTGTAAACTAATTTTCACCCACTTCCACATATCCGATTGACTTAAAATCTTTCACACATACGTAATTCCGGTAACAATACAACATTTTCACTACTTCGTCCTTGTAAGGATAACGGAATGTCCTGTAAGGGATAATACGTGATTATCATTTTCATCAAATTTTCCGGAAAAAAATCTCGTCTGGGGGTTTTTAGGCTCGCTGAATTCGATTCTGACGTTAAGAAGTCTGCAAGAACAACGAAAAGTCCTGTAAGGAGAATGTAATTATTAATTTCTAGTCTTATTAGCCAAATACAAAATGACTAATAAGGATGAAATAAAATAAAAATAAAATAAAAAGTTTAAAAAAAGGTTTTTATAAATGTATACTAAAAAGCAAACAAAATAGTTTTTGAGCGCTGTGTGTCAGATATAAAAGTGATATAAATAAAAAAAATTAATATTTATCTCGCACAGCGACCAAAAACATTTTTTGTTTTTATTTTTATAAAAAAATTTAAAATATAAGCTTGTGTTTTCACAAAAAAATTATTTATTTATTTTTTACGTTGAAAAATCTGGAACATAAAGGACTGAGAGATATATAAGACTACAAATGGAACAAAATCTCCATCCATTCGTAAATCTTATTGCGTAGCTGAGTGTTTGGTCGTTACGTGACTCCTGACGAATTTTTGACCTCGAATTAAAAGCAGGCTTGGGTGGCATTTGCTATTCGATGTTAGTAGATTGCGGACAAGTAAATTCGGATGTAAAACATCCAAATAAATGGCCGCTTTTGCGAAAAACAACATTTTTCATAGTTAACTGTGTACTTAATAACATGAAAAAACAACTAAAACAAAATAGTTTTATTTAAACAGTATATGAATCGCCAAAGTCATGTTCTGTTCACGCCTTGCAGATTAAAGGCTGTTGCCGGGATTTTTTTTAATTCAGACAATTTCAATGCGTTTCGAAGTACACTTCCGACAAACAATCCGCAAAACACAAATTTTTCAGAAAATATTCTCGAAATTTTGGAAAATTCATTGGCAGTTTTCTTTTTTTGTGAAAATCTGCAGTCTGCTGACTATTTTTGTGTAGGCGGTTGGGTAATTGCAAGGTTAATTACAAGGGTAATTCCCAATTATGAGCTGGCAGCCCGGGCGTCTGACGTCTTCCGGCCTCAAGAATTAAGCCAAAAGTAAAAATGCAGAAACGTGTTTTCAATTAGCTAAATTTGTTACATACTCCTGTCGCAAAATTGTTGGAAAATCTAACACCCCTTCGCCCAAACTTATTTGGTAACAAAACAAAAGCCTCCAAATTTATTAAAAACCAAAGAAAAAATTGTTGCCTACAGCTTCAGAGATATCTAAAAGAATTACTTTTCATTAACTCTTCTTGGATTTGTATATAAAAAAAAAGAAATTGTAAATTTTAACAAGGTAATTGTTATGACAATCAAAATCCCACATGAACTTTACCTCTGTTGGCAACAATTTCAACATCGGAATAATATATGTTAAAATTATCCACACTCACACATCCACATGTGCGCAATTTTCAAATAAAATGTCAATATAGTTTATAGGTCAGACGATTTATTTTAAATGTAAACAGGCAATTATAATTGACAGGTAGGTGAATAAACAAAAACCGTTAAAAGGTTACCTACTCGTATGCATAGAACGTAAAATGCCAAAAATGTTTACGCACACCGCCTGAGATTATGTTTAATCAATTGGTTCCACATCATTTAATCTAATAAGCTAAACACCATTCAATGACACCGAATGAAGCTACTACGTCAATGGGATTCCTGACAAAAACATTATTTGCGTCGGTAGAAAGTTTAACGAAATACCGTTCAAGGATATAGTTTTTACGCTAGGAAACTCAAGTGGAAATTTTAGGCAAGTGCATGGGAACAGAGGGTTTTATTTAAAACGCCTCAATTTATAATTGCTTCGATTTATGAACATTTGAAAAAACCTAAACTTACACTAATTTAGCCTTTTCTCATACAAAGCATGTAAATTTGTAATTCCTGAACAGTAGAAAAGAACAATTTTTTTACAATGAATTTTATAAAAAATATTTTGATTGATAAACGGTTTGGTTTATGAACAATTATTCGTCACGGATTAAGTATATAAACCTGGGGTACAAACTTCTTTCTTTATTGAAATGAATAAATGATGTAATCCACTGTAGAATTACCGAATGCAAAAAAGTAGCCTATCTTTAGGCTTTAAATTCATAGGGTGAATGTAACGATTTCATGAAAAGAACTTTGAACAAAACCGTTGATGACCAATACTGTATACAGTAGGTCTATGAAAATAATAAAGGAGTGTCCCAAGTAACAAAATAGGGCGTGATGTGGTGACGCCCCCTTCATGGTCTCTTCTGTTACACCGGATACTAGATTTAGAATACCGTTCGTAATGCATTGAACTACAGCGCGAAATACAATTGTCCCGACACAACATTAATGGTTCAACCACAGTGAAGGCGGCAAGCGGCGGGCGGTTTTTTTTTTGCACTAACGTAGCGCAACGAGAGCTGCTACAATACACCGGCAACGGCAGCGCACTTTTTCCGTCGCCGCTGAGTTTGAAACAAAGTCAAACTTGCCGCCGCCGCCCAAAATGTTTTATGAAAACCACCACATTCGGTGCCACATTCTATGACGATTTTTCTTCGTTGTTTTGTGACAATCACCACATTCGGCGCCACATTCTATGCAGTTTTTTTGACGTTTTGATTTCGCAAGATGCCGACAACGGAGAAAAAATTAATCGAGTTCGTGAAAGGAAATCCAATGCTCTACGATATGGCCCATCCTCAATACAAAAGGACACACATAAAGGAAAATAAATGAAGCAAAGTAGCGGACGAATTAAATAAGTTTTGACGTTTCAATTTTGATAGAAGCATATGCCGACGGTGCCGCTATCATTGTAGCTGGTTGAACTATTACGGCGGCAGATTACGGCGACAATGTCGCCCTCCATACACAATTCCGCACACTTTGTTGTTCTAAACATCATTTGTTTTGACTTTCTGACACTAAGCCACATACAACATTTTTTGTTACCAATTACCATACAACTTAGGAATGTGAATGTAAGCAACACAGCATACGAACTATTTTTTCTAATTCTTTCAATAATTTGCCCTTGAATGACGAAATTTAGATTTTATGACATCCCTATAAGATTTCATTTTGAATCAACAATGAAATTTTGACGGCGAGCTGACCGACAAAAGTTAAATTCGATTGAACTTATTACGACGACAAAGTTGTTCGGATTGATGGTGTACAGAAGCATAGGGTGCTGTGAGTTTAAAATTTGAAATGTCGCCATAAATGTTGTGTCGGGCCAATTGTATTCCGGGTCTTAAGCCTTGAGTAGAAAATTAAATGACACCAGTGTGTTTGGGATGACAAAAAATTTGTATTTCCGCCTATCCACCAGTCTGTCTGTTTACTACCTAGATAACTCTTGAATGACTTAAGCTAGAGACTTGAAATTTTGCACAGATAAGTATCTCGTAAAAGGCGAAGCTTTGAGAACTTAGCACAGTCGAATCATTTATTCCCTCTGTTACGCCAAAAAAAATTTGGTTGTAATTTTCTTAAAAACGTTGCGTCAAATCAAAAGATATGGTGACTAAAAAAAGGGGGAATATAATTTTACAAAACTTTCCCACACTTCAAATAGGAAAATTTCCACACCTCCCCTTCCCATTCAAATAGGAAAATTTCTATCAAAATTCAGTCTGAAATTCTCACGTAAAGAATTTGCCCGTTTTTGATGTTTTTTTCTAATGCTTTATTTAAACAATTTACAGAATTTAAACAACGTCGCCTCAGCAATATTTTGCTGAATGTATAAGAATATATATAGGACAAAAGAATACCTACTAAGCTATTGAAAAAAAACTTTATCAGGTGAAGTAAAAGTTTATGCTTCCTGCCTGCCATTATATTTTTACTTTCTTCTACGGAGTATAATAAAGTATTGTATTCATGAAAAATTTCGACCTCTTAATTTTGCCTAAAAAACATTTGCCGATCACTCCTGAGTCGATTGGAGTCATATTTAAAAAATGTCTTTCTGTCTGTCAGTCTGTCTGTCAGTCTGTCAGTCTGTCAGCCTGTGTACAAGATTTCTCAAAAACTAATAGAGCTAGCGCCATGAAATTTTATAGGTATGTTGGGTCCTGAAATGGGACGATCCTATCAACTTTTGGTGCAAATCCGTTAACCGGAAGTATCCACAATGGCGGTTTTTCAAAAATCGCAATTTCGTTTTTCTCGATTTACTCCCAAACTACGCGTTTTTTAGTGGCCTTAAGTATAACAAAACTTGGAGAAAATAAAATTTCCCACACTTTTGTCTTTAGCTATAACTCGATATCTCCACCTGTTATCGAGATAAACCGTTATTTCCAAAAAAACAGTTTTTTGCGATTATCTCGAAAACTAACGGGTTTTTGCTGACTGAATGTATGAAGTGAATTAATGAGAATGGCATTCTGCACAATTTTGTTTCTTACCGTTATCCGTTATCTTTTACCGTTATTGAGATATTTTCATTAATATGTAAAAAATCATATGTTTGCGAATAATTTGCAAACTAACGGTTTTTCGACAAATCAGTTAAAAGAATAATTAAAGATGTTAACATTTTCTACATTTTTGCCATTTACCGTAAATTGATATCTTTTACAGTTCTCAAGTTATCTCAAATTTTGTACGTTTTTGATATTTTTGGATGAACCAACAATTTATTGGGAGGTCGTCTTAGGTTGACAACGCGACAGGGCTCTAGCGTAAATTGCGCAGGATCGTAGATTTTGTAGAAGAAAGTTTTGTGTTGACCACAACTGATATTTTAATTTGAGCATAAGAATTTTTTGCTTTTCACATTTTTTGAGTTCATTGCTAAATTTACTAAGAGTGGAAAAAAATCCTTATGAACTTTTCTTATCGGGATAACTGTACCATGCTTAAAAGATATTGTGAAAAATGTCACAAAAACTTGTTTTAACACATCAATTTGTATAAAAACAAACATTGCAAGAAATGTTATTATTGAGAATTGTGTAGATGACACAGTTTTCATGTTTATCAAAAATGTTACAATGGAACCTTAAAATGTGTTTTTTTCGATCCAATTGAATTCTTTGACATTAAACATTTTTTTGTAAACCAACGAAAAGATTGAAAGAGCAAGTAAAATAAAAAAACAACAAGTTGTACGATGAATATTACTGATAGCGGCATAAAAACACGAAAAAAAAATCTGAAAAAAATAAACATTAAAAGTAAACAGTTTATAGACGTGCAAAGAAACTTCTAGTATACTCGAAACGGTTGTAGGTCGACCATTTATGAATAACATCCTTGAAAAGAGATTCTTTTCTTGCTGTTTTCCTCTGTCGCAATAATTCGATAAAAAAAGGACACTTGAATGGTTGAAAATTGGCATAGAATTTCAATATATATTTTTATTTTTATTTTTCCACCACTTTGATTCCATTCATGACTTTTGACATAGCATTGGGTAGATTTTTTTTAATAAAACCTCGTACAGATTTCCATTTCAATCCTCCATTGACCAAGAAACACTTCCGAGTATCAGAAAATGCGCGTCAATTTTAGGGTGATTCCATGAATATAGCGTATATTCTGTGACGTGTGTTGTGTACGTATCGAAAACGTGAAACACACCCCCAAAACATATCGACATATTGAATGTTGTTCCAGACGAAAACCTAGAAAAAAATTACAAAAAAACGGGAAAGAAATTCTCTAGAAAAGGGCTTCGTTCCTTATTGAACTGATCGAATGAGGTCACTTGTTATGAACTGAGAACCTATGGGTTAGCATGGAAATGAGAAAATTGCCTCTGTAGGGAAAACATTACCCGTGGAGAATGCAAAGGATGCGGCATCACGCCACAGATAAGCTGGGAAAATTCGATGATTCCTCGTAAAGACGATTTTTTGGAAAATTTATTACCTGCCTTAAATCTAAAACGAAAATTGTATCGTAATTCGCTACACGCATCCTTAAATACAAATCCTGTTACATTGAGGTTAATCGATTTACATTGGAGACCGAGGAACAAGCATAACAAGAGTTTCCTCCGATTACTGGAAAAGGGGAAATATATCGGTCTTCATTTTGTCTATTCTCCATAGATAAATTGGAATTTATCGTATCAAGCTCAAGATCTTCTTCTTATTACGATTGACTTTGAAGCAACACCGTGGCATTACACTTAATTTTCCTGCTGTAATTCAAGAAGCAAAAAATAATAATTTTCCTCTCCATTTCTTTTCTTTTTGTTTTGCCACGAAAGCGTGTTATCTATATGAAACGTGGAAAATTATTATGATCTCGATTATTTATGGGAAATATTTTGCGTTCTTGAATGCGACTTAAGATATTCATCAAATGAAAAACTTGCGACGCTAAAAAACAAAAGGACACAAAAAAAATTGGTGTTTACAATAATAAATGTGAGAAATCAGTTGCTTTAACTACGCAGCCTAGAAATTTTTAGATACCTTTTAAATGCAAATTGTTTGCGAACATTAAATTTTTTTTTAATTAAAACAGCAAATTCACGAGGGTGGTCAAAAAAATTTGAGTCTGATGAGGATACCCGCCTCCCATTCCCCAACCATTATCAACCTTACTTTTAAACACGAGGAAAACTACAATTGCCAGTCAATCATGAAATACTCTATTATGGCGTGCTTCTAAAATTTATTTCAGATCATAATATTATAATGAAATTTTTTTAAACTGATCCGTCTAAATTTTTATTACTTATGTGAAATTACATTATAAACGATTTTGTTTTCATAAAACTTCTTCATTTGTATGGCGGAGCAGAGAAGAAGAATTGGATTTTGATATATGGGAAATATTTGTAAAATTGTAGGGGAGAGCGGGACCGATAGTTCCGATTTTGAAAAACTTGTAAAATACACCGATATAACATAATGCAATCAAATTGACTTGTGGAAATAATAAGACTATAAGGTCTATAGTTTATGGATTTAAAGTCATTTTGGCCTTATTTTTATTATTTTTTAGTACACAACAATTTTTGTGAAGCAAGTCGGAAAGGCACAATTTGCCCCAATCTGGGGTCAATTGTTCTACTGCTGGGGCAAATTGTTCATACTAATCATGTAGCTATATTAAAGGGAAATGTGCAATTTTTTTTAATTGAAAAAACTCCATTTATTTTATTGATTTCGTACATTTATTTATAAAAATCAACTAAAGCAAACAGTCTTCAAAAAATGTAGAAAAAACAAGCTAATATTAAAAGACTTGAACCAAATTTTAAAAACTTAAATAGAATTCAAATAACTTTAAATAAAATGTTATTCTTTTCATAGCATCTAATGCTATTATTTGATTTTACAGTCTTTTATTAAAATTCAGAATATTATGACTGAATAATATAAAAAAAGCCAGGTAAATTCAGATTTCATTAGTTAGGCGACCCATTTGAAGAGGTATCTGAAAGGCAATTGGTACTAAAGTTCCACGCTCTGCTGAAACGATGGCTCCTACTAGTTTTGCGCCTTCTGGGCTACTATTTTTTTGGTTTCAACACTGTCATGTGTAAATAGTAAGAAGAAATACTATGGGCTCTGTTTTTCCTAGTCACAAATAGCCCCAAAGAAACGGATCAACTAGCCCCATTTTTTCCAAATTATGTGAATGTAAAGTTTTGTCTTTGCATGATAACACAAGCCCCTACCACATTACACAACGTTTTATGACTTTCATTATTTATTATAAAATACTTCAAAATTGTGGTAGCTTCAATAATTATCACAAAAGACCAAAACATGCGAAGACGAAAATATTTACTTCCGTGACGTATAAGCACCTCACTCACCACAGCCACCCCCTCAACGTTGTGGTGGGTACTAAACTAGCTGCCAAAGATGCACAGTTACTTGACATCACATGATGTTTTTAAAACGTATTGGCGCAATTTCGATCGGAACAACTTACCACGAGAACTTTCGGCCCCGCTCTCCCCTACTGTGCATACTTTTGTCTCAGAAATTTTTAATCTAGTGCGACGCGACGTAGGTACCTCGCGAAAATTTCGTCCGTTCACGAACTTGACCTTCCATTTTTAAAAAAAAAAGACTATGTCAAAATTCAAGTCTGTAGCTTAAATTCGTTCTCAAGTTATCGTGTCCACGGAAAGACGGAAAGACAGACGGACAGAAAGGCATGCAAAATCAAGTCGATTCATAATTCTAAACACACTGGTGTAATTCTTTTTTTTCGACGATGAGTCCTAAGCATTACAAACGTGAAAGTAAACCACTATACAGACACTAGTAATGGTTTTACCTTAAAGAATATTTTAAAAAAAGTTATTTTTGTGATTTTTTACTCTATATAAAAATTATATATGAGTATATTAGATTTAGTATATCGTTAGTAACGCATCAAACAAATCTTCGGACACAAAAATGAACTGCACCAGAGTGTTTGGGATGGGAGTTTCTCTAAAACGGCAAGTCGTATTGAAATGTATTCAGAATATGATTTTACATAACTCATCCATACACAAAAATCTGGTTGGACCACTGCTTCTTCCTCATCCATACAAATGAAATATTTATGCAAATTTTCTCGAAAATGGTGAGCAGTATAGAAAAATGTATAAAGATTAAATCTGAGCCGCTGTGTTTATCGAAATTCTGAGGCATTTTCGGAAAATTCTTTATTATCGACTAAATTGAAATTGGGGAAAAAACAGGAGAAAAAACTAGAAAAAGTGAAAAATTTCGAGCCAAAAATGATGTTTTCTTTTACTCTCTTTCAAAACTGCCAACTAGAAAGCCGCCAACTCGAAAACCGCCAACTTCAAAACCACTAGACCGATTAAATGTACTTATTTTTCCCCAAGAAACCAGGAGAAAGAAAAATTTGTGTAAATCACACGTCTCCAAAACTTTTTAACCTACCCTCGTATTTAACATGAAAACCCACCGGAAAATAATTTTCCGTAATTGAACAATAATATTTTTCACTCCTGCTTATTTAAATTTGAATATTTGGAATTCTACGACATTTGGAATTCTGCGATCTGCATTCATCCAATTAATTTTATTAGCAGAATATCTCCATCAGCTTTCAATTCAAAATTCGACTGTAATTTGTTTGAATTTTTTTTTTACCAAACGAGATTGTTTCAACACAATTAAATTGCCTGCAGTTTGCTCACACTGCGAACTGAAATTAAAAAACCATTAGTATTTGATTTTTTTTCAATTTTAATTGGAATATTGAAAAGCATTGGAAAACTTTCGATATAATTGAGAATCGTGTACGCGGATGCTATTCAAAAATGAATGAAATTAAATGTAAATAAATCGGATATCGCATAGCAAACAATCCGACTAATTAAACGAAACGTGGAAAGGAGTAAAATTGGAATTATTTATAAATTGATGAGACTGTTTTCATTAAATCGTCAGTAAATATTTTTCATGATTCATACATTTGCGACTATTTACTATGTATGTTAAGCGGTCAGTTTAAAATACAGTATTTTTCAAAATTAAAAATAGGTACTAAGACCAAAAAAGAAAGGTAAAAAAGCGCCTGATGGCAAAAAAATCGTCTTTTTGATATTGGAAAAAAAACAATGAAATATTTAACTAAGGAGGTAAATATTTCATGTTATGAAATATTTACCTCCTTAATGAAATATTTCATTGGAAATTTCATGTTCACTATGAAGTAACGTCATAATATTTAAAGGACATTTCATAAAATAAGGAAAAGTTTCCACAGAATTTCAAACAGAAATTCCTAGTAGAATTTTTCTTACGACAACACTAAAAGATTTATGCAGAATTTTATACAAAAACGCCTGGAGAATTTCGCACAGAAAGTCCGTGCAGCAAAGATTTTTAAACAATGTGTGTTGTTTCGGACTTGTTTCGGACTTGATTTTTGTAGCATTATAATTCACACATCCGACAAATTGTGCTAAAACCGAACTTTAAATTAAACAAAGGTTCAAACCAAATCAATTTTCAGCTTTTTATTTATGACGTCGCCGATTTGGTATGAAATATTTCACATCTGTTTTCCATATGATATTCATAGCATGTGACAGAATTTTTCGGAAATTCAAGTTACGAAACATGACTTTTTCCTTATGAATTTCCGCGGATTTGCCTACTTTGGGTATAGGTATGTCACTGCCTAAAACTTATTACGAACTAACCGAGCAAAAGAGTAAATTTTTAAATGAAGTGAATTTTTAAACCAGAAATTAAAATTTACATAAAAATTATTACCCTGAATCAATATTATATACATTATAAAAATATGACCTCTTCGTTGAAAATTCGATTAATCAATGAAAAACCCATAAACTGAAAAATCATATCAAACTTAAATTGGTTTCGATTTAGGCAAACCCCAAAAGTATTAGTCCGCATAGTCAATGATTTACCCTAACCGAAACAAGATATTTTCCGAAAAGACTGATTGGTTTCTAAAAGATTTTCCCCCACTATAAATCAAAAATGTCACGTGGAAACCTAGCTTTACCAGATAAGCCTGCGAAAAATTTGTCAGGTGACAACAACATACCCTTGTCGAATGTTATTCACCTGGGAGCCAACCGATTGCAATTAATTTCTAAAATCAAGTGGGTGGGAATATTGACAATTCTTACACCACCAATGCCAAAAACCGCAAGCAAGAGAAAAATCTCCAGCAAAATTCTCGTGTCGTGAATGAACCCCGCAGTTTGAATGAAAGAGCTTTTCGTGCACAATCACCGCAATCTTTGACGTTTCCACTTCATGTTCAACACTAGATAACACGCTGAAAACTCATCTATAAATTTTCCTCGTGATTTCGCTCGAAACCTTCACAATTCAACGCATTTTCCAGACGAGATTATGATCACCGTGGGACAAGAGATGCTGCGAGGACACGGAAAACTAAAGCTTTTTAAGCTTACAAGAAAATCGACTGAACTTAGAGCTTTTCACCTATTATACAAAGATTTCCTCTTGCACCCCACTTTGTTTACATGCTATTTTCCCGACATGAATTTTCCCAACTGACTCTAGATGTTCAATTCACTGTCAGACCCTCTGTGCATTTTCATCTGGTCTCAGTTCCGTCGCATAATCGAACGGTTGTGGTTCTATTGGTATAAAACTGGTATCCCGAGGAAAATTCTGATCACTCGACAGGCAACAGTTGGTCGGTGAAGATTTCCTCTAGTCATAAACTATATTCTAGTGCTAAAGTTTCTCAAGTGATTTCCCACCAAAAATTAGAAAAGAAAACTCTGAATAATTGAAAGATAATTTATTACAAGATTGAAATATTTTTAATCAATTTGTTGGCATATTTTATAAACTTTTAAAGGTCACGGCCTTGCATATGAACTTTTTATATTTCTTAATAAAAACATGTGTTGACAATGTGAAGATAGACGGGAGCATAACACAAAAAACACAATTAAAATATTTTCTAATTGTGAAATTGTGAGATCAAGGACAGTTGGTGCTGTAATCTTATAGATTTTAAATTTTTTATACTCATTTGTTTGATAGAGATTCGCAAAAAAAAATATAAAGGATATTTTTAAATAAAACGAGGTATGTATTTGAATTTATGGCACTGTCATCCAATTCACTCGAAGACACGTTGCATTATTGGCATTATCACGTGTTGATTGCGGTTAACAACACGTTGATCTTCGACACATATATGTATATGATGTGTTTGGTTTTAGTTTTCATATTTCACGCGTAAAAAATTTTTTTTTATACTTTGGAAATGTCCATTTATCCCACATAAAAAAATTGCAATATTTTTTCTTGTGGAAAAAAAATAAAACCTCATTTCTAAATCCTTGAACTCTGGAACTTTTCGAGAATCATCATTTTCACATGGTTTTGATGACATTGCGTTTGTTTGATTTTAACAACTGTGTAGCAGAACAATATATATATATAAAAAAATTCCGACGTCAATTGATCAAAAATTTGTTTAACAGAAGCCTTCTGTTGAATGTCGAGTTATGGTTTTCGAGACCTGACTTACCTCAAAAGATGAAAAATGCTCATGAATGGTGTTTGATGTGCTCGCTTTAGTCTTATGCAAATTTTTTGTAATTTTATTTTTGTGTTAAGCATACACGTAGTTGATAAAAAATTCAAGAATTTCACATATCTTGTTTACATTTTAATGTAAATGTTATTCTCGAAGGTAACAGGTTTAAATTAACTTCTACCGGTGGAAGAAATAATTCATTACTTTCTAATGTTGAAATCAAAAGTTATTTTTGTGGTTTTATTTGTAGATAAATTACGTTGCTAACTGCCAGCCGGTGAAGTTGGCCTTTTTTTAATTTAAATTTTTAATTTTTTTTTAAATAATTTTGTTCAGTTGGTTCTACAGAAACACAACTTGTTAAGAAATTGGGAATTTATTTAAAATTTCCATAATAATAGCCGATTAATTAAGGTGTTTATATACTTGAAGCTTGGTGGATTCTTAAAAAAATTCGATCGGATAGTTTGGACCAAATAATTTCAGATTTTTTTGGAAATTTTACAAACAGATCGATTTTATGGGTTAACAAGAAGAAAAGCAACAGAAAAAATTAATCTGTGGTTTTTCTGCGAAATTTTCCCGATTTTTCTTAAAGCCCTTTCTTCTAGGTAGTCATCTATTTTAGTGATATTGTAGGAAAATTGATTCAATTCCATATCAAATACCAGGGAAAATGGAGTTCAGTGAAAGGCTATTTTTATAATAATCTTATAATGAAATTTAATTACTTAGGGGCTGCCCGTAAAATACGTGATGCTAATTTCAAGCCTTTCGACCGCCAATCCCTCCCACCCCCGACCCGCCGCCCTTCCATTCGACACGAAAATGAGATTTAAAGCGGGGCTGTACCAAAGTTTTTCAAAATTGTGAAAACAAAAGAACCTTTGATAAATTATCTAAAGGACAGTCCAAAACATAACAAAAGCTATAATTGCCAATCTGGCAAATATTAAAAACCCGTATGGTGATATGGCATTGTTCGAGGTGTAAGTGAACAGCGAACAGTTGTATAAAAATTCCACTTTGAAGTCAAACTTTTCTGGAATATTCGCAAAAATGCACCGTTTCTGGAATATTCGCAAAAAACGTTTTCGTTCGTATGGGGGGTACCCCCCCCCCCCCCTAATGGTTCATTTTTGCCCATGAACGAACTTAGCCTTTCATTTTACGAAAAACGGATCTGCTCAAAATTTCAAGTCCGTAGCTCAATCCGTGCACCCGCAATCCGCGCAACAGACGGACGGACGGACAGACGGACGTACGGACATGCAAAATTCTATTTTTTTTATCATTCACACACTGGTGTAATTCATTTTTGTGTGTGATGACTGGATCTTGGCGTTACAAATGGTAAGGCAAATTTAAGATACCCTTTGGTTTCACCATACGGGTATAAAAATATGTCAAGCTAATTTTTGTCGTTTCCAATCTACTTCACCCTCCGAAAGGATTGTGGTTTCTAAGGGTTAAGCAAGGGCGCAATAAAACTTAAAAGCTACTTTATTGAAAATATCGGGTCTTTCAAAATAACAATTTTGTATTTAAATAAAACACAGAATAATTGAGATATCGGGTTGAAATTTATTCCAGGTGTAGTGTACGTACATGTTACATTTAAGTATGAAATTCGATGTCGTTCATATGGCCACCGCGAGTACGTTTGCGGATTGATTCTTTGGAGCCAATTTTCCACCACTTTTCCAACACTCGTCCACACATATCGGCCGGAACGTTGGCAATTTTGCGATCGATAATGTTCTTGAGCTCCTCTAACGTTGTTGGCTTGTTAGCATAAACCAACGACTTAACATAACCCCATAAAAACAAATCCAACGGCGTCAAATCGCATGAGCGAGGTGGCCATTCGACCGGACCATTTCTCGAGATTACACGATTACCGAACTTCTCCTTCAATAGATCAATTGTTTGACCAGCTGTGTAGCATTGCTCGTTCGTGAACATCACCATGATAAAAATGTAAACCTTGACTGACGTTTTAGCATTGTCACATCATAAAAAAAAAGTTTTAGGGTGCGTTTTTATTAAAATACAAAATTGTTATGTCCTTATTGAAAGACCCTTTATAAGAAGTTATAAAAACGACTTGTTACAAGTTTTAAGTTAGGAAGAAGAAGTAAAGAAAAAAGTGAGCCAGCGGCTTATAGTTTGATGATATAAAAATAGTGCGGTGATGCCATCTGGCGGTATAGATAAAACTCCAAGGATCAAATAATTTCTGGGCGCTGTTTATCAGAAATAAAAGCGAGATCAGAAATAAAATTATCAGAAAGAAAAGTGAGATAAAAAATAAAATAAAATAAATATTTGTCTCGCTTTTATTTTTCATACACAGCGCTCAAAGATATTTTTTTTTATTTTTAGTGCATTTTTTTAAATAAAAGCTTGTTTCAAAAATATGAAGTTTTCATCAATTTCATCAATATCAATAGCCCCTGTTAGCTTTAATCCATACTATAATCTACATTTAATTTACTGGCCCTAAAAAGAACAAGAAATATTGAACACAATAAAAAAATTTGAAAAAAAACATTAAAATGACATAAAATAAAAATAAAATATAATGTTTTCCATAAATTTTGCACCCTTTTTTTCATTTTCATAAAAAAAAATAATAATTTTAATTCCATAACGCCTTGATCCGTCCATTGACACGTTGTATATTTTCGACTCTTTCATTAAGGTTAGATACATTTTCATTTAGATTCTTAGACATCACATTTATCTTTTCATGAAAACTTCCTAAGCCTTGGATTTCAATTAATCCTCAGAACGGTTGCTGTCATTTTAATACCTTCAGAGCATTTGAATTTTCATTTTTTATGGTATTAATAGATTTACGTCCACGATTTCTGAAAAGCTTTCCAAGTACACAAAAACGAACAAGTTTTTTTTTGTTCTTGGCGTCGTATGGGAAATATTAAATGAAAAGGCAGAGTTTCGAAGTAATAGCACACTTTAATCGAAACATGAAGGAGGTTGCTTGGAAAATTATTTCAATTTACACTAACACAATAGATTTTAATCCATTGATGAATGGATGTTTATTGTTATTCGTTGTTTTTGAACCATTCTCGTATTGTCCTTAACAATAGTTGTTCAGTAAAGACAGTAAAAGGGTTACTTTTTGTTAGGACTTCAGTTTTAGATAAATATGTATAAATAATTAATTCAGTTTTTATTGAAAAATCATAAGAAAATAACCAAAATTACCTCTGTTTCTAACCGCGACTCGTGCTTACATTTTCCATGTCAGAGAAACCTAGAAATTCTCGGTGCTATTTTCACTCGAATCGAAAAATTTTATGTGCTCGACACTAGAGGCGCGTGAGTGAGAGAATTGGGGTATTCATGAAACCAGACAAAATTACCAATTGTATTGTATTAACGCACGTGCACTATTAACTATTTTGTATGAATTGCGCAAATCAATCACAAAATTAGAGGTTGGAAATGCCAAGAATCAGTGAAAAATTAAAATTAATTAAAATCTAGGACCGAATGGCACGATAGAAATCTTTATTGTTGCAAATAAATTTCTCAAGTTCTAAAAATCTCAATGTCTCTCGTTTGCGTAATTTTACGAGGTCACACACCAAAATCGTCGCGTAAACTTACGAGAGCAGCGTAAAAGGATTTCCTTGCATATTATGACAGTTAATTTACGAGGTGGTAAAATATATCGTGTTGCAAATTCGTTGCTGCGACGTCACAGCAACTTTGCTTCAATATTTATGCTGCAAAACAACAGTTGTATAACCGTTACTTTGAAATTCTTTTGTAACGTAGGTTGCAAAGTAACGTTTGCGCAACCATTTCGTTTGCGCAACCATTTCGTTTGCGCAACCATTTCGTTTGCGCAACCATTTCGTTTGCGCAACCATTTCGTTTGCGCAACCATTTCGTTTGCGCAGGAACTCTTGTGTGACGAAATGTGACAGGAGAGAAGAGGGGGGGGGGGGGGGGGAAGGACACATCAAGTGTGAAGTCAATGTAAACTTGTGTCACAAGTGTACACAGAAAACGCTGTAAGAATGAATGCCTTGGTCAATAGACACAAGGAAAAACAACAACCACTTTCTCACTGGTCACGAAGTAACCAATTTGCCACGGCTTTTTTACGACCGGTCACAAGGCAACCGTCACATAGACTACTTGTGACCAGGGTCTAATTTTAACGCGTAAAAAAAATTTAAATGTTGCTTGAGTACGTATATTTTTTCTATACTCGCCAACTATTCAAGTTTTCCTGAAATATTTCGCACTGTATTTTTCAACAAATTTTTAAATCAACGTTTTTGAAGTTGTATTAACGACCTAAGGTCTTAAACAACCAAATTGTTTTATCAAAAAATCCAAGATTGTCCCAATTTCAAACATATGAATCAACTAGCTTGCATACCCGTCGTTGCCGGGTTAAGATTTTTGTATAACTACGAAGAAAACCGGAACGAACTTAAAAACTTTTGAGAAAAATCTTATCCTTGCAGGACTCTCCGTTGCGAACTTTGAAAAGCTAACACCGGATTCGTGATCAGCGACCCCTCGAGTGAAACTTTTCATCTTTCTATTGAGCATAGGATTTATGGCGAAAATCACGGTTTAAAAACACCCAAACCTCCTTTACCCCCCGTTCAACCCCTTAGGGGTAAAATTTCGGAAAACCCCGCCTTAGTGTCCGCCTCAATCAGTCAGTCAGGTCAATCAGTCAGTCAGGTTAAACGATTTTATATATATAGATAGATAGATGTCCGAAAACAGACTTTGCTCATACGAAAAGGTTTTTTTTCTATCCCCCCTATATTAATAAACAGATTCACAAATTTTACACAAGCGTTATACACAATTATTCTCTGCAATAATTTTGACTTAAAAAATTCTCATTGTTAACGTAAACAAAACGAAAAAGTTTATTTGGTTTGCAATTTTCTGCGTAGACGACAATTACAAAAAATCTATTATGCGCCTAACTTACGCCCTAACATAATAATAAATTTATTATGCGCCTAACTTACGCCCTAACATAAGATTCGGATTTTTATTTTCATTACTACAGAAAAATAAGAAATTTTTGCAAGACTTTGATTATTTTCATTCCATGAAAATCGAAAAAGAAAAAAATCCAAAATCTCAGCGAAAAACAATCCATTCTTTACTCTTCTTCGGAGACTCGTACTTACGAACTAATATACTGATTTGTGCTGAAATATATGATTTCAAAAAATGATTAAATTTCTTGTTTTTGACAACAATAGATAATAGTAAAACTTTTATAATTATTAGGAAAAATTAGAAAACTTCCGAAAATAACATATCAGTAAATGAGAGAATGGACAGGTGTCCATCGAACTTTATCTTGATTTCAATTTTCTTCTATTTATACATTCGATGGTATCTTTTAATATTTATGTAGGTTAACTAAACAGGCATTAACTTATATCAAAATATACTTCATTCCATTTGATTTATCTATAGACAAATTATGTCAACAACTACTAGCAACTAAAGAAAAGCTTTTATATTTCACATTGTTTTCTTTCTTCATATTTTTCACAAATTACAACATAGTAATCTAACAAATTCTAACATATGGGGCTATTCACGAATGTAAATGTATCTGCAACTGTAACTTTACATGTTCCACATGATTCATACTAATTTTACATTAGATTCCAAATTGGTATTCACAAACTGTAACTGAATAATAGGGATTCCTGACAGTTGCTTCTTCTGAACTGTATAACAAATCGTATAAACATTTCTTTCTAAGTATTTTTATTTAACTTACTCAGAATCTTCTTCCCATCCATTATACAACAATATTAAGTCCGACATATTTCCTTTATTCTTAAAATTTTGCATTTTTCTTAAAAAATGTAACCTTATGGATAAGTTTTCTCTCGGCATAAACTTACAGATGATTTGACAGCTAGTTACAGATACAGAATGTCAAAGTTACAGTTTGTGAATAGCAAAGTGGACTGAAAATGTAAAGTTACAGATACAGAGCAATCTTACATTTTAAGAATAGGCCCAATAATTTATTTTTCTGTGATTATAATATCTCACATAAATTACATTTAATTGTTGACTTTTTAACTTTTGGACAATAAAAGAAATATTCAAATTATAATTAAAATAGAATTCCTATTCTTCAGGTTGTTAAACTTATTTTTATACTCCAAAATGAAAAGTATTTTGAGACGCCGTCGCTTGGTGAAAAAGAAAAGTTTCACAAAAAAAATTTGATTTATTCCCTGAGGCCGTATTTTTATGTCTTACGACATGTTAACGATGTCAGTTAGCACAAAAGAAATATTTCATTAATTTGGCATTTTTCTCTTGTTGAAACGTTCAAAATGTTCAAAAGTTGTGAATTTTTTGGATAGAGGCTAATCTCGCCTCTTTTGTCCTTCGCGTAAAAAAAATTTCAATTTTTCTTTTATTCACATCCAAAATCACACAAAAACTAACCCTTTTTTGCATGAATTTCTATATTTGGTTGAAAGTTTATTTTCTGAACGAAAACCACCCTTCAAAATTCGGGAAAAATGTTTAAAAAATGCTAACGTCTAAAATATAGGACCCAGCGAGCATTTTGTTCCGTATTCTACACGAAATCGGTATTAAAATATAATACGTTTTAATAAAAAAAAGATTTAAAAAATAATAATCTTGAGCGAAATTAAATTTTAATCTTTTTTCTGTGTGGAACTGTTGACAATATCAAAAAAGTTAAAATTTAGCTCAAAAATCTTTACCATGTAGTAAAGATTGTTGAGCTAAATTTTAACTTTTCGATGCAAACCACATAATTATGCTATGCATTATTTCTGAAGCATGCTAACTAACTATGGAATTAGATTTCAGCTTAATTTCACTTCTGCAAGGTATTCACGTCTCACTAAATTAACTACACAAACATTACGTTGCATTTATTAATAAGGAATTCTGGTGCCAAAAATTATTAAAATCCATTTTTTGAATTTAATACATCTTAAAACTATTTTTCTGCTCTATATGATATCGGGTCTTTCAATAAGGGCATAACAATTTATTATTTAAATAAAACACAGAATAATTGAGATATCGGGCTGAAATTAATTCCCATTTCTCGAGATTACACGATTACCGAACTTGTGTGGCATTGCTCGTTCGTGAACTTCACCATGATAAAAATGTAAACCTTGATTGACGTTTTAGCATTGCCAGATCATAAAAAAAGTTTTAGGGTGCGTTTTTATTAAAATACAAAATTGGTATGTCCTTATTGAAAGACCCTTTATATCATATAGGAGTATATTAGATTTAGTCCTATTATACCGTTTGTAACACATCGAACCAATCATCCGACACAAAAATGAGCAACACTAGGGTGTTAGAGGTGACAAAAGATTTTGACTGCTGCATGTGTGTCCGTCTGTCTGTCACACACTATAACTTTCGAAAGGATTGACCTAGAGGCTTGAAATTTTGCACAATTACGTTTCTCTTAAATGGGTAGGCTAATTTCTTGAACGGACAAAATTGAACCACTCCTTCCCACTTCACCCATAGAAAAAAAAACATTTTTTGCAATTTTCTCGAAAACGGTGGGTCATATTGAAAAAATTATTAAGGTAAAATGTGTTTAGAATAGGATTTTACATAACTCATCCATACACCAAAATTCAATCGGCTTCCCTTCTCTCACATACAGATGGAATACTTTTTTCTTGTTTTCTCGAAAACTGTGTATCGTATCGAAAAATTTATAAAGATGAAATGTGTTTAGAATGTTATTTTACATAATTTATCTATACATCAAAATCCAGTTGCATCACTCCTTCCTCCCGCCTCATACAAATTGAATATTTTGTTTCTATTTTCTCGAAAACGGTGAGTCGTATTGAAAAATTTATGAAGGTAAAATCTGTCTAGAATATGATTTCACATAGCTAATCTATACATCAAAATCCAATCGAACCAATACTACCCTCCTCTCTTATACAAATAGATTTTTATAAATAAACATTTTCTCTATCATATAGATTATTTGACGATTGGCCCCTGACAATTGTAGCTTTTCTTATGGTTTTAATAGAAATTCATAGAAAATTCCATAGTTATATATTTTTTTCTTAAAAACTAGAAAGATAAACATTTTAAGTCATCTTTACCCTCTATTGAGTAATTAATCAAGTTGAATATATAACTTTAAACAATTTAAAGTCATTCCCAGTTTGTCGCAGTGAAAATTGTTCAGTTTCCATGTTAATTACACTTTTCCAATTAATATTCTTTCTCCTTCAACAAATAAAACTGCCTCTTTTAAGATGAATTGGATTGCTTGATGTGGTTATTTTTAAGATTTTATATTTCATCTCGTTTTTGCTCGTCATAATTAATTGTGAAAATTTCTTATATTAGGGTACAATTTCCGTATTCTAATTAACATGAAAGATCTCCCTAATTAAGACTGAAAACATTTCAGCTGAATTTAAATTAAAGGAATAATTTTTGACTTTCTTTTTGTCTGTGATTTTTATAAAAGAAAAAAAAATGTTTAGTGACGTTTTATAACAAAAAATTTTGTGGAAAATTTCATACTCACGCTTGAAATTCGTGCAGTGATTTCTCCATTTATGCAGGAATATCTTCTACGAAAAACATCGCGTTAACGAGAACTACGTAACTGGATCTAGTGAAGGTTTTACTTCTAGTTTGGTGCACATTGAAGCTACAATACATGTATCCCTCGAGTTACGCGGTACTTGAGTTACGCGGTTTTGGAGCAATTTTTATTTAAAAAGAAAATATATGATTAATAGATAAAGGTTTTCATACAAAAAAGATGTAAGGTATTTGACAATATGTATTTCACAATATTTAGAGATACATACTAATAGAAAAACTAATCCTGAGTTTCCACTTACTCGATTTCGACTTACGCGTAACCAATTGACCGAGGGATACCTGTATCTAGAAAATTGTCAAGATTTCAGTTTGAAATTTAAATAATTGCAGTGCATTACATTTTTACTTTCTTCTGATATACAGGGAAAGTATTGTATTCACGACGGAGACAGACTCGAGAACGCAGGCAGATAGAAACTTTCTGATTAGTACGAAACCAGTTTCAAGCAAACTTATGAGGATCTCCGTGCAGACAGGATGTCTGTTTATCGGTCTCTCTGCACTCAGAAAAATGTCCAGGTCAACTTTTTGTCAGGTTAACTCTGACCTTACAGAGGTTTCTGTAAGCCAGCTAGCGGTCAGAGTTAACCTATCTAAGGTCAACTCGTGCAGCTCCCAATGCCCTACTTCACCTCCTGGTGGCTTAATTTCAGAATTTCTCTGACCACAGGTCAACTCAGTTTTACTTGCCCACATGCAGGCGAACGCACGCCTGCCCGAGGCCAATTACGACGTATGTAGGTCATCGAGTTAGCCTCCATTTTTCTGAGTGTGCCTGTCCATTTTATGTACTCGACAGCGCGTTGAGCTAGCAACTTGAAATTTTACGAAAAACGTAGTTTTCTATCAACTTTTGGAAAAGTAACGTTAGCTGTAATCTCCCACAATTTTTTTTTAAAGTAAGTTTTTTGAAAATTTCTCGGAAGCTAGGCGCTTTTGAGAAAAAATGTATATAACTAATTTCAAAGAAAATATAATTTTCTATATTTTTGGCCTTGACGACTTTTACGTAACTTTAACAGTTCTCGAGATATTGGACAAAATATTTTTTTTTGCATATTTTTTCCGAAACTAAATATTGCAGAGAAATATTTTGTCATGATCATATTTTTTATTTCAATAAAATTCATTTGTATCAGATTTAATTTGCCTACAAATTTAACCTTTAGGCATTTTTTCATTGAAATCATAGGTTTTTGTTCTGAATATCTATATTATATAAAATAGTATAACCTGATTGACTGATTGACTGACTGACTCATCAACGCACAGCCCAAACCCCTGAAGCTAGAACTTTCACTGTATGTCCCAACCATCACGTAGGCGCTCACTAAGGCGGGGTTTTCCCATATTTTACCGCTAAGGGGGAAAACGGGGAGTAAAGGGGGTTTGGGTGTTTTTAAATCGTGATTTTCGCCATGAATCCTGCTTAATAGGAGGCTGAAAAATTTCACTCGCGGGTTTTCGGGGTCGCTGATCACGAATCCGATGTTAGATTTTCAAAATTCGAAACGGAAGGTCCTGTAAGGATAACGCAAATATCCTTTTCTTCCGGGAAAATTGCATAATAGGATTTTTGGGGTCGCTGATCACGAATGCGGTGTTAGCTTTTCGAAATTCGCAACGGAGAGTCCTGCAAGGATAAGATTTTTCTCAAAAGTTTTTAAGTTCGTTCCGTTTTTCTTCGTATTTTAAAACTTATACAAAAAACTTAACCCGGCAACGACGGGTATGCAAGCTAGTTTGTTATATATTTGGAATATACTTACATATAGAATGAAGTCGCCGAGATTGTATGTGCCCCAGTTCGGAGCCAGTACGGCATTTTAAAGATTAAGTACCGAAACAAAACACAAGAAAGTGAAACATCAAACATGCTTGTACCTGTCATTAAAAATAATTCCATTGACACAATAAAAACTAAAATTTATAGTCTTTTTGACACTTATATCTCACGTTATTCAAGTCCTTAACAATTTGTAATTTCTAGTCAAAAGCACTGCCATTGACCCAAATTTCTTTTTATCCAATGCCAAGTAATCTGATTTCAAGTTTTATTTCTTAATTTTCTTCGAAATAAAATTAAATCAATTTATTCAAAAAAAAATTGCGTATATTGTGAAAAACATACAAATGTTTTTGGTTCGCAAAATATTTCTTGAATTAATCGAAAGAAATGTTGTGTAAAAAAAATCGCTTTCCAATCATTAAGCGATTGATTTTGGCTGATGAATGTTGGAAGAAAAGAACAAAAAATCTTCAAAAAAACACATCGATATATTTATTTAGTTTTTTTTTTCAGTTAAATAAACAAATCGTTCTTCACATTCTCGAAATAGAAAACTAATCGAGAAAATAGCAATATTGGATAGAAGTGGGTTGTACTTCCCAAAAAAAAAATAATAATTGGTCTGAAAAAATGGAGGCTTGTTGCCCGTCAGTCAAGAGTCATGGAAAGGCATTCAATTCTGTTGTCATTGCTCTTTGTTTATAAGAAGAGGCTAGATCAAATGAAGCATAATTCTGTGAAAAGAAACCGGAAGGCAAAAATTACAAACTCCCACTGATTAGAATTTTTTCAATCGATATTTTCCGAGAATTTTCGATTATTTGATAGAATTTTCTCTAATATCAAAATTGCCGTGAATACCTGTTCAATTATTCTATCACGATTTTTGAGACATAGAGAAAGAGAAAAAAAAAGTTTTCCTTTAAACCCTTTGACATTTAATTTGACAGGGCCAATTACGAAATCTTAAAATCTCGTTCAATTAGGAACCTGTTTAGAAAATTCCCTTAAACCTTGTAATAATAAAATGTGACAAAACATTTTGTTTGATTATAAAAAATTCATAGAAATAAATCTTAAATCAACAAATTAAAAAATTGTTGGTGTATAAATCTATTTCAGTTGTTTTTTTCATTTGCCGTAAAAATTCAAAAGTGGCCCTCGTATTGCGTTTTATTTGTGCAAAAGGTCGTTTACATCATAGCCAGGATAACCTTTGCCAGCATGAGACCATTTCTTTGGTCTCCTTTTAAGCATTCATGGCGAGTTTTCCATTTCAAGGACACAATTCGAGTCCCCAACTCAATTTTCCACTGATAGATATTTATTGAAAGCTTATGGTTTTTACCCTTCAGGTCAGCCATGCTTAAATTTCGGTACCAAGGTTATCAAGTGGCACTTTTTGAACATAATTAATTTCATGTTGAACACAAACCTATATCCGAAAAATTACCTCGAATACCTGAACTTTTCATAGACATATATGTTGATATTTGCTCGTTTACTTAATATTCAAGTCTCTATATTTCATGATAATTCAGTCTCTCTGGAGATAACATTGGAATTTTTTGCATAACATATGAAACTTTTGAATGAAACACACGCTGAATTCACAAATATCAAAAGGGACTATTTTACATTGCCTTAAATACTAGGCTATCGTTTAGTTTCGCTGGATTAAACTGATATTTATTTTATTTTTTCGTTGTGTTATTAGTTTCATGTTATTTCAAGCAACGTCATATACCGGGGTTATGAAATGATAAATTATTGGGATATTTTTTTGGTTTCCTTAACGGAATTAAATATAACTTCGCATGACAAATAGAATCCTTAATTATACTGTAAATATATTTGGTGCTTTATATCTCTCAATTTCATTATTTAGTCGAAATGTTATTCGTATTATTACTTAAAATGAAATGAAATGCGATGCTTAGAGAAATCCATCACGTAAAGAAAATATCAGTTGTGATCAACACGAAACTTTCCTCTGCAATATTTAGTTTCGGAAAAAAAGATGTAAAAAATAATATTTTGTCCAATATCTCGACACCCGCTAAAGATACATAAGAATCTTGAAGGCCAAAAGTGTAGAAACTTTCATATCCATTAAATTTTGTTAGATTCAATTTTTCTCAGAAGCACAAAAATTTCGACAAATTTAAAAAAAAACTGTATTTTGTCAAAAAAAATTGTATAGGAGGTACCCATTACAATCAATATTACTTTTCCAAAAGCCGATCGAAAACTACAATTTTTGTAAAACCCATTTACAAAAAATTTCAAGTCGCTAGGTCAACGCGTTCTCGAGTTATTTAAGATACGTACTACAGACAGACCGATAGACCGATAGACCGATAGACCGATAGACCGATAGACCGATAGACCGATAGACCGATAGACCGATAGACCGATAGACCGATAGACCGATAGACCGATAGACCGATAGACCGATAGACCGATAGACCGATAGACCGATAGACCGATAGACCGATAGACCGATAGACCGATAGACCGATAGGCCGATAGACCGATAGACCGATAGACCGACAGACCGACAGACCGACAGACCGACAGACCGACAGACCGACAGACAGATACAAGGACATCCTCATAATTTTGCCTGAAACAGATTTCGTGCTTAACAGAAAGTTTCTATCTGCCTCCATTCTAGAGGCGGTCTTCATCATAAATACAATACTTTCACTCTATAGTATAGGAAAATGATACGAGTAGCATAACTGCTAAGAAGATATTAGTCGGATTTCTGGGAATCCACTACAAGTTTCTTCTGGAAATGTGTCACAGAAAATCAATATCTAAGATTCCTATCTATTTCTTCCCAAATCGATACACTTATTTATATAATAAAAGCCATTCCCACGTTGCTTAAAAAACATTATAGGCATTTGAAGAATACTGGGACAACCGCCTACGTACTCGCACATTTGTTTAAAGAGCAGTCAAAGAAAATCAAATCGGTAATCAATATACATTAGCTATTCATTGTAATTTTCAAATAGTAAACCACCGTCACACCGATATCACCCGTCTGAAAACTTTACACCACCAACCCTGAAGGCGTGGCATTTTTAATAGATTTCTTAGCTTTAAGGCTAGGGTAATTGAAGGGAAATTGAAGGGAAATTGAAGGGCTTGCAGCAAGGAGATAAGTCCATTTTTTGGTTTTTTATAAAATTTAAAAAAACGTTTTAAAGATTCAATTTTTAACTTTCATCAAACATTTTTTACCGCTTATGGTATATGCCTTTACACATGTTTTGGCACCATAATCATACAATAACACCTGTAACATATGTTTTGTCAAAAAACTAATCGCATATCAAAAAATCTGAGAAATACAAAAGTTTATAATTTATTTAGTTTCATAAGGATCTGAATTCGATATTTACAAAAAAATAATTAAATAACACCTTATGGCCCGTTATCTTCTATTTTTCTCAACCTTTTTTTTATATTGCTCATCATTATCTGAATGGTGGTAAGGTTCACTTCTTTTAATTTTTTTTAAATCGGTGATTGAAGCTGCTTTTCGGATTTTGCCTTCCGACTCAATAAAGCCCAAAAATTTTCAATTGGGCGGGCTTGTGGGACATTTGGTGGGTTGTCTTCCTTCGGGACGAAATTGATGTTTTTCGACTTGAGCCAATCAATGGTCTTTTTGGGGTAATGGCATGATGCAAGATCAAGCCAAAACACTACATCATCTTGATTGTGATTTTGTTTAATAAGTTTTTGCAATTTTGGTAAACATTTTGTGATGTAGATGTCTGCGTTAACTGCTTGTCCTCGCACTGACCCAATGAATGCCTCAGAAACTCCTGCGGATGATAATGCGCACCAATCTAAAATTTTTGGCTCAAATTTTGCAATTCCTTTGAATTTTACTGTATCAGGAGTTGTACTGTAATCGTCAGTTTCCACTTATGGAAGAATTGGCAAAAATGAAGTATTTTTCATCGTGCAAAATTATCACATTTTTGCCATAAAAATATTTCCGTCGAAGCGCACGGCAACATTTTGGTATTTTTTTAAGTTGTGCGTCCGTGTATTTGGGAACTTTTTTTCTTTTACGGTAGGACACATTGTTCCTCGTTAATAGCCGATGGATAGTCATGTGCGATACCCGAAATTTGCGACCAGTTTTGCGCGAGGATGCTCCAATTTTGTTTTTCGTGTCCTTCAACACTTTTTGTTCCACCTTTTTTGTTAAAATGTGCCGTCTTCCACTTTTTGACTTATAATTTAACGGAACACCATTTTCGCAATCTTTTAAAGCGTGTATAATTTGACTGGACTAATGCCCAAAACCGAAATTGTTAAACGGTTTTTAAATAAAGATAAAGAAATATCTTTATTTAAAAACCGTTTAACAATTTCGGTTTTTGGCATTAGTCCAGTTAAATTATACACGCTTTTTCTGATTTCAAATTTTAGACTCATTTTTCCGACTGAGTTTGGTGAAATTGCGTTTTAAACTGATTACTCATTAAGGAAATTATAAATTAACGCGAAGTAATTACATGTTTGGACACGTTTTGTATAACAAAGCTTCACTTTGAAATTTGTGGCAAAACATATGTTACAGGTGTTAGTACCAATTCCGTTGAGCGGAAGAAATATTTGAATTGTAGACTTACCTCGTTCTTGCCCGAAACTAAAGTTTAAAACTCTTTTCCCATAATATTTTGGCATGAATAAATTAATTAAACTACAAAATTGAGTTGAAAGAAGGTGTTGTTATAGTTTAAAGAAAATATAAATAAACAAACAAAAAAAAATTCCGCATTAGAAAGGAGACAACTCCAGGACTTACCTCCTTCTTGCCCCAGGGTACCGGTGGCGGTAGCTCCATACCCTGAAAAACGGAGAAACTAACCGTGGTAGCAAAATCCTTGTTGCATCAATCAATGGAGTGATTTTTTTCAAACTAGATAGTGGACTTAACTCAAAATGGCCAAAAATGGACTTATCCCCTTCTTCCTGCAAGCCCTTCAATTTTAAATGTCTCGAAATTGATCGAAAAATGTTCTACGAAGCAAAGACTCATTCCACAAAACGGTGTTTTATGCCCCAATTTTTAGCGCTAATGATCCCAAAACTTGATTTTGTTTAAATTAGGTTTTAATCCTTATTAAATCACCTTTATACTTAGGGTAACCATACGTTCCGGAATGGCTGGGGCAGTTCTAGATTCAGGGATATAGTCTCGGCGTCTCGGAAACTAAACTTTTATACTGGAATTGTTCAATCTAGTGTTATAATTTCTTGATCATTAAAAAAAATTGACCTCGAAACCAAAAAAATATGCCGGCTGCAAAGTGGAATGTTTGTTTGTGAAAGATTTGCCTGCGGCGCAATTTTTATTGTATTTTGGAAACATAAAAAACAAGTTTTTCACGATTAATTTCAAAACAATAAAAAAATTTCACATTTCGTCGCACCCCAATTTTTTTCACATTTTCCCCTTTCCCCTTTCCCCTTTCCCCTTTCCCCTTTCCCCTTTCCCCTTTCCCCTTTCCCCTTTCCCCTTTCCCCTTTCCCCTTTCCCCTTCCCTTTCCCATT
Organism: Chrysopilus asiliformis; assembly: GCA_964034945.1. Lineage (NCBI taxonomy): Eukaryota > Metazoa > Arthropoda > Insecta > Diptera > Rhagionidae > Chrysopilus > Chrysopilus asiliformis. Next base: position 34,201,180 of record OZ035960.1, on the reverse strand, counting down.
TCCCACACTCAAGTAAACTGCCCCAAATTCACACAAGAGAAATACGGTCACCCTATTTATAAGGCTTTTGCTAAAAATCTCTTTATTTCATTCTAAATTCAAAAAAAAAAACTTAGATAAAATTTCACGCTTTATGAGTTTTTGCAGATTTAAATCTACAATTTGTCTTTTCTCATACTAAAGTTATGATTTTTATTTTTTCCCATAGCGTACAAATTACGGGCATTAAATTTCAATACATATTATTTTTTTTTACTAAACATGACAGCAGTTTCTTTCTAATTCTATTATATAGAAACCTTAGTGGAAATATATTTTATATTAGCATTGCAGAAAAATAGTCTCACATAACAATTTGAATGAAAATTGATCAGGAAACGTCTAGTTTGTTTTTCAATTTTCGCATAAATATTTTTATGTTATTCTCAAATCATTTCTTCATGTAGGTATGTGCAATTTTTCAAGCTTTCTTGTTTCTCATCAAAATTTTCTTCAAGGTGAAAGTGATTTAAACGTGAAATATGAGAATATTTTATGAGTTAGGAAACAGAATTTTTATGTTTTTAGAACTAAATGTTTCTGTTTTACAGTTTATTAAAACGATATTAATGAAAAGTGTTATTTCTTAAATTTAATTCAGTAATAACCACCCCCGATTGTTGGTAATTAAATGGTTTTCAAATTAACCAAAAAACATCATTTAAAAATAATCTCAAACATTCTATATAAGTCGCTATCGTAATTTATCTCATTATCATTCTTCCTGTTGTGATTAACATAAAATTGACTTTTAATTACAACAAAGCCACGTCTGATGTCAGCCATTTAGGGAGTGAAAACTTAATTGCCAACAAGTAGTTCGCTAAAATTATCATAAAGTCAAGTTGTTCTACATTCGAAATTTCCAAACTTTCATCTCCGAAAAGTTCATTTCTATTTAAAATGATAATCTGACATTGTTTAGTTTGAAATGTATAGGGATTTGTACAACATATAGAAATTGTTTCACACATTTCCTAAATATGTAGCACATTTATACATATTTCTGCTACGTAACCCAACTTTACGAATGACTTTGGAAAATCGATTTTCTTTTTCAAATATGTGTAATAAATGAAAATTCCAAATGGTGGCGCGTGTAAAGTTTGGTTATTGCTATTATTATGATTTTAATAACATACACATAATATCTATCAACATATGTTGTATAGCAATAACATTATTTTTACTTCCGTGATTTTTATTTCATAACATTTTTTGCTCCTCTGTATCCGATTATTATACTTGAATGATCACAAATGCAAAATCTTAATGCGATTATGAGTTACAAGTTTTGTTCAATGCTCCTTCAAATAATTTTCGGTGAATTTTATAGACTGGAATTTAGAATAAATCAAATCGATTTTGTAATGATTTACCTAGAAAATTACATCATCATTGCTTTTATATGATGCTGTGTAACCTTCAAATAGCAGGATTTGGATTTCAATTTAAGTACATCTTTTGCCAACATAAATATTAAGGAAAATAACAAAAATTCCTTAAAAGAAATATTTCAAAAGCGAAAAATGTTGAAATTTTACATAAACCTTTCATATCTGTTGTAATCGAAATTCACAGAACACGACAATACCATTTCAATGGATTTAAGATTTTTTAACTTTTGACATAATATTGTATTAAACCTGTTATTATAATTTTTTTTTTGGAATCGGATTCAACATGAAAGGAGGTTTCCAGGTGATTATGTTTTGGCGACGAAAAAAGCAATTTTATTGGAAACCCATTGAATTTAAACGTAATATGCAACAGCATTTCGTTAAAAATTCCCTAAATTTTGTTGTTTATAAAGGTATCGTGTATTATTCTTCAGAAAACAAATATACTTGTATGCGATGGTTATTGGAAATAACACCAAAGATTAGGTAAATAAAGATAAGGAATCTAGAACAAAATTCTGGGAGCCAAAAAAAATCCGCTGTCGAAAATGGCATGCCTTACAAAACGATTATTTCTACGCTTAACTGTTAAAAATTAAATATAAATTTTAAATGCTTGATGAGATTCATAACTTTACAGTGTTTTCCATACATTTTAATTGGGTCAGGTAGGGTAAAGGGGTCCACGTTTTTATTATTGGCCATAAAATGGTCAAAAATTGGAATTTTTGCATTATAAGATAGTCAAATCGCAAGCGCAAGACCTAAGCTAACTTTCTGCATTCACAGATTACCAACTTTTGACATTAAATTTAATTTTTAGGCATTTATCGAAGACTTTGATTTTTCGATTTTTTTTAAAATGGTAGGGAGAAGTGGTCCACCCACAAAATTTTTTCAGAAATCGCATAAACATAAAAATAAATGACAAACAAAAATAGAATCATGAAGTTTGAGCGAAAATATGGTTTATTCGAAAGTAACAAATGAACGTTTGGCCTGTTTTGGTGTTGGTTTCTTCGGTGTAGTTGCTAAGCGTCGCTTTCCGGCGGCTTTTTCTGCTTCTCTAATTCAGCTCGATTTTCGGGAGAACTTATAATCGAGATTTTCGTCCACGATTCGTAACACTCAAAATAACTCATAAAAAAACTTGAAAACACGAAATATGACATTGACAGTGTGGACCACTTCTCCCTACCGACGCTATTTTGCGCGGAATGACGCAGCTTCAACAATTGTGGGGAAAAATGCAGAAATTCGGTGGATTTACAAAGTTCATAATGTAAACAACATTTTAGATAAATTGATGAAGAATTCGTCAAAATGTTGTTGAATGTGAATACTTGCGAGAAATTTCAACAATGTTTTTTTGGCACTGGTCTGTGAGAGTGAGTAAATATACGTCTGAACACTTCAATGACTAGTAAAAAACCAGCTGTCATCAAGAGAAATCGATGAGAGTTGCATATTCTTTTCTAATGTCACTATTACTAAAAAAAAAAAGGTGGTGGACCACTTCTCCCTACGGACCACTTCACCCTACCCGACCCTACTTCCATGAAAAGTTCTTTTGTTGCTTATCCTTAGTTATGTTATCTTTGATAATACTTTCAAACATGACTGTAACTAGGCATGTGCTTTAAGTATATCTGCACAGGGCCCAAACTACGGATCCCAGGGGTGGAATTATATTCGGGCACACGTGATATTTAATATCACCCGTAGTATGAAAATTTTACAATTTTTGGTCAATATGGAATTACATTCTTTTAGATGTCAGTTTTTGTTAGACAAATAGGAGCTTCGCTCCTGACCGTTCCACAGTCAAACCTATATCCACGGGTCGGCCTTAGGCCTTTTCGTCCCCTCTTCTTCTCCGCCCTCGGCCACGGGAACCACTCGAAATCCGGCGTCGCGTACTTCATCAAAATCTCTTTGAAGTTTCAAAACATTAATAATAATAAATAATATCATAAAAATATTAAGTTTATTCTCTAAAAAAAAACCCAAATTTATAACAACCAATTAATAATTGGTATTCGATCTATATTTGTTACCTATTATAAATGTATTTTTGAATTTTTTGACCACATCGTTTCCAGAAAACGGAGAATTTTGACCAAGTTCTGATATAATACTGGGATCAATACAAAAAAATCTCTAGAACATTCATTTAGTAAGTAATTCTAACGCATTTTGTTTTCTCAACTCTCCCGCCCCCTCCCTCCATCCCCCTCCCACCATCCCCCACCCTACCATCTTAAAGTTTAAGTTTGTGATTGTTTAAAAATCTATGAGGGTATTCACAATCCTCTTTGGTATTCGGTATTCGGTATTTTCGGTAATATTAAAAGACTGAAAATATTCTGCTGTGAACATCCCACAGCACAGATTTGAGAACAGCGCTTTTATTTGATACGTGACCAAATCATGAACTGCGAATTTGATTGTAAAATATATCACATACCTTTAAATCCATGTTTGATGTATTCCTTTGAATTTCTATTGTGGCAACGGCTATCAAATTTGAAAAAAATTGCAGTCCGATGAGATAACCAGCGAGAAATTTTGACAACTAAAAACATTACTAGCGCCACTCGCGGTTGATTCTTGATACCGAATACCGAGGCTGAAAAACACGACTCGAGGCATGTATACAATTACCGAATCCGGTAATTCATTTTTACATAAACCAAGTTACCGTCTCGGTAAAAATCTGTTAAAATTACCGAGCGGTAAATTTACCCGCATTTTAAAAGAGGACTGTGAATTCCCTCTATATATTTAAAATCGTTTAACCTTATTGAGTGACTGACTGATCAACGCCCAGCCCAAACCCCTGAAGCTAGAAACTTGAAAGTTTTACAGTATGTCCCAACCATCACGTAGGCGCTCACTAAGGCAGGGTTTTCCGAAATTTTACCCCTAAAGGGATTAATGGGAGGTAAAGGGGGTTTGGGTGTTTTTGAACCGTGATTTTCGCCATGAATCCTGCTCAATAGGAGGCTGAAAAGTTTCAGAAAAGTGTTTTCGAGGTCGCTGATCAACGAATCTGGTGTTAGACTAATTCGCAACGGAGAGTCCTGCAAGGATAAGATTTTTCTCAAAAGTTTTTAAGTTCTTTCCGGTTTTCTTCGTATTCTAAAACTTATACAAAAACTTAAACCGGCAACGACGGGTATGCAAGCGAATCAGTAGGAAAGCATCACTCATTGTATCGTAAAAACACAAAAACAGCATGCAATCTGATTTTGCATGGCAACCTGATCACCTATATTTTTCGTAATTGAAATTTTTTTTTAAAAAAATAGATATGTATTTATAAAAAAAAATAGTTATCAAACATCTCCATTTTCGAAACCAATGAAACGTTCTTACAAGCTTCACTAAAAAATTTATATTCACCACACGCTCTCTACATAAATTAACCCGTTAAATAAATTAACCCTATAACCGCAAAATTTTTCTCTGTCAATCAAATTAACACTTTGTACCTACTAATTAATTATTACAATATTTTCACGACAAAGTTTCAACCGGCTTATTGATTTTCGAGTCAGCCAGGATAATAATAAGTTAAAAACTTTACGTCGTTTTAACCGTTTTTGCATCACCCACTATTGCCAATAACATAATTAGCATGGAAAAACAAATAAAAAGTTTGCAAATTCAGAGAAAACGACGACATTCCGAACAATAATGAGAGGCGTTTGCTATCGAGATAAATTTCCTCTGAGGTCGATTTACCGCAATCGAACCCTTGTACCGGGTTTTGTTATTTGCAACAATGTGGAAAATAACACAACGATAAATTGTTGTAAAAATAGTACCAGAAGAGAGACCTGAATGAGTAAATGATTATTAATTTTTACTTAACATTAATTACTGCTGTGGTGTCGTAAAAACGATTCCCAATGGCACTTATTGGTACTGCCCCACATCCTGGGGGGTGGTTTTCATGTTCCTTAAGCTGGGCAATTTTCCATGCGAAAACGAATTTTCCCACATCAATGTAAGCACACAAGCGGGACACCCATTTTATTGACAAAATGTGTTTCTGTTTATTATTAATGACAGGAAATTAGCAGTGACCTTTACCCCTAATTTATTCACTAGGAGTTAAGCCGAGTTAGTGAGTTAAGGGAGTTAGCTAACGTTATTTTCCATGTTAAAGGTGAGTTAAGGGAGTTAAGGCGATTTAACTCCTAGTGAATAAATTGGCCGTTAGTATTCTGATAAATTGATTATTGGCACATTTTCGCCTTATAAAATTACGAAATCCGGGAAAATGCTTTCGGAAACCGCCCAGTATGCTTAATGATTGGAAAATAAAAGAAACGGCACCTCTTCTCATATTGATTTATATTTGTTTGATCAAAGATTGTTGTGATATCGAATTAGGGTCATTAAAGCTACAGCCATGATACCCGGGAAAATTCGTACGTTCAATCGATGAAAAAGCGATCTTTGTCATCAGAAAGATGCGAATATGTAATTGAAAAACTCGATTATGCGGGCCTTTAATATATACATTTTCCAACAAATCCTTCCTACAACCAGTGTATTATACGAATTCTCCCAATGAGGGAGATTTCGTTTACTTTCCCTCACAATATTGGCTACAGATTTTCCCCTGGAATATAATTTAATATCATTTCAATTGATATGCAAAGCTAGCGTCCCACGCATTTTTCACCAGCAACAAATATTTCCTAGATTTGTAAATCGGTGGATGAATTTGTGGGAAATTTCAAAAGAGGATGAAACCCAAATAACAATCCTAACAATGCAATGTGCGACTAAACTATACTATAGATACCCACGCTTTTCATCATAACAATAAAAGTCAATAGGCCAGGATAAAATTTACAATTGAATAGAAGCGAGAAAATATTTTCCCCGTAATATTTCCCTGGTAGTGTTAACCACGACAGCATTATGGATTTATTCGATGAAGGATTTCAATCAATTTCGGAAAATTGTGCCGCTCATTCGACACGCCACGTGTTACTTTGTAATTGGAATATCTCACGTTATATGAAATAAAAAAAAATATGTCAAACATAGGAAAATTACTTATTGCCCTTTGAACTTTTGATTAGAAAATTCATAACGCCTTTAAAATCATAAATACCTGAACTTCGTTTCACTGTGACTCTGGTACCTACTCATATTAGATTTGTGAAGAAAAAAAATGTGAAAAAAGAATATTTTTTTCAAATATCTCAAGAATCATTAGAGATCCGTAAAAGCAAAAAATTAAGAAGATTAATAAGAATTTCATTTAAAGGTATATTTAAGTACATCAAGGAAATCCTCTGACACGCAATTTAGGTTAATTTTGAGAGATAGCGTGGCCGGAAATGTGTTTTATGATTTAAAATTAAAAATTTACTTAACGAAATCTATTACAAAAAAAAAATAATATCGCAATGTTATAAATTTGTCGTCCTACGAACGGAAGCAACATTTTATTTTTTTTCATTATAAGTTTTTACTTTCCTCTGCGTAGCTATAGAAAAAAAAATGTGTTCATAACGCTAGCCAAGTCGAGAACGGACACAGGTAGAAACTTTCTGGGACGCTATTCTCGAAATGTTTCGGATTTTTCCGAAACGTTTGTGGTGCAGTGGAAAAAGAACTCTATATGGTGTACGTACCGCCTATATTGCTCCAAATGACGTCTCAAACATTACGAAGCAATTCACCACTTTACACGAAACCGCATTCTCGAACTTAGATTACGGAAATATCCGAAACATAACAAAACATTACGTTTCGGATCCATCCGAAACGTCCAGGGACGCTATTCTCGAAACGTTTCGGATTTTTCGTTACGTTACGGATTACGAATCTCGCCGAAATGTTTTTTCCGTAATCCAAATCCGAAACGTTCGAAAGATCGTATTCTGGTCACGAAACGTTTATGTTTCGGAATTATATTCACCAAATTCACCTCATTCCGAAATGTACGTAGAATAGAGCTGTCAAAACGGAAATATTTGAATAGTTTTGTTTTGTTTATATTTATTAACTAGTGTTTAACTTGTATTAGAGTAATTTTTCACTAATTTAATATCAATTAATAATATTTGACTAGTGTTCAATGTAAGTAATAGTGTATTATGAGTGAATTTTGTTTATTTGTTGATTTTAACATTTGTTATCGTTTGTTAGGGGGAGGGAGTGGTTTGATTGAATTTTTATGTATAGAGTTATGTAAAATCGTATTCTAAACATATTTTACATTTATAAATTTTTCGATATGAAGCGCCGTTTTTGAGACAATTGTAAAAAACTCTTTCATTTGAATGGCTGAGGGGGGAAGGAGTGGTCCGATTTTCCCCGTCCAATAACTTAGCCTTACTGTTTACGAGAAACGCAACTGTACGAAATTTCAAGTCTCTGGCTCAATCCTTTTGAAAGTTATGGTGTTACTTTTACTTCATATAATAATTCCATTCCAGAATAATTCTTTTGTGATAAATTCGTGAGCGAATTTTATTTTTCCATTCCTAAAATTTTCCATTCCATTCGCTAATAGAATTTTAAAAATACGAGAATAGAAAAATAAAATTCGTGAGTGAATGAAAACTAAAATTCTCGTGCTAATCATTTGCAAATGAATGAATGAAAAAGAATTATTCTCCGTACTCGAATAACAATAAACAACGGACGCGAAACGATAACTCAAAGCACACAAACGTTTCGAAAAGTAACATCTGGACGTTTCGGATGGATCCGAAACGTAATGTTTTGTTATGTTTCGGATATTTCCGTAATCTAAGTTCGAGAATGCGGTTTCGTGTAAAGTGGTGAATTGCTTCGTAATGTTTGAGACGTAATTTGGAGCAATATAGGCGGTACGTACACCATATAGAGGTCTTTTTCCACTGCACCACAAACGTTTCGGAAAAATCCGAAACTTTTCGAGAATAGCGTCCCAGATGTTACTTTTCGAAACGTTTGTGTGCTTTGAGTTATCGTTTCGCGTCCGTTGTTTATTGTTATTCGATGCGGGCATAATTTTAATCGTGTAATAAGCATAATACGGAGAATAATTCTTTTTCATTGATTCATTTGCAAATGATTAGCACGAGAATTTTAGTTTTCATTCACTCACGAATTTTATTTTTCCATTCTCGTATTTTTAAAATTATATTTTCGAATGGAATGGAAAATTTTACGAATGGAAAATTAAAATTCGCTCACGAATTTATCGCAAAAGAATGATTTTCGAATGGAATTATTGTATGAAGTAAAAGTAACACCATAACTTTCAAAAGGATTGAGCCAGAGTCTTGAAATTTTTTATAGTTGCGTTTCTCGTAAACAATAAGGCTAAGTTATTGGACGGGAAAAATCGGACCACTCCTTCCGCCATGCAAATGAAACAGTTTTTTACAATTGTCTCAAAAACGGTGCTTCATATCGAAAAATTTATAAATGTCAAATATGTTTAGAATACGATTTTACATAACTCTATACATAATAATTCAATCAAACCACTCCCTTCCCCCTAACAAACGATAACAAACGTTAAAATTGTAAACTCTAAAAGTTCCGTGGGTGGCGCTGTGGTAGCGCGATTGGCATGTTGCCGCCTGAAGAAGATGTGGCGCTGTCGTCGTTGGTTTGAAGAAGGAGAATTGGCAACCCGAGAAAAAAGAAGAAGAATAAAGTGAAATAGAGAAGACGTGTCGAGGAGATACAAATTTGTATTAAATCAATATAATTACGATCAATCCGTGTTTCAATTTATAAATCAGGTGTGGGGTTACATTCAAAAGTGCCCAAGCTTCATCAAATAGTATAAAGCGGAAACCCAAAATAAAATAGACGCCAAGATGACTAAATTGAACCGAAACGAGTTAGTGACAGCTTTACAGGAGGCCAACATCACATTTCCAGCCACGGCTACTGTGGCTCAACTACGCCAATTGTACCGGGACAGTGTTGCTCAGAGTAATGTTGAAGAACCCGAAACACCGCCACCAAATAATCCGGAGCCCGTTTTATTAACCAATGATCAATCCGTCAATGTAGTAAACCCGACATCCGTACAATCCGTTTCCACGGTTCACGACGCCCCCCCGCCCGTCCCCATCGATGACGATCAGATCCTTTCTGACGTTCAAATGGATGAGGAGATCAACCGTTTGAAAAAACAGACCGAAATCGCCCGTCTGCGTGCCGAACTTCGCGCCCTGGAGGAAGATGTAAAGGAGCCTCGTCGTTCTGTCACTCGTCAGCTTGCTTTTCACGACATCGAACATTCCTTGATTCGTTTCACCGGCGATGACAATTATCGCATTCGCAAATGGGTTGAAGATTTTGACGAGATATTAGCTACCGGTTACGTCGATGAGCACGATAAACTTATTTTTGCTCGTCGAATGCTAGAGGGGACCGCTAGGAGATTTTTAATCACTGTGACAGCCCCAAATTGGGATTCTCTAAAAGAACAGCTGATTGCCGAGTTCGATCATAAAAGCCTCCGCTCTGACATTTATCGTGAACTCGAAAGACGCCGTATTCGTTCCAACGAAACCATCCGTCAATACATAATCGAAATGCAGGCCATCGCTGCCCACTCAGATATCCTCGAATATGAACTTATCCAGGCTATTTTGGACGGTTTGGGTGATTTGGGACCTAATGGATCCATCTTAACGTCAGCCCTTACCATGTCAGAACTTAAACAATCGCTACCCCATTATGAACGTCGCTGCCAACGATCACCACAAGCATATTCATCCACCCGTGGCCGTCCATTTTCAAATGTTCCGGTCATCCACCGTACACCCGCATCACCAACTATTGCCACGCCCCCTGGCAAATTGGAACCAAAGGATCAGATTAAGAATCAGGTCCGATGTGTCAACTGCCGCGCTATCGGTCATCACGAGTCAGCTTGCACCAGGCCCCGTCGAACACCAGGTAGCTGTTTTCATTGTTGGGAGATGGGCCACCAATACCGCGACTGTCCTAAAAAACGCCGTCTCGCCGCTGCAGTTTCAGAAACCATCAATGACACCGAAACCACTGATCCAGATCATAATGAACTTGTAGAAGACCTGGCCGCCCTCCAGATGGTAAGTGTTTTCTTTAATACCGGGGAAATCAGACTCGACACTAATTCAAATTTTTCCGCTCTTTTTGATACCGGCAGCCCAGTGAGCTTCATTCGTAAATCCGCGGTGCCCGAAGAATTGCATAAACATCAGTTAACATATTCCAAATTTCGTGGATTGGGAAATACCCCTTTACCAACCTATGGTAACATTCGCTGCTATATTCAATTCGGTACTCAAACTTGCTCACATATTTTTATAACCGTTCCAGATAACGTTCTACCGATTCCGATTTTGATTGGCCGTGATCTTCTGAGAAAGCTGGGAGTTACTTTACGACAATCAACACCGAAATCTTGTTTAATGAATTCCAAATTTGAACGTTGTCACAATCAGTATCTTGTATGCAATTCTTCAAGAATAATAAACTGTGAATTTAAATCGTACTTTAGTGTGTCTGATTTGCCTGGCCGTCTTCTTGCGTCGGTGTGTGGCTCTTCGTTCTCCAAAGATGAATCTGTACCCGTAATTAATTCACTCCCGAGTGGAGAAACATCGAAACTACCTCCTAAAACTTCACCCATCAATTCCTCTGATTCTCTTGACAACCCTTCCCGATCACCGAATTTCCCTTTGACCAATGAATTACCGTTTGGAGACGAAATTGAGTTAAACTTGGCATTCGGCTGGGATATTGGACTTGATTTTGGTCTAGATTATTTCGAAAAATGCAAGCTTTTAATAAAAAACCTATATTTGTGCCCCGATTTGCCGAAGGCTGCAACCCCGCCGTGTCACATGAAACTACATCTGACATCTACTATTCCTATTTATACTGCTCCCCGGCGATTATCCTATCAGGAAAAGATGGAGGTAGATCGGACAATTGATAGTCTATTGGACCAAGGCGTCATTCGCCCTAGCAATTCATCGTATGCGTCCCCCGTCGTTTTGGTTCGAAAAAAGACCGGAGAGATGAGAATGTGCGTCGACTATCGTCTCCTAAATAAAATTACCGCTCGCGACAATTTCCCGCTGCCCCTTATTGAAGACTGTTTGGATCATTTAGACGGAAAACAATGCTTTTCCTTAATCGATCTGAAAAATGGATTTCACCATATCCCCATGGAGGAAAGCTCGATACCGTACACTTCTTTTGTCATTCCAAACGGCCAATATGAATACGTTCGAATGCCTTTCGGGCTCAAGAACGGTCCCTCCGTGTTTCAAAGATTCATTTCCGGCATGCTCAGTGACATGACTCGCAATGGAGAAATTACAGTATACATGGACGACATTCTTATTGCCAGCCGTACTCCTGAAGAGCATTTAGCAACCCTATCAAAACTATTGCATCGCCTCGCTCAATTCCGGATGGAGATTAAACCGTCCAAATGTCATTTTTTAAAATCTTCAATCGATTATCTCGGTTATAAAGCTGATTACCAAGGTATCCGCCCAAACGACTCTCATATTGATACCATTCGCCACTACCCTATGCCCACTAATCTTCGGGAACCTCAATCGTGTGTAGGGCTCTTTTCGTACTTCCGCCGCTTTATTCCTTCGTTTTCCTGTATCGCTGGTCCGTTATTAAACCTCATGAAAAAGACTACTCCTTTTAATTTTGATCAAGGGTGCCGTACAGCGTTTACCACACTCCGAGATTCTCTCTCATCAGCTCCCGTTCTCTCCATCTACAATTTCACTCGTGAAACAGAATTACATACCGATGCTAGTTCGCACGGTTTCGGCGCCGTTCTTCTGCAAAAACAACCCGATGGTAAGTGGCACCCAGTATCTTATTTTTCACGACGTACTACCCCCGCCGAATCTAAGTACCATAGTTTTGAACTGGAAGCTCTTGCTGTTATTTATGCTCTTCGGAGATTTCGTGTGTATTTGCATGGTTTACCATTTCGCATTGTCACTGACTGCAATTCTTTCGCCCAGACTCTAGCCAAGAGGAACCTGAATCCCCGGATCGCCCGTTGGGCCCTTGAACTCGAAAACTACAATTACACTATTGTTCATCGTGGAGGTTCTTTAATGGGACACGTTGATGCTTTAAGTCGACCCCCTAGTCAAGTCCTTTTTGTGCAGGATGACGATATTGAGTTCTATTTGCATGCTACTCAGTCCCGTGATCCTACCATTACGAATATTCGAGATAAACTATTAATTAGTACACTCGACCCATATGAAATGCACAATGGCCTTATTTATCGCCGCTTATCTAATTCCCGACTCCTCCTTTATGTCCCGGCTGAAATGGAAACCCATGTTATCCGCTCCCTTCATGACAAGATTGGTCATTTAGGAGTCGAAAAATGTTACGATCAGATCAGGCTCAACTATTGGTTCCCCTCCATGCATCGTAAGATCCAAAATTATATTCAGAACTGTATCCGATGTATCATTCACAATCCGGCAACAAGAGTTAATGAACGAACTCTACACAGTATTCCGAAAGCTCCTCTTCCCTTCGACACCATTCATATTGACCACTTCGGCCCGTTACCTAATATCATCAACAAAAACAAACATATTCTTGTCATTATTGACGCTTATACAAAATTCGTTAAGTTATATCCTGCAAATACAACCAGTACCAAAGAAGTTTGTTCCGCCTTAGACAAATATTTTTCGTATTACAGTCGTCCCAGGCGCCTTATTTCAGACCGAGGTACCGCTTTCCGGTCAAGCGAATTCACGAAATACCTAAGCGAAAATAATATCCAACATATCAAAACGGCCGTTGCCGCTCCCCAAGCCAACGGCCAAGTCGAACGCGTCAACCGCATTCTGGGCCGCATGTTAAGTAAATTCGTTGAACCCTGTCGTCAGTCCGACTGGCCCAGATTCCTTGCCCGTGTGGAATACGCTGTGAATAACTCTATCCATAGTTCTACCCGCGAATCCCCTAGCATGCTATTATTCGGGGTACCCCAACGAGGAATCGAAACCGATGAACTGACGGAATACTTAGATGATCTTCGTTCCCCTTCCCGTACTCGTGACCTTCCCTCTTTGAGAGTAAATGCGGACGCTGCCATAACTCGGTCCCAATCACAGAATGAGATACAATATGAACGACGGAGTGTTCCGCCTCGGCAATATCGGGAGGGCGATTATGTCGTTATACGTAATGTCGATACCACCATTGGTCAAAATAAAAAATTAATACCTAAAAACCGCGGCCCATACGTAATTCATCGAGTCCTTCCCAACGATCGTTATATTGTCAAAGACATTGAAAACTGTCAAATAACCCAAATCCCTTATGAGGGCACTCTTGAAGCTGCCCGCCTTAAACCCTGGGTCCAGATTCAAACGGAGCGCCATTGCCTCGATGCGGGAGACTCAGAAGCACTGGATACTGGTGTGGATCGGGGTCGATCCGCTGTCAGATTGGCCGAGCTGTAAACTCTAAAAGTTCCGTGGGTGGCGCTGTGGTAGCGCGATTGGCATGTTGCCGCCTGAAGAAGATGTGGCGCTGTCGTCGTTGGTTTGAAGAAGGAGAATTGGCAACCCGAGAAAAAAGAAGAAGAATAAAGTGAAATAGAGAAGACGTGTCGAGGAGATACAAATTTGTATTAAATCAATATAATTACGATCAATCCGTGTTTCAATTTATAAAATCAACAAATAAACAAAAATCACTCATAATACAGTATTACTTACATTGAACACTAGTCAAATATTATTAACTGATATTAAATTAGTGAAAAATTACTCTAATACAAGTTAAACACTAGTTAATAAATATAAACAAAACAAAACTATTCAAATATTTCCGTTTTGACAGCTCTATTCTACGTACATTTCGGAATGAGGTGAATATGGTGAATATAATTCCGAAACATAAACGTTTCGTGACCAGAATACGATCTTTCAAACGTTTCGGATTTAGATTACGGAAAAAACATTTCGGCGAGATTCGTAATCCGTAACGTAACGAAAAATCCGAAACATTTCGAGAATAGCGTCCCTGATCGCGACGAAATCCGTTTCAGGAAAAACTATGAGGATGTCCGTGCATCTGTCAGTCCGATGTACGTATCTTAAATAATTCAAGAACGAGTGGAGCTACCGACTTAAAAAAATTTATGAATGAGTTTTACCAAAATCTTAGTTTTCTATCAATTTTTGATACTGTAACGTTAACCATAACGGGTGTTTCCCATAATTTTTTTAAATACAGTTTTCTTTTTTAAATTTTCTCGAAAACTATGCGCCTGCGAGAAAAAATGTGTATAATTAAATTTGAAGGAAATAAAATCTTCAATATTTTTTGCTTTTACAGTTTTTACGTATCTCTAATGATTCTTGAGATATTTGAATAAAATATTTTTTTTTCACATTTTTTTCCGAAACTTTAAATATTGCAGAGAAAAGTCATGTGCTGTTCACGTGAGATATTCTTTATTTTTATGATTTCTAAACGAAGTGGAATCTGCGTGTCAAGGTATTTTTTTTAAATAAAGTACCAGGAAGACCGAGCCTCAAAATTCTCCTTCTGCCTCTGTCTCTGAGTAATTGAATCCGATTGTAATTGCAACATGATTCGTATAATGAGGTTTTATAATTACCATTTATCGCTGCCGATAGATATCTAAAAAGTGATATTTTTAGAATGCATATCGAAAAACCTTACTCCCTAGCAATATTGCGAATTTTCATTACGATACCTTCACGTAATTCGAAGATACCAGGCGAGGGGTATCGAGGGCAGGGAAAAGTCAGGTTTGTAGTGGAAAAATCGAAAGCCCTTAGCCCCCTTAGTAATACTGTAAAGTTTCATTAAAATCGGACCACCCAATTCGAAGATACCAGGCAAGGGGTATCGAGGGGAATTTTCTCAGAGGTGAGACCTATCTAGATCGGAAAATCGTTAGGCGGGTTTTCGAGATCGTTGTACAAACATTCCTCGTATTATATTATACGATAATTCTGAAAATTTTTTGGACCATTAGGAAAAAGTTTTGTGGACCTCCTGGAAATTGTTAAACTTTCGGTCAACAATCATAAACTAAAGGAAAATTCCTATTAACTTTTTCTAAAGAAAACAACAAAAAGTGACACAGAAATTCACTTGTAGTGGAAAAGAGTTGTGACGTAAAAAAGTTGTTGCGTAAAGAGTTGTGACGTAAAAGAGTTGTGACGTAAAAGAGTTGTGACGTAAAGAGTTGTTGCGTAAAAGAGTAGTGACGTAAAAGTGTTGAGAGTTGGGGCTTTGACTTGTTTCGTGCTTTTCGATTTGTTTGGAGGTATTAAAAATTTCCCCGCCCCCTCACCGTCATATGTCCCAGAGTCATTTCTGCCGGGAAAATAGGTCAGCATAACCTAAAAATTTCCACCGCCTATTTTAAAACTAGTCATTGGTAAAAAAAATCGCATGCGGTGCATTATTTTGAAATCTAATTTTGCCATTTCATTATATAGGTGCACAAACATGTTTAAAGCATTGATTTGGAATACGATTATGAAAAATGTTAAACAACTTATAGCCTCAAATTTTTCGTGCGCCCAAAGTCCTCATATTATATAATTCCTCCTCTAATATAGCCTCTAATTTGAGCTCACGATAAAGTTATATATAGAAAGAAACTGCATTAAAATCGTTTGAGTATAGTTCTCGAACCAACTCAACACATATAAACATACTTCGAATGACACGACTTTTTATATCTAATAGACATTTTCAGAAAAAATTTCCCACTCAATATCTATTGATTGTTTTCCATTTTTCCCTAAAATCATTACCTGTCATTACTAAACGATGTGATTTAATACAAAAATAATGTTATGTTCACTTAACAGCACTTATGTTCAAGTAAGCTCTTAACAGCCCTGCCACTTCATAAATTTAAACGCGTACCAGTCATTCCATTAACATTTTCTTTTGAAATGAGTTTTTTTTTTAAAAAAGGTTAAAGGCCTTTTTCAACAGCTAAGTGCCTCCTTGGTCTCTATTTTATCACCGTACAGAGAGATTCATGTGCAAAAAAATGTTTTCCATCATTTATTAAGTTCAGTGCCCGGCTTGTGTCAACATTGATGGTAAAAAATGTTGAAATAAATAGAACGGAATTTTATGTTCTGTTGTAAGTGTCCTTCAAACGATACTAAAGTGACTGAAAATATCTTCCAGAAAGAAAAAAACTCACGTCCCTTGTACTAAATGCGACCTAAAAATATATGAAAAACGATAGATATTAGATAAATATTAGGTTGTTATATCTTTTAAACGATCAACTAGAAAAATTTATGCTACTTTTATGGTTACGTAGATAAGATTAGACGTAGAAAAACTCGGGATTACAACATTCTTTAAGGACTGATTCACCATGGAGACCACAAATCGGTGTACTGAGATAATATTATGTTTGCCCGAAATATACCTTTTCGTCATAAAGTGAAGTCCTCCAAAAAGGGTCTTGCCCCAGAAAATGATAAACATTGCGGTCAACTTATAAATTTTTATGGAACTATCATTCAGAATGCCAGTACCAAACTACGAATGAACATCGCAAGATAATGTTTCCCAAAGGAATATACGTAAATTTGCTACGTACCGGTTGAGATCCACTTCTACTTTTCCAAGAAGGACATTTTATATAACAGTAATCGGATTAAATTAGGTCTGCTTGTGCTTCGTCTACGTTTTACCATACATATGCAATAGAAAAAGCGTGTCTCAACTCATTCCAAGATGTTTGGAAAAAGTCTATAATTGTTTCATTAAGCCGTGTCGAAATCAGGCCCTTTTTTCATACTACGGCATTAAAACTTGAGAAATTCTACACAAGTCGTTTTACTCAAGCGAACATCAAAAACAAATGTCTTCCAGTAAAAATTTAAATCAATCCCATTCGCCTACACGTTTGGCTTAAATGTCTCGGCTTAACCCAAGAACATTTTCCCAGAATTGAAATTGAAACCCATTGGAAATTGCGAAAAAACATGTGCCTTATTATACATGATTAAAATTTATGGTGAAAAAAAATTCGTTTGAAATATTTTTACCGGCTAGCCTATCAGGGAAGAACGTAATACTATTAGATTCTCGAAATTTAGACATTTTATAACTACAAGTGCGTTAATCTGGATAGTTGAAAAAGTCCGGTAATGTTGATAGGAGGTAAGACGTCATCCAATTTGGGTATTAAAAACTTAATTCAGCTTGCCAAAACATTTTTTCAATATTTTTTCTGCAATTTTATATTTAATTTTTATGTTGTATATGAGAATAGTAGTATATTATATTTTTTTATTATACCTGTTGTAATGAACTGAACCAATCATCGGACATAAAAATGAACTACATAAGGGGTGTGACCAAAGCTGTTGATTTCCGCTTGCCCATCTATCCGTCTGTCAGTCCGTCTGTCTGTTCGTCCATAATTTTCGAAAGGGTTGATCTAGAAACTTAGAATTTTTTACAGTTGCGCTCATCGTAAATAGCAAGGCTAGATTATTGAACGGGCTAACTCGGATCCTTTCTTCTCCCTCCCTCATACAAATGAAACAGGTTTTCGCGATTTTATCGAAAACAGTGAATCATATCGTAAGAGATATTGAAGCAAAATGTGTTTAGACTAAGTTTTTACATAACTCTTCCTTACATTAAAATCCAATGAGACCCTTTCCTCCTTTTTTCCTCCTCCATACAAATGAATGCATTTTTCTCGAAAATGGTGAATCGCATCAAAAATTTTATTAAGGCAAAATGTATTTAGAATATAATTTTACATAACTCTTTAGTACACCAAAATCCCATCCGACTACTACTTCTCCTTCCCATATAGAAAGGGGATTTTTTTTAATCAAAATTCGGTCTGTCCTTATATAGGGTATATAACGATGGCCCATTGGCAATAGTAGTTTTTCTTATGATTAAAATTTAATACTCACATGACAAGTAGTTTAAGCATTTTGTTTTCAAGATTTTTTTCTGAGTGGAAAAAATCATAATGACTTAAGTTTTGAACAAAAATAGCGCATATACAGAATTAAGAATTTCTTCTTAATCCAAAAACATAACAAAAGCTATAATTGCCAATCTGGCAATCATTGGAGACCAGTATGGTGATATTCGTATCAAAATTCGAACAGTTGTACCAAAATTCCACTTTGAAGTCAAACTTTCCAATAAGATTTTTTAAAATTTATTCCAATCCGATTTTGATGTATGGGAGTTTTATGTAGAATCATATCCTAAATAATTTTTGTTCTTGGACTTTTTTGATAAGATGCACCGTTTTTGAGATATTCGCAAAAAAAAGTTTTCGTTTGTATGGGGGGTACCCCGCCTAATGGTCCATTTTTGCCCATTAACGAACTTAGCCTCGCATTTTACGAAAAACGGATCCACGCAAAATTTCAAGTCTCTAGCTCAATCCGTGCGCCCGCAATCCGCGCCACAGACAGACGGACAGACAGACGGACAGACAGACGGACAGACGGACGGACATACAGAAATTAATTATTTTTATCATTCTAAACACACTGGTGAAATTCATTTTTATGTGTGATGACGGGATCTTGGCGTTACAAACGGTAAGGCAAAGTTAATATACCCTTTGGTTTCACCATACGGGTATAAACACACCTATTACACACCCGCCCGACGAAAACAATTTCTGTTTTGTGCATGGGATATAAGAGCCTGTTTTGGATAATATGGGGTTGCTAAATTCGATTCTAGCCGTAGCTATGCTATATCGGCTCCAGTTTTGGAGATATGATGGTTGACTTTTGAATCTGTCCATACATTTAACATTTTATAATGCAACCATATTTTTGCTAAAGTTTGCTGGTGGCATCGATATTAAAGTATTTTTTAGGTAATTTGGTTCTAATTAATTCGAATCTGGTAGTAGTTAACCTGTATCAGCTATACTTTTCCAATATGGTGGGCAGAGCTGGGCATACTTCAGTACATTTGATACTGCAGTACACGAGCAGTACCAGTACTTGAAGTACTGGCAGGGCCGGCCCTCCCATATGTGCAAAAAGTGCAAAAGCACAGGGCGCATTCATAAAGGGGCGCCGAAAGAAACAATTTAAAAAAATAAATGCTTCAGAACTTTTTTTCTTGAAAATATCAGTCACAATAAATATTATGAAGTTCATTTTTTTCATTTCGAATTCCAAAAAAACTTTTTCGAAATCAATTTTCAGCATTTGGTACAATTTGACTCGTTGGTGCCTCATAAGTTGAATTATGCTTTAACACATTGAACGCCACGGCAAAATCGGTAATGTTTTCCCGGAGGCCACGTGCCTTTTTGTGAACGAATGGCTTCGTTGTTACTCAAAATGAACTTTTCGACCAATATGGGCTGTCAACAGGTCTTTTTTTGTATCTTTTCTGCAAGGATTTCTGTTTCGCTTGTTTTTGATCGCATGGCCCTGTAGGTCGTGAAGGTACACGGAAGTCCCTAAAAAGGACGGTCACATTCTGCGTACAATGTCCTGAAAAATCACATCTGTGCCTTACTTGCTTCCCAAAATACTCGCACTCAAAACAGTATGTATTTCTTTTCTTTCGTTTCGCTTTTCTTTCTATATTTTATCTTTCTTTCAGTTGAATTTCTCAAATGAAAAAACAACATGAATAAAAAGAAAAATGTAACATAAATAAAACAAAAAAATTAGAATGACTGCCTTTCTACAATTCAGAAGTTATTTTGTACTTATTTCTATGAATAAGATTATTTTTTTTCGAAATAGTTTTGCTTTTTTTACAAAAATAATTTTAAAAAATTCCTCAACCTATATCCTCCAAAAAACTATGAACAAATAGCTCCCGGGCCAAGCTGAAAGCTTGAAAATGTTCGTCGGAGGCCACCGAATTCAGTGGCATTGTAAAATCCTATATAATCATAACCGTTTTCGTGCGACGTGGCTCCCAGTACACCTAGTGCCGTCGCACTATAATGTGCGACGTGGCCCCCTGGGAAACATAGGTGTCGCACGTTTTCGTGCGACGTGGCGTTCAATGTGTTAAATTAAAGAAAAGTCTTTCTTAGTGCTAAAACTCCGAAATAAAGTTAGTTTAGCGAGGATCCAATCCAGAAATGGTGAAAACTAGCAAAGACATTGAAATGGGC
Source organism: Chrysopilus asiliformis (assembly GCA_964034945.1). NCBI lineage: Eukaryota > Metazoa > Arthropoda > Insecta > Diptera > Rhagionidae > Chrysopilus > Chrysopilus asiliformis. The sequence continues at coordinate 34,180,549 of OZ035960.1, read as the reverse complement.
GATTTATGTGCAGCTTTTCAATCTTGCACAGCCGTTCAAGTTTTCTCATACCTGTGTGACAAAATTTGAGGTTGGCAAGCTTTGATTGTGTGCGTTGGGGTAGGCGCCAACTGTGCAAAGTGGGCGCTAAACTGTCCAAAGACTTTTGTTGAATAGATCATAAGTTTTCAAAGACCGTGCGGTAAAGTCTACCCCTGAGGTGACGTGGAAAAGGCTTTTTTATCTGATATATAAGGGCGCCAAATTTAGAAGTTGCACAGGGCGACAAAATGGTCTGGGCCGGCCCTGAGTACTGGTACTGGTTTTTTACAATATTTGTATTTTTGTACTGGTTTTTTGCAATACCAGCACTTTTTGTACTGGTTTTGGTTTTTGCAGTACCAGTACTTTTTGCACTGATACTGGAATGCGGTTAAAAGTATCATTACCATATACTGGTACTGATACTTGAGTATTTCAGTTTTGCCCAGCTCTGATGGTGGGTAACTCATAAATTGGTTTAAATATTTATAATTTGAAATCAACAAATCTTTTTTCCGTCATATCTGAAAAAGTAGAGCTGGCACAGCCACACTTAGCACCAGATTTAAGATTCAACGACCCCAAATTACCAAAAAAAAGGCCTTTTATCGCGCGCGCCAAAACTAGTGTCGGCCAGTGTCGTTTTGCAAATCAAATTAAGTTTTTTTAAAATCAAATTTTCAGTAGTTCTTTAGTGATGAATTGAATATCTGTAAAAAGCCCAATTCGATTTGAAAAATTATGAATTTGATATACAAAATGGTCAATTTGATCTGCCAAATAGTTAATTTGATGTATGAAAGGTTGTATTGGGCATTAAAAAAAAGCCTTTGAAAATTAGAATACGACATCAGAATTCAATCCTTCCAAATTTTTATGACACATTTGATCATTTAAATTTCTTTGGAAATAAATTTTTCACAAGAATTTATTTTCCCGTGTACGTTGTCGATCCTAATCATAGGGCTTGTCATTGTTGCTTCAAGGGCTAAAAAATGTCCTTTCAAGTGGAAAATTTATTACAAACTCTTCCGAAAAACATATTTTAGTCCGTCGCTAGTGAAAAAGGAAACTTATCTCTACAAAATGCTTTATGTACAAATAGAGTAAAAGGCGAACAAGAGAAGGAATAAACTATATGTAAAAAGCACTGAAGGATAAAAGTCATAAATCAAAGGGCAATAAGTCTTGTTAAACAAAATTCGAGGATATTCAAGGATCACCCACTAACAACATCATATACAAGAGGTCTTTTTCTATTTTATTTGTGGCATTCATCGTCGTTATGGGACTACTCACAAGTACAAATTTTCTCTCATTTGTCGCATAATTTTCTACACAATTTTTCCTACGTGCGACTTGATTCGGTTCCTTCGGTCGTCTCGTGTCTGTCACAAAAAAAAACAGCTTCTGAAGATTTAGTCCTTTCGATAGATATTGTTATCGTTATACTTTGATGTTTCAGCATCATCTTTTGCGTCTTATTGAAATTTTCCCTTGTTTTTATCTATTTTCCAGGTATATACACAAACAGACATCGTTTCATCGTTCAATCTGAGAGATATTCACTTGTTCCGTTGTCAATGCTTTTATAAGAACAAGCACGTAGACCTATCAAGGGATAATCAAATACAACAGCTGAACATTTACTTGTAAACAAACCAATTTACGGATGCTTTCCCTCAGGTGACAAAATCAAGACTTACCTGTCTAACACTGTTGTGAAAACAATACAGATATCCAAAAAAAATAAATATATATACTGATATGTCTTTCAAAAAGGATCGACATTCGTATTATGGAGTAAAGTATTTAACCAGATAAATGTTTCATCTGTGCCGATGAAGCTCAGAGTCGAGTGTATTTCAGACAGTCCAGCAAAAAAGATATATCAAAGTCGAGCAAAATAGAGAAATTAAGGAGTCGTTTTTGTAATTCAAGCATCGTAATCATGAATTCAACATCTCCAAAGTCATCATTTGCCAAATTAGGATTAAATTCGAAGAATAAGACGCTTAAAGTTATGGTGATGGGTCAAAGCGGCGTGGGAAAAACTGGTGAGTTCATATGATGTTTTCTTAAATATATTACTTTCTTGTTAATAATTGAAAATAGTGTTTAAAAAATTTGAAGAAAAACTAATGCGAAGTTTCGAAGGAGTAAGTAAAGGGATTATCGAACCCTGAGATCTGTCCCCTCGTTTTTTCGCGATTTTTTAAAAATAAAGTCTAAAAAAAATTCTGACGAAATTTTCTCTTAAAGCACCAAAAATAATTTTTATTCTTAACAACATATTGGATTAAAATTCCCATGAGAAATTTTTATCCAAATCAAATTAGAGTTTTTCATTTTCCCCTCCAAGATATCAAAATCCATTTAGTAACAAGAATGAAAATCAATTTACGTCTGTGTAGTTGATGAAAAAAGTTCCCCAATTCATAATTTAATTTTATTCTTTACAAATGTCCCAAAAGTCATATCTAACCAACAGCTAAAAAGACTTTTCCGTGACCCATTTTCGCTTGTGCCTGTTTCCCTTCGTTCTTTGGGGATAAATACCGACCTTTCGAAGACGTTACACTACGCAGTACTCGTAAGTCTCGAATTGGACCTTCGCAATTAATTATTAATTTTTATATTATTAACGAGATTGGGTAGCTTCCCATCGATACAGTTTATTGTCAAATTATCGCTTTCTGTCTACTATTTGCATTAAATCTCACCTAATTACACTTTAATGTAAATTGATTTCTTCGGAAATATCATCTTCAGTTGCGTTTCATTTTATTTATTAGTGGGCGTATAAGAACAATTTTTGCGTTCTCAAATTTCAATTCAAGGAGGGAGGGGTTTTCCTGGAAAATGGAAAAATTAAATTGATCCTACCGGGAATAAACAAAAAAAACGGGTTCAATAACTTTCTTGGAAGCAAAAATTTCGCATTATTTCCCATTTTTACTTTCTTTTACGAAGTATAATAAAGTATTGTTTTCATGAAAAATTCGGACCTCTTAATTTTCCCTGAAAAAACATGTCCGGGGGTGCTCGCTGAATCGACTGGAGTCAAATTACAAAAATGTCTGTCAGTCTGTCTGTTAGTCTTTGTACTAAATTTCTCAAAAACTGCTGGAATTAGAACCGTGAAATTTTGCAAATGGGATGATCATATCAACTTTTGGTGAAAATCCGTTAATTGGAAGTAACCAAAATGGCGGCTTTTTAAAAATCGGAATCTAGTTTTTCGCGATTTACTCCGAAACTACGGGTTTTCCAGTAGTCTTATATCTAACAAAACTTGGAGACAAAGAAATTTCCTACGGTTCTGTCTTTCACTTAACACATTGACTGCCATGGCTATCATTTTTGATAGCCAGTGAAAATTGGCACATGATTCATGAGCGGCCAAAGCTATCATTTTCGATAGCTGGGTCTACAATCTACATGCATACATACATACATTCATACATACGTACATTCTACATACGTCTACATGTATTGGCATCTCCCTTAATTTTTGCAAAATTGGTCTGGCAGTCAACGTGTTAAACTGTATATCCCAAGCTGTAATTGCGATATGCCGTTATTTAAACAAAATCAGTTTCTTGCAATTATCTCGTAAAATAACAATGTTTTGGTGATTTTTTATATGAAATGAATTGAAGAGAATAATATTTGCCACAATTCTGTCTTTCACTGTTATCTGCTATCTTTTAGTGTTATTGAGATAATTACATTAAAAGGTAGAAAAAAGATTTTTGCCAATTGCTTATTTTTCGAACAAAATAGTTAAAAGAGAAATTAACGATATTAAAATTCTCTACATTTTTTCCTTTTTCCGTAACTCGATATCTTTTACCGTTATCGAGATATTTTTGATTTTGTAAAAAAAAATCATGTTTTTATATTAAATTAATATTTTATTCACCGGGTAATAAAGGGTGATTTTTTTGCTGTTTGGTTTTTCAGCGCTGTTTTTGACAGCTCACGCGTGATTCGTGGCATGTGTCAAAGTCAAAGTTGTTCTGTTTACATTGCCATTTCATCATGGAAAGACTTACACAATAAGAACGCTTACAAATTATTAAATTTTATTATCAAAATTCGTGCTCTGTGAAAAATGTGTTTAGCGCACTTCGACCATTTTATTGTCGTCATAATCGCCCTACTGAGCAGACTATTCAAGCCATAGTGACCAAATTTCGCGCCAATTTCACGTTATTGGACATCAAGTCACCTACCCGTGTGCGTAGAGTGCATATAGAAGAAAATATTGCTGCTGTAGCCGCCAGTGTTGGCGAAGATTGTGATGTGTCCATTCGTCGCCGTTCGCAGCAACTCAATTGATTTACCGTCAATGGTGCTCGCTATCGTGCAATGATTTCCAATATTTTATTACCCAAAATACACGAGCTGAATCTGGTTGACATGTGGTTTCAACAAGACGGTGCCACATGCCACACAGCATGCGAAACGATGGACCTATTGCGAAATGAATTTGGTGAACAATTAATCTCTCGTTTTGGACCAGTGAATTGGCCGCCTAGATCGTGCGATTTGACACCATTGGACTACTTTTTGTGGGGGTACGTCAAATCTCTTGTTTATGCCGATAATCCAGCATCGATTCAAGCACTAGAAGACAACATCACACGTGTTATCGGTGAGATACCAACGGCTATGCTCGAAAAAGTCACTCAAAATTGGACTTCTCGTATGGACCACCTGAAACGTAGTCGTGGCCAACATTTACATGAAATAATCTTTAAAAAGTAAATGGCGAGGATTGATTTTTAATCTCCAACAAAAATTTTATACCTTTTTCCAATTTATCTGGGTGTTTTTTTTTAAATTAAAAACCAAACGCTTAAAAAATCACCCTTTAGTTTAAATTGTGCAGAAGCATAGATTTTGTATAAGAAAGTCATGTGTTGTTTACATCAGATATTTTTTTTGAAACCTTGATAAATCTGCTTTAATTTTCCCCGCGTACCTTGCCTGAAAAAAATGTGGCATTCTTCAAACAGAAATGCGCGTGCGAATGGTTTTTATTATTTCTGGTAAAAATTTTATTACTTATGCCACCACAACGCACTCCCCAAAGCCCACTTGAGGTTTGTGGAAAATAAAAGTTTCTCTTAAAATCTGCAATATAAAATCCAACATTATTCCTGCGAATAAAAAAATGTTATTCTATTCTACAAATTTTAAAAAGGTCCTGTAAATATTAATGCAAGTGTCAACTAAGACCACAAGTAATCAAGTCATATTTTTACTGGGGTTTGAAAAAAACTATAAAGAAATTAAGCGCAATAAATACCGAAATTTCGTTGAATTCATACTAGAATAAAATCAACCTGAAAAATCCAAAAAATAATCTTTTTTCTTATCTCCACTTAATCCGGTAGACGTAAAGTCTATTAGTTTGATTCACCTGAAAATTGGTTAAGAGCAAAGTTCCATATATCATAATTATAGCAATATTCAAACTCATTACAAGGTTGTCTACTGTCGCTAACCAATGTCACCAATTAATTGAATATTCCTCAATTAATCATAGTCTTTCGCACTTAACCCCGATGGGAATTTCGATAAAAAAAAAACATGACATGTTCACCACTTATAAACATATGTAAAATTATTACCAGATTAACACCTGTTTGAAGGTAAATATCCTCTTCTGATTTCAACCAGTCTTCTATAACGATTTATTGTTATCAATTTTATGCGCTATTACTCCATTTTATATACATAGATGGTGTAGTTATTTCAATTTAAGAAATTTTATTAATATTCCGAATTCATTGGGAAACTCAATAAAATCTATCACAGATTGGCAAAAGGCACAACATATCAACAGCGGTATTAATTTTAAGCCATCATGAATTATGCTGAGGCTACCCAAGGATTGGGTTTATTGAGAGCAGAGATTTTGTATTGGAATTTTACAACTGAACGTGACTGGTTATTGATAAAATAGCCAAAGTGAAATTCGCAATAAGCTTTCACTGATTAAACATTCTAGATTTAATCAAACAAAATTTTCCAATTTCAAAACTGCTTTGATTGGAAATCATGAAAATGGAAGACTTATGAGTTGGGAAGTGAGTTAGAACTTTTAGGAATTTGACGTCAATGGAGAAGTACATCTAGTAGATGATTTTATAAAATAAGATAAATAAGATTATGTATTACAAATTTCAATGAATATAATGAAAAATTAGGCCATACTATAAGTATTCATTGAACCAAAAAAGTTTACCGATTGCATATCTGCGTATTTTAACGCGATGTGTTTTATGTACCCACCATTAAAGCAACTCTTCGATTGTCTACTGTCAGAAGCCATAAAAATTAAAAGTTGAAAATGTCGAGAATCAATGGCAAATTAAAATTAATTACAAATTACAGATAAAAGATTTATTATTCCAGTTGAATTTTACATTTCCCAAAATCTCCATATTTGATGTTTCTGTAAGGTGGTTTCCACACCAAACTCGTCGCGTAAACTTACGAGGGCTGCGTGAAAGATTTGCAAGACTTACGATATTTCATGAATACCCCTATTAATTTTTTTCGAAAATAACAAAATTGCTGCTTCTACAAGCAAAATTGCTTCTTCGACTAATTATTTTCATTAAGTCTTAAAAGTTAGACGAGGCTTTCAAAAAAAGAGGCAGATTTTTTGTTATTACTCCCCCTTTTGAACCGAAGGGTCTCAGATTTGGTTGAAATTTTGCATAGAGATAAAGTCTGTGAACAAAAATCAAATAAATCAAAAATTCTAACGTGCAGATTTACTGGAGACACTATAATTGAATTTGCCGATTTTCGTAATACTCGCTTTTTTCGAAAATTTGACAAACGGTATGTCGTAAATACATGATATGTTTATTATACGTTGAATACAATAAAGGTTTCTGAGCTCTTCAAAAAAAAACATATAAATTGGATCCTCGATACTGTTTACCCCTCAATATTGTATACCTCACTTTTTGTTTAACGTCACACTCACAAGCAAGCCTACGGAATTTTCACTCTCCGATTTTAATTAAACTTTGCATATTTGTAGAACTATGAAAAATATTCGACAAGTATTTTTTATTTACTTCAGTGATTCGGTTTTAATTGGTTTCCATTAGTCTCGGAATGGTTGGGACAGTCCCGTACTTAGGCGCATGCTGTCCCGGAAACTAAACTTTGGTACCAGATGTTTGAATTTTGTCTAATAATTTATCAAACTTATCAAACAGTAGAAAAGCGATCACAAAATATACCAAAAGTACTCTACTTCGGTGGCTGTAAAATACATTTTTTCACCTGCGGAACATTTTTTTAATGACTTTTCGCAAAGGGTGCCTCGAAGCATTTGGCATGCAGCGCATTTCGCTTTATTGGTATTTTCACGATTTCCGTTGCAATTATTTATGGAACGCAAAAACTGCGAAAACTAAGTAAATTTTCACTGGGAATCATTGCGTCACAATCTCTTTAAATAATTTCGCCTGCGGCGCACCTTTCTTAATTATTTAGAGTTCTGTTTTCTATATAAAATTTGTTATTTTACTTTTGCTCCATTTGAGCCATTCCTTCCCCAATCTTATCCCGAATTGAACAAAAAAAATATGGTCACACTACCCTCAGGGGGGTTGCAAAAAAATGTATTCTATGTTATTTGTAATAAAAGCCATAACAATATTATCTTCACTCAGTAACGTATGCCACTCGATAATATGTACCTGCCTGGTTTGATATCGGTATACGTTATCGAGGTTTCAATGCCTTTGTAAGGTCGTAATAGCAGTCTACACCGATGGTGTCGTTAACACCAAGCAGTAACTATCACTAGTCATTCCTATAAATTTGAATGAAAATGACAGCGTGCCGAATGCGAGTTTGAATCCACGACCCCCGACGCACAGGCTGAGTGCTTTACTGCTTGATCCATAATCGTATTTTAATTGTATCTACCAAAAAAAATTAATTGAGATAATAGTCATAAAATTTTCCGTCATTTTCTTTTACCTCATTTACCCCACACAGCAGTTTTAGAGAAATGATTAAGAAAAACTGTTTTTTTTTGTTACAATTTCTCTGAAGCAGGTCGTTGGATTTTCCTATAAAATTTTTCGATCTAGTTATCTCGAATAATTTTGGGGTATTGTCTTTAAATCATTTGTTCTAATTTTTTACGTCAGTTGTTATAACGACAACACCTGCTTGCCTTTCCTTACTAGTATTTTTGTACCATAAACCAATCTGCCACTAAAAGAGTATCTTTATTTAGTGGCAGATACGCACCACAACAAAAAATGCTAGTAAAGTATATTAAAAATTCAGATAAATGTAAAAAAACCTAAAAAAATTCAAATCTCCATCCATTTTTCCTGTGACTAAAATCTTTTTTTAAATGATTCGAATTAACAACCGATTTTTCTAGATCGCAACAAATCGGTTTTTTCTCGATCTATATAAACGAATTTTAAATTCTAATTTTCGAACCTTCCACGCACAAAAATAGCAACGGTCGTCTAGTCTCGATTCCATATCAATTTCCATTAAATGTTAACGCATTTTCTCGTAATCCTTTATTCCTACAATTCGCCTCGTTTCCACAGTGATCCCGGAAAATCCTTTGACCAATTTTATTTATTCTGTCGTCGTGTTCGTATTGTGAGAGTCGAATAAACAGTGAACAATGCCAGGTAATGTCCATATCCTTAAATAAGCTACACAATTGAATAAAAAGCGTACATTTAGGATCCATCATTCCTGATTGACTGTACAATAGGGAAAATTCAGTAATTTTGTTTTGTAAACAAATTTCTATAACGCCATCTAATAATGTGTAATTCGGTAGTTTTCAGATTGCTATTTTTCAGTAAGTTCCATTCATTCCCAAGGATGATACGATACTTGAATAAAAACATCGTCATTTGCCGTATAAATGTTATTGAAGAACAGTAAATAAAATCGATCCCCAACTTAAAATCCATTCACGTACAAACTCCTCATTCAATGTCCAACACAAAGGTAAAAAAAAATGATGGAAAAAATAAAGGTAAACGAAACTGGATTCCACATTTTTTTTATTAGCAAATCCTTACCAATAATAACAAATTTTGTCATTTTCTACGTTTCATTCTATCGTAGCCATGGTCTGATGCCAAGTAACGCAATTTTCCCCGAAATTTAGACAAATAGTAAAAATTAAGGACCAAATCAGAATTTTCGTCCTGATTATATGTTTTGTTATGATAACATTTTTCCACATTGTTTGCCTGTTGTATTTAGGATGAGTACCTTTCGAATCGAAGTGGTTATAGTTTACAAACTTCGGACAAGAAGATCTAGTGTTACCTTAGCAATATTACTAAACAGTTGGCACTTGATATCGTAAGATGTTTGTGTCGCCATGGAACTAGTGTAAATTTCAGGAATATCTTAATTCATTATTTTATCTATTTTTATTGTTTAAGGTAGTGTGAGACGGAAAATGACACTTTTTTAGATTATCCAAAACATTTCAGAAACTACCAAATTTTATACAATTACAATAACTTTATTATTTTAGTATTTTTAGTATTCTCTCTGATGGTTTTTTTTATTTTTAAGCAATTAAATTAGGGTGACCATATGTCCTGATAACCATACGTCCAGGACTGGCCGGTGCAGTCCCGGCTTCGGGGAAACAAAATTTTTGTCCCGGAATTATGCAATCTGGTGTTATAATTTCGATAAGCAAGAAAAAATGATTAAATATGCAAAACGCAATCTATTTCGGCTGAGGGTGGGTCCAAATTACTTTTTTTCAACAATTCAAAAAATTTGGGCGCACTCATCTTGAGGCGCACTCATCTTTGCTGAAATTTTTACAATGTACATTACGATTCTTTAAAACTCGTGAAGAGCGCCAAAAATTAAGAAAATATTAGCTTGAAATAATTGCGCCGCATTCTGATTTTAAAAAAATTTCACCTGCGACGTTCATTTCTGATTGGTTTTTCTTTGGTTTACGATTTTTGAATATTCTATTTTGCAATAGCTAGTTTAACACAACTCAACAAAAAAGTCAAAAAAATAATATTAAAATTTATTTTAGGTAGACCATGGAATAAGTACAATTGAACTCAAAAAATAAATGGCCAAATCATAGCAGTAGCATGCGGTGCCAAAAATTAAGAATTCATATATGCAAACAATCTGTTTAATGTATTTATTATATTTTCATGTAAAGATAAACGCCTCTTTCATAACTTCACAAAACTTTTCAAGAAAACTTATAGAATTTCATTATTATACACTCCCACATAAAAAGTTTTGCCCACATTATAACATTTTAAAGTGGCTAAAAGTTAATTTGCTTATACACGTGTTTGTGGATAAAGTCACGATACATGTTATGTAGCCTTTCATTCGTTATTGTATGAACTTAAAAATTCTTTATTGAATGAACTTTGAACTTAATATACATACATACATCATACTAATATATAAAAATGAGTTGGTGTCTGTCTGTCTGTCTGTCTGTTCCTCCTTCACGCAAAAACGGCTGAACCGATTGACTTGAAATTTGGCATGAGTGTCTGTGGTAGTTCTGGTTCCAACATAGACATACGGAAAAGTAGCGCGAGGGGTGGGGGGAGTAAGGGGAGGGGGTTTAGTGATTTTGAAACTTAGTTTTTACGCTATGTTACTCTTTCGCGGGGAAACTACTGAACCGATTGGCCTGAAATTTGGCATAGATGTTCATCGGGGGTCCAGCCCCAACATAGACCCATTAGAAAGTAGTCCGAGAGGTGGGGGAGTAAGGGGAGGGGGTAAAGTGATCTCGAAACTTAGCTCTTCCTCTGTGTTACCCTTTCGCGGGGAAACTACCGAGCCGATTGGCCTGAAGTTTAGCTCCAACATAGACCATCAAAAAAAATTGAAAAAACTTAACCCGGAAACGACGGGTATGCTAGCTAGTTTTCAATAAAATGATCACATCAATATTAATTACTTTTATTCGGGGTCATTTGCTCATAATGTTCTTAAAAAAAGAGAAGAATTTCTTTGACTTAAATCATTTAAGTTAAATGTAAGGCGCTAAGTTGCGATGATGCAAACGGCTCTCTTGCACCTTAAGAACTTCTGAAAGTAACGGATTTAGAAACAATTATAAGAAATGTATTTGAAACAAACTTTTACCAAAATCAATAGACAAACTTTGTAAAACTTTGATATTTAACTCGTTTAAAAATATAGAATGAAAAGTGTCGACCCAAGCAACGAAAATATAAGATTTGTTATTATTTTTTCGGCATCCCTCAGTAAGTAAAAATGTCGAAATCGTTGTTCGGCTAACATCAGGTTAGACATTTTTACCACGAATAAGATCCATATTGTCAAATTTTTGGTTTCTCTCTATTCTGAACGAAAAAAGGGCACAATAATTATGAATTTGTTCATAAATACTATGTTTTCTACCAATGAATTTATTCATAGTATTTATGAACAAGTATTCATAGAAAATCAGTGTCATCCTTGAAACATTTTTGTCTCTGTTTTTCTAAGTATGTTTCTCTGTTTTTCATCATTGACACATTTCTGTCTCTGTTTATTTTTATACCCGTATGGTGAAACCAAAGGGTATACTAACTTTGCATTACCGTTTGTAACGCCAAGATCCCGTCATCGCACACAAAAATGAATTACACCAGTGTGTTTAGAATGATGAAAAAAGTTGAATTTTCCATGTCCGTCCGTCTGTCTGTCCGTCCGTCCGTCTGTCCGTCTGTCTGTCTGTCTGTCTGTGGCGCGGATTGCGGGCGCACGGATTGAGCTACAGACTTGAAATTTTGCACAGGTCCGTTTTTCGTAAAATGCGAGGCCAAGTTCGTTAATGGGCAAAAATGGACCATTAGGGGGGGGGGTACCCCCCATATGAACGAAAACGATTTTTGCGAATATCTCAAAAACGGTGCATCTTATCAAAAAAGTCCAAGAACAAAAGTTATTTAGGATATGATTCTACATAAAACTCCCATACATCAAAATCCGATTGGAATAAATTTTAAAAAATCTTATTGGAAAGTTTGACTTCAAAGTGGAATTTCGGTACAACTGTTCGCTGTTCACTTAAATCACCATACGGGTTTTCAATAATTGCCAGATTGGCAATTATAGCTTTTGTTATGTTTTCATGACGTTCCATTTAATTTCTATTTCACATCTAATTTCACAATGTTGAGGAGAAATGGCAACGATAAATGACAACAATAATATGTTATGCAAGGAAATAATTGATTTTCGATTATATTTTAGACCAAAACCTCCAAACGAATGAAATTGCTTAATGGGAGTGTTTGTGTTGCTTCGAAAAAGTACTTCTTCCCTTTAATGTTTTGCAAAAAAAGGATTTTTTTTTTGTTTAAATTCCAAAAACCTCGGCCTAAAAAGTTAAACTAAAACAATGCAAACTAATTTCTAAATGAAGATATGAAACTGATTTTTTTAAATCCGTTTCATATCTCCATTTAGAAATTAGTTTGCATTGTTTGGATTTTCAAAACTGGCGATATACGATTAACAAAATAATACCGCCATATTATTTTTCAGACGCCTGCAGCGGATAATTAGACCACTTACCGGTGATGACGACACAAATTAGTGTGGTGATATCAAAATTTGATATTTATGAATGCATATTCATATTATTCATGAACGATTTCATAGAAGATCAAATTGGTTTATGAGATCTTTCATAGTATTAATGAAAATATTCATAAATACTATGAATTCCCTTCTACGAACTATAAATTTTTATCAACAAAATTTCAATCAATGTAGTATTTGCATCTCACCTTAAGACAAATTGATTTCTTCGGAAATTTTATCTTCAATTGTATTACATATAATTTTATATAATTTTTGGCAATATATTTTGGTAAGCGGGGAAAACATTTTTTGCGTTCCATAATTTTAATTAAAAGAGAGATTTTCTTTCAAAATGAAAAAAAAAAAAATAAAAGCAGCTTAGTGTAAACAAATAAAAAAAAAAACTAGGTACAGTAACTTTCTTTGTCCCAACAATTTTTTTTTTTTAATTTTGTGTGGATAAATCCGCTTTTATATTTACCTACGTACCCTTCTCTGGAAATAAGGTGGCCAAATAAATAAACAAATAAATGCATTCTTCAGACACAAAGTGAAAAAGCTCGTGCGAATAATTTTTATTATTCCTGGTAAAAGTTTTATTATTTCTGCCACAGGCTTCACCCCAAAGCCCACCAGAGATTTGTGTAGGAAAAGTTAGTCTTAAGATTTTTATGAAGTATAAAAACAAACACCATTCTGCGGATTTTGAAGAGGTATTTTGAATAATTAATAAGAGTGTGCTCTTACCCCAATCATATTTTTAGTGAGGTTTAAAAACAAAATTTGCTCCTGTCTCGAGTAACAACTTCTGGAAAAGTTACAAAATTAATTTGTGATAAATTTTTCCTTTTATTTTCGAGAGTTCTAACTATTGTAGACACCTACGCAAATAATTGCACTCAAATTACGGTTTAGATGGATGATATAATTTCGCAGGAGAATCTGCTGTAATATGGGGGCGGTATTAAATTCGAACCCAAAAATCGTAAAAAAATGTTACGAGAGGGATACGCGGAGGATTAAAGTCTCGAGTCAATTGGATTAGTGGAAGTGCGTCAAAATTCGATTACAAGATTTGACCCTGACAAACAAACGGAGAACTTGGAAAACTCATGCGAATAATCACATAAAAAAAAGTATAATTTATGTCTAACTGAAAACATTTTGTATAACGAGAATCTTGTAACATGAAATTTTTCAAAAACCTAAATCCCGCATTGCATGAAGGTATCCTGTGTATATTTTCAACGTGTGTATGTATCACCAATATTATCCTATAATATAATACGAGGAATGTCTGTCTGTCTGTCTGTCTGTCTGCACAAACGATCTCGAAAACCCGCCTAACGATTTTCACGAAACTTGCGGGCTAGGGATTTTCAGGGACAAGGAATCGATATAGGTCTCACCTCTGAGAAAATTCCCCCTCGCCTGGTATCTTCGAATTGGGTGGTCCGATCTTAATGAAACTTTACAGTATTACTAAGAGGGCTAAGGGCTTTCGATTTTTTCACTACAAACCTGAGTTTTTCCTCCCCTCGATACCCCCCGCCTGGTATTTTCTAAAATAAGTGAATTTTCAATCACCTTTTATGGTATTTTTTCGATGCGCCGCAGGCGAAAGAAGAAGTTACGCCGCAGGTGATTTTTTTGGGAAAAATGAAGGAAAACACGATGAAGGTAGAAACTTATGGAGAAACTCCGTCACAGACAAAAATTTTTTGTTTCAAGACTAAATCTAACAATGTCTAAATCCGGGACTGTTCCGGCGAATGTAAGGATAACGCGAATATCCTTTTTCCCATTTTTTCTCGGGAAAAATTGGCATTCGGTGGTTTTTAGGGGATTAAAGGTCCTATAAGGATGGCGCGAATATCCTGTTTCCCAGGAAATTAATATCAAAGGGATTTTCTATGTCGCTAATCCTGTATCTGACAAAAGAATTTGAAAATTCGAAACAGAAGGTCCTGTAGTAATAACAAAAGTATCCTTTATTTCATTTTTTTCTAGAGGAAATTAGCAGAGGGGGTTTTTGGATCGGGAATTTCCAATCTCAGCAAATTAACTATAAAGATACTGTGAATCTACTTTTTTCTCCAAAAAAAAAACAGCAAAAGGAGGATTTTGAGGTCTCCGAGCATGGCTCGGTCTTCCTGGTACTTTATTATGAAATACGGAAATCAATTTTGTATGACGACGTAAAAACAATAAAAAAAACTCCTTTACCATACTTCACCTTCTTAGTAACCTTGTTTATCGTAAAAATGTCTGGTTTATTCAACCCAAAATTGTTCATAATGTCTAAAATACCCACAGAGATTTTCCGTTATATAAATTTTACTCACATAAAAAATCACTTAACTGAATTTTTTCTCATCAATTTCTTTGTTTCATCACGAACCCCACAATCATAAGAAAATGGAAATCTAATAAACAACAGGAAAACAACAATTTGGTGTTCAATTCAATGGGAACATTCGGGAAATGTCTTAAGGGGTCTTAGAGTGGAAAAAATCGCGTCGTAGATGTCTTTATTGATGATGACATCAAACAATACTTCTTTCAATCATTCAAACACATATCAAGTAACATACGAAAAATATCTTCTACGAATTCTCGAAAAACACAACATCTCGACGTATTCGATTGTACGCAAAAACATCCAATTTCCCATGTCGATCCAGAATAGCTCATTGGGTTTTTTTCTATATAAAAAAAAATAGTTGTATCATAAAGTCAAAAACACTCTAAAACACAAAATTTCCTGAAAATTTCCATTCCCATAGTATGAAAATTCCATTCACTACAAATGTGTGACCTTTTTCCACTTGAAAGTTTTTTTCTCTGTCATGCAGAATACAACATAAGCCCTACATGCTTTTCACATTATAGTATCGAAAATCGTTTTATATGTAAATATTGTCCATCGTTGGTCTGCTTAACGTGTTGGAAAATTTGTCTTTAGTAACTTTTAGTCAAACAAATCTCCTTTTCATCGATTTTTACTGAGTGAGTTTTTTTTTATATTTTTGTATCGTTTCAGCAATGATTGTAAGATTTATCACAAGGAGATTTATTGGGGAGTATCTTCCAGAACATGAGCAAACATATGTGTTTAGTACGGTTATAGATGGAGAAATCGTAACATTCGAGATCTACGATTGTGCTGGAGTTGGAGAACCTCTAACCAATGTAAGTATTTTTATTATTTTTTTAAATTAGAAAATATTTTACATTTTTCATTAAATTATCCCTACATAAATTGGTTTTGGGGGTCAGAATGAAACTAAACGGCCACATAACTTTTATGCAAAATTGATTTCAATATTGTGAAGCTGTTTTAAAACAAACAAAGTTATCGCTCCATGTACGATGCCGCGATATGAGACGTTCTGATATACGACGCTCAGTGGTTTGTTTCCAAACTTGTTATACGGCGAAAAAAATTGATATAAGTTTCTTAATATAAAAATAACAGTTGTGATCAACACAAAACTTTCTTCTAGAATATGTAGTTAGTTTCGGAAAAAAATAATTAAAAAAATTTTTTTTTAAATATCTCGAAAACCCTTAAAGATGCGTAAAAACCATTAAAGAAAAAAATGCTGAAAATTTTATTTGCTTTGAATTGGGCTATATTCATTTTCCTCAAAAGCGCATAGTTTCCGAGAAATTTTCAAAAAAACTAATTTTTTAAATATGTTGAGAACTATTAGAAATACGTAAAAACCGTTAAAGCAAAAAATGTAAAAAAATTTAATTCCTTTAAATTTCGCTATATTTATTTTTTCCAGAAATGCATAGTTTTCGAGAAATTTTCAAAACACTATTTATTTTTTTTTAAATGTATATAAAGTACCCGTTATAGCTTATTTTCTCTAGAGTGTACAGTGTACACCGAGCTTAAGACTCAATCTAATTTATTTTTGTTTGTTTTTATTATTTATTTGTTTGATTTTTTGTTAAATAAAAATTGATTAAATACACTACACCTAAATCTCTCAAGATGTTCGCTACACAGTCGACCCCGTCTTCCCCCCCCCCCCTTCTGTCCTTTTTTTACTCCAGTAAAATTGGGTCACCCTAGAGGGGGAGGAGTTGCGCATAATTTTTTTATATCAAAACTTTCTAAGAGATTACTAATTATAATGCCAAAAACCACATCAAAATTTGTTAACAGCGTCAGAAGATAGAAGGTGAGGGGATCCGGGGGAAGTTAAATAATTTTTAGCCGTTTCTTAATTTACCACATTGGATCGTTAGAACTATTTCTTATCGATAGAACTCTGGGCAGGCCGTCGTGAGAGTTATTTTTAAAACTTTAAAAGGGAGAACAAAGCATAAAACAAAACGCTTAGCAGGGACAGGGTAGGGGTAATGTATACCTGAAACTTGACTAGAAAATCTGGCGAAAAATTCCGACAATTTTAAGTTAAGGGCTCGCTCCATTACCATGACTTTTTACCATGACAAAAAAATGCAGGAAACTAGAGCAAGATAGACTTATTTAGATCTAAATAGGAATGACTGAATACAAGTTAAGCGCTATCCCTTCCAGTTTTACAATTTTATAGAAATCATATCAAACCTTATGCTATGAATATAATGTTCAAATTGGCATGGTAACAAAGCTTTTGACTATGCATGCGAAGGAGAAAAAGCTTTTAAAATGACATCACGCTATAATAACAGTTTGAATGTGTCCGTGCTTGCTATTCACTTACAGGGACAATGTGTGGTTGTAGTAGAAATCGCCATAAAATCGCCATAAAATCGCCATAAAATCGCCATAAAATCGCCATAAAATCGCCATAACAAAAGAGGGGAAATTATTTTTGCATTTGCCGACAAATTTTTGCAGTGGATTCTTATCTCCCTTTCTCGCCAAGGCATCTTCACATAAATGTGTCTCATTTTTTTTTGTCATGGTAAAAAGTCATGGTAATGGAGCGGCTCCTTTAATCTTGAATATTGTATTTTTAGAGAGCTATTTTTACCTACCATTTTAATTTACTTACAGTATTTCTCATATTTGAATTAACTCATATTTAAATTTGGAATTTTTTCCAGGAGGAGGAAACACCGTTTGAATTGTTCACAAATTGGGCGGATGCGTATATAATTCTGTATTCTGTAACAGATCGATGTAGTTTCGATGAATGTAACCGGTTTAAATTCCTTGTCGACTACTTAACAAGGCCAAAGCGTAAATCATCGACAAAGGTAAGACACCGTAAAAAACAATATTTTATCTTATCCAATAAGATATTTCATCATTAATCCATCGTAACCAACGGTATAACAATTTTCTTCGTCGTAATATCTTTGAGACTTTCTACCTCGAACAAATTTATGAAACGACGAAGGTTCTTAATCTAAACAGGAAGAGAAATACCTGAAAATAATGTATGTATAGGTAGTAGTCCTTATGTTCTCGATCTGGTCCTTGGAGAAATGTTTTCGAAGCAGAAAAGCCTTTTTAAGGCTTTACAAGACCTTCTGTTGCTTCTGACGATGCCCCTTAATTCTTTGTCGATGTCTATGTTTCAGTTATATTGAAAAATGACGACGTTATCTTGTCGTTTTTTTGCTCAATATCTGGATGTGAAATGATTTTCGATAAAAGATAACCTTTGCTACGCACTCATATTTACCTACTTTCCTTTTTTAACATCAAAAAGCTGTCAAAAATTAGGTCATCCAGCAACGTCAATGACGACGGAATAAATACGGAAAAAACGTCAAAATTTTAAATATGGGATGGTAAGCGATCCGCTTGAAAATCAGCAAAGTAATATAATATATTAAGAGAGGCAAAATTACTTAGATTTAAATACGTCAAAAATGAAATAATAGGCTTTAATAGTCGAGTGCGTTTCAGATTTTTTTTATATACTGTACTTTTCAGATATTTTCCAACATTCAAGATGACATATAATAAAAATTATACAAACAAATTGTGTACTTTGCGGCGAACAATATATGAGCCAGCAACGGTCCTATAATAACATTAATTTTTTTTTAATACGTTTTTCCACCACAATAAATGGAGTTTAACAAAATGTTGATGGTTTTCATCACAGCAACAAGTGTTTTTAATGTTTTCTATTTATTCAGTTTTTTTAATTTATAATGCGATATAGGGTTCAAGTTCTTAAATTTTACAGTGGAGATTGATGACGGTAAATTTTTAGCGACCGCTACACGGAAAACAAAATCGTGAACCAAATTATTTTAATGTTAAATTTCTCAAAAGATTTTCAATTAATTTTAATGCGAGGTCGTAGGTCGAGTAGAATGGGCAGAGAGCGGTTAGGGACGCAGCCTTTAGTATTTAAATAATAGGCCTACATCAAAAATTTTAAAACCGGGTTTTTGCGTACTTACTGGATGTGAGTTTCAGCCAATTTCCAAATTTTGAGGGTCTGAAGACTAATTTGCTGAAAATCACATCTACTAGGTACGCAAAAACTCGGTTTTAAGCAAAATGAAAATTTTATCGACAGAATTAAGGCTTTCCCACAACGGCGCGACGCGGTGGCATCAGATAGTAGAAACTATAGGTTTATATAAGTTGGTGTCTAATTGCGCGCTGATCAACCGCGGGAGACGCGCCGCTTTACCCCTGGAGCCCAATGAACGCAACTAGAACGCACAAACTGTCACTTACAATTTTGTTCCATAGAAATCATTTGAAGTGAGCACAGTGAACGCAGAGAACGCACCTACAATGCAAAAGTTTTCAAACTTCTAACTTTGCCGCAACAATTCTGCGTTGACAGTTCATAAAGTGAGGTTGGGAAAATGTCGTTCGAGGAAAAATTGATAGCCTTAGTGCAAATAACAAAGATAAAGACCAGCAAAGCAAATTATCGCTTCAAAATTATCCATTTTTGTAATTTTGCCAACTTTATACCACTTTATAAATATTATGTCACTTGTACTACTTCACGAGATGCCATTGGGCTCTGCCACACTCAGAAAAATGGAGGCTAACTCGACGACCTACATACGGCGTAATTGGCCTCGGGCAGGCGCGCGTTCGCCTGCATGTGGCCAAGTAAAACTGAATTGACCTGTGGTCGGAGAAATTCTGAAATTAAACCACCAGCAGGTGAAGTAGGGCATTGGGAGCTGCAAGAGTTGACCTTAGATAGGTTAACTCTGACCGCTAGCTGGCTTACAGAAACCTCTGTAAGGTCAGAGTTAACCTGACAAAAAGTTGACCTGGACATTTTTCTGAGTGCACTGAAATGTTGCGCTGCGTGACAGTTCACAGCGTTGCAGTTGCGTTCGCGTTGCGTTCATTGGGCTTCAGGGGTTAAGTAGGACTGCTTTCTACTTTCAGACGCTGTTGAAAGCGGTGAAATAACAGAGATGTCACAAGTGGTGAATTATGGTACTTTAATATGTATTCGAGAAGCTCAGTACATTATGTCTGGCATCTCCAAACAGTTGTTTACATTTTGTGAGTGTAAAAATATTTTCTACATATTTTTATTAAGCCGAAAGATGGAAAATAAAGTTCACTCCGATTTGTAGATTATGAGAACACAAGTTGAGTTGTCACCGCACCGCATCCGCCCCGCGTAATTGTGATTTAGGAAATGACTGCAGCTGTCACCGTACCGCCCCAGCGCGTAATTGTGGGACAGGCTTTAGGCCTATTTTTTCATAGTTAAATTGAAATTAGTTTTGAATTTGCACTTAAAAACAACTTAGAGAAAAAAGTCAGTTGTAATCAATACAAAACCCCTCTGCAATATTTAGTTTCGGAAAAAAAACATTTTTTCAAATATTTTGGGAACCGTCAAAGATACGTAAAAACATTTTAAGGAAAAAATGCAGCCGCTAGAACAACGCGTTCTCGAGTTACTTAAGCTACGTAAAACGGACTGACTGACAGACAGACAGACCGATAGACCGACAGACAGACCGATAGACCGACAGACAGACCGATAGACCGACAGACAGATTCACGGACATCCTCAAATTTTACCTGGAACAGATTTCGTACTGATCAGGATGTTTCTATCTGCTCCCGTTCTCTATTCGGTATCCGTCATGAATACAATACTTTCCCCCTATGGAAGAGGAAAGTAAAAATTAAAATAAAAAGTACAAAAAAATCCCTTAAGCAATATTTTTTTTAAAGTTAGTAAAAAAACATAACAAAAGCTATAATTGCCAATCTGGCAATCATTGGAGACCCGTATGGTGATATTCGTATCAAAATTCGAACAGTTATACCAAAATTCCACTTTGAAGTCAAACTTTCCAATAAGATTTTTTAAAATTTATTCCAATCGGATTTTGATGTATGGGAGTTTTATGTAGAATCATATCCTAAATAACTTTTGTTCTTGGACTTTTTTGATAAGATACACCGTTTTTGAGATATTCACAAAAAACGATTTCGTTCGTATGGGGGGTACCCCCCCTAATGGTCCATTTTTACCCATTAACGAACTTAGCCTCGCATTTTACGACAAACGGATCTGTGCAAACTTTCAAGTCTCTAGCTCAATCCGTGCGCCCGCGATCCGCGCCACAGACAGACAGACAGACAGACAGACAGACAGACAGACGGACGGACAGACGGACAGACGGACGGACAGACGGACAGACGGACGGACAGACGGACGGACATGCAAAAATTAAATATTTTTATCATTCTAAATACACTGGTGTAATTCATTTTTTGTGCGATGACGGGATCTTGGCGTTACAAACGGTAAGGCAAAGTTAATATACCCTTTGGTTTCACCATACGGGTATAATAAAGCCATTTGACTACACCGAAAATTGGAAAACAAGTCCTTTATTGAGACTGAAAAAGATTTGTAAGAAAATGTCAAGGGGAGAGAACCGAGTTTTAATTTCTCATCTGCCCTGCCCGCTACTGAGATTGTCCTTAAAAACGATGCTTTATTTGATGAATAATTTCGTTTCCACTTTCAAACACATCCCCATCTTTTTAATGAAACAGTTTATTAAAGTTTCTCCATATTTCATCAAATGAAAAAATTGGAAAATCAATCACACAGCCAGAAGGCTAATTTTTATTTTTTGAAAGTTCTCTGACATCTTGACGTTCAAAACTTCTTTTTGTCACAACTTTATGGTGAATATGACAGATTGATTTGAGTTGTGCTACAACATATTTTTCCACAAGACAAATTCAATAAATTCATCTCCAGCTGCTAACTTTTTATGTAGCATAATCTACTTAAATTCAAGATGTTCCCCTTTTCATAGGTAGGAAACCCTTTTGACTTGCAGATTTCGCTGTCAGCAACGAAAAATTCATACATATATAACTTTTGTGAAATATATTTGAGGAAATTTTTAATAAGCAAGAAAATAATAGGACTAATTAGAATATTTAATAAAACTTTCTTGACATTCGCTTCAAGCTGTTCTGTTTAAAATTTGATACAGAAGGATTTTAGCAGGAAATTATCTGACTTTCGTATACAAAATTCACGTCGCTAAACAATTCACATTGTAATCCAACGAATATAATATTAGTTTTACATTAAAACATCAAAAACTTTTACTTACGAAATGTGAAATATCTCGATAACGGCAAAAGATATCGATTTATGGGAAAAGGCAAATATGTTGACAATATCTTTGATTATGTCTACATAACAGTAGAAGCTTTTATTATTGTATAATAATCAACGATCAAGAAAAAACCACAACAAAATGTATCTTTAATATCCTTTTGCTTTTTGTTTAAATTGACGGTCTTTAAAAAAAAAAAAGCAAAAGGAAATTAAAGATCAAAATTTTCACTTTTCAATGAAAATATCTCGATAATGGTAGTGGAAAAATTGTGGAAAACTTTATGAACCTACCGAAAAAACGTTAATTTTCGAGATAATCGCAAAAAACTTAATTCTTCGGAGTAACGATTTATTTTGATAACGGTTACAGATAACGATTTGAGAGTTGTAAACAAATTGTTAATTTTTAATGGTTGTAAAAAAATCTAAAACATTGATGAGAAAAAGTTTCGTAAGAATTCACCAAATTTAGTAATTAAATTATCTTAGAGCAACAAAAATGTTTATAATCTTTGGAACAAGCCGGCAAACACTAGAAAGTATTCAAAAGTATCGGGTCTTTCAATAAGGGCATAACAATTTTGTATTTAAATAAAACACAGAATAATTGAGATATCGGGCTGAAATTTATTCCAGGTGTAGTGGACATGTTACATTTAAGTATGAAATTCGATGTCGTTCATATGGCCACCGCGAGCGTTTGCACTGATTGAATCTTTGGACCCAATTTTCCACACATATCGGCCGGAACGTTGGCAATTTCGCATTAGATATTGTTCCTGAGCTCCTCTAACGTTGTTGGCTTGTTGGCATAAACCAACGACTTAACATAACCCCATAAAAAGAAATCCAACGGCGTTAAATCGCATGAGCGAGGTGGCCATTCGACCGGACCATTTCTCGAGATTACACAATTGGAACCACCGACTCAAAATTTCGGTAATAAGTTTTAATAATTTCCAAACGTTGCTCGTTCGTGAACTTCACCATAATAAAAATGTGAACCTTGACTGACGTTTTAGCATTGCCAGATCATAAAAAAGTATTAGGGTGCGTTTTTATTAAAATACAAAATTGTTATGTCCTTGTTGAAAGACCATTTATCTCCATATAACATTTCACACTTAAAAGTGAAAAGGACTTTAAGCTCAGAGTTCAAAAATTGTTGATGTGATGACTTTCACTCTAATGAAGCAGACTAAAGAATTTTGCTGAACATTTTGGTGTCTCATTTTTTAGAGTTCATCTATTTTTTTTACGTTTTTACCATATTTTTTCAAATTTTTACCATGTTTTTACTTTTACGTTGTTTCGCACAACACTGGTTATAGTAAAAAACAACTGTGTAGGAAATTTTACTGTCCTCAACTTCTGTCATACATAAGACCATTAAAAAACGCGTAATTTCAAAATGAATCGCGAAAAACGAAATTACGATTCTTAAGAAACTGCTATTTTTGTCTCTTCCGGTTAATGAATTTCCACCTAAACGATCATCCCATTCCAGGACCTAATATGCTTGTAAAATTGCATAGCTCTGGCTTTAGTACTTTTTTAAAAAATCTTGTAAATTGGCTTGACATATAAAAAGGCATTTTTGGGCTTCAGTCGACTTGAGAGTGCTCAGAATTTTTTTTTTGCACAAGAAGATCTACCTACGTGATAACGATACGTTATTGTACTACGTATTTCGCATAAGAAACCAAAAAATTGACTGAGAATAAAATCGGTAGTATTCCATTAAATTCTGTCTAAAATTATATTATAAAAGAGAGTATAGAATTTTATTTTTAGAAATTCCAAAAATACTTGATTTTTTTTTAAATGGAAGAAATCAATAAGTTTGACATTAAAAAAAATTGATACCAAAATTTTAAACACCATAAACTTATTTATTGAATTGAACTTCCTCCAATTTCCAATTGTGTAAATCGTGTTATATCTTTGTTCTGATTAATTTCGTATCAGTTTTTGTATGTAAATTGAATTTTTGCCTGCCAACGTAACTTTAGAACTTAATGGAAACCATTAATTTTTGTTTAAACTTCAGTAATTAAAGAACTTGCGATTTTCCTTATCAAAATGCCTACGTAAATATCCTTGGAATTCACATTAGTGTCCAATTTCCCTAAGGCGCATACCATTGAGGGTAAATATACTGAAATACTTAGAAGGTGTGAATGATTGCTTTAATTATATCAAATATCTTACTCAATAAAATGATTTATTCTGCAATAGGAACTAAATTCAAAAAGATTAATGACCCACCGAAGGAAAAAATTTCGAATTTCTAGTACAGAAAGTATTGATTTTTGCGGGAAGCATTTTAATAAATTTCGTGTTGATTTTTTTATCGTTAGATGTTTTACTTAAAAAACCTTTTTTTCTGTGCGTATTTCAGATTTTCTCATTTCATGAAACATATCGAGATATTCCTATAATTCTTGTTGGGAATAAGACAGATTTATGGAATGGAAGAGTAATTAGCCTGGAGGAAGGTCAGAATCGTTTTAGAGAACTGAATTGTTCCAGTTTTCATGAAATCTCGTGCCGGGAAAGCGCTGATCAGGTAAAAAAATTTATCTCTAATAGAGTTATAAGAAAATAATTAATATATACATATACACTTAAGGAGACTGTTGCCTTTGCGACGAAGATTGTACCGATTGTCAGCATATTTTATGAGTTTATCTGAGTGGATGAGCTCCGGTTTTAAAATTTAGAGTTACGCCGGAATCGAATTTAAAAAAAAAACATACAAAGCGGGGTTTTCAAGATGAATGCGCCGCATACAAAAATCTTTATACCCGTATGGTGAAACCAAAGGGTATATTAACTTTGCCTTACCGTTTGTAACGCCAAGATCCCGTCATCACACATAAAAATGAATTACACCAGTGTGTTTAGAATGATAAAAATAATTAATTTCTGCATGTCCGTCCGTCTGTCCGTCTGTCCGTCTGTCTGTCCGTCTGTCTGTCTGTCTGTGGCGCGGATTGCGGGCGCACGGATTGAGTTAGAGATTTGAAATTTTATGCAGATTCGTTTTTCGTAAAATGCAAGGCTAAGTTAGTTAATGGGCAAAAATGGACCATTAGGGGGGTACCCCCCATACGAACGAAAACGATTTGTGCGAATATCTCAAAAACGGTGCATCTTATCAAAAAAGTGCAAGAAATAAAGTCATTTAGGATATGATTCTACATAAAACTCCCATACATCAAAATCCGATTGGAATAAATTTTAAAAAATCTTATTGGAAAGTTTGACTTCAAAGTGGAATTTTGGTACAACTGTTCGAATTTTGATACGAATATCACCATACGGGTTTTCAATAATTGCCAGATTGGCAATTATAGCTTTTGTTATGTTTACCATTCAAAGTGAAATATATGAGGCGTGAATTATATGACGTACGACCAAGTGCGCGAAAAATTTACGTTTGTCATTCTAAATTCGTGCTCACTTTTAAGATCAAACTTTGACATTAGTTTTTGGGCGAACAAACGCATAGAAAAATTAAATATTCTTCTCAATTCGTCTAATTGCCCGTGAACAATTAAACAAAAATACTTTTTTTTCCGATATGTTGCAAAAAGATCAAATTTTAAATTTAGCATCATTTAATTTTTAAATTGCGCGCCACTCTGCTCGAAAAAGATTTTCGGTATACTTTTCGATTCAATTATATGTAAGCAAAGGAATTGCGAGATATTTCTCTGTGGCATACTTTTCGCGCAGTTTTCATGTCAGTTGCACTTTCTCTGACTCACCAATATCTATATCTTTTTTTTCATTTCCACAATTTTAAGACCATCTGTTCTTACACCGCGTCTTGATTAACAATTTTTTATCCCAAGAAATATCTCACCGCAATGAGATTTTTTTGACAGCTGGGCAGAGATATTTTATGGAATTTCATTTCTTCGCATGCCTTTGAAGTTAAAACAACTCGTCACAGTTATTGCAAAATATTAGAAACAAAGAAAAGCAGCCGAAAAGATGTTAAATATTCTCTTCCAAAGCCTTTTCTATCGTATTGTTTGTAAAAATTAGTTATTTTCCCAACTACTTGTAGGAAGAATTTAGATTCCACCATCTTGAATCGGGAAATTCCATGAAATTCTGCAACTGCAAGATTTCATGAAATTTGTCTCTGGGATTTTTTATCGACATCAACTCGAGCTCTGATTGGTCAATCGAAAATCTCTGCGATGAAAAATCCCAAGTGAAGAGGCTAAAATGAAAGTACCTAAAAAAATATTCACAAATTTGTTTTTCGAACTTCGGAAAAAATTGTGTTTTAAAAAATGTACCTACTAAAAAGGAAAAACTAAATTTTTGAACCTTGTGTATCAGAAATAAAAGCATAACAAAAACCAAAAAAAAATATTTACTACAAGCCCCAAAAATTGTTTTTTTCCTTATTAGTATATTTCTTTGAAAAAAAAAAAAACTTTTTTAAAACTTTTTTCAATATTTTTTACTTGTTTTAAGTAACTTTCATTAACATCGATTTTTTAATTAACAGGTTTTTAATGTTTTTCGAGATGCCTGTCGATTTTGGAGAGTGATCAGTAAATTCCCAAAGCTAAAGCGGACTGCAAGTGATTTTTGTCAACAAAGTGCTACCGATTACTTAATTAGTCCAGTATCCGGTATTCCAATGGTAGAAACATCGAATCTAGAAACAGCCAAACCGAAATCATTTCTCATAATGGGTAGGTTTTATAGTTTTACAAACGGGACAAAACCTTTAAGAAACTCAAATCAACCAGAGCCAGCATGGGCCGAGGAAACGACAACATCCGCATCCGCTACCACATCCAATGAAGATATAGCAACCGGAAATGAAGACGCTGGCTCGAATAGTTCACACGAATCGAAAAACGAGATCGCACTACCACCAACCCCATTCCGGAATCGTGCCAGCACAGACGGTATTATTGTACGGCCGCAACGAAGTAAATTACGCGGCCAGCCGAAACCCCCAATTTGTGTATACTTTAACCCCAACCAACGCAGAATGAGTATGTCGACTAAGGGTAGCGAGGGTAGCTACTGACAAACAGCTAGCGGTTCCACATCCAAGGATGCGGCTTCCTAACCATGATCTTATTTGTGATAAATTTCCGTAACAACGATGGCTTTTAAATATTTTTTATCGTATCTAAAATATATTAATTAACTGATTCGAAAGAAGAATTGACAAATACTAGCTTTAATGTTGAATATTGAACGCATATTAAGTAAAATGTTGGAAAATAAAAACTAAAAAAAAAAAAGATTAAATTATTATATAAATAATATATATATATACATTTATTAATAAACGCGTATAAAAAATTGCTGACAAGTGTAATATCTCTGTGGTACAAATGTTTTAAACAATTAAATGTTAAAATAATGTAAGTTGAAAATTCTTTATTTATCGTATTCATGTATTGAAAATCAAGAAAAAAAAAGCCATTAAGAGATGTCGAGAAAGAGTGAAGTGTGTTCATATTTGACCGTTGTATGGCCTAAAAAAAATTAATAGATAAATAATTTTATTAAAATCATTTTATTTTATTCATATACACATAAACTAGAATGTTAAGTAATTTTTACCAATCTAAGTCAAAATTTTTTTGCTATAAAAAAAATGCAAACACGTCAATAAAAAAAATTTAAATTAGCAAAAAACACACTTAATTTAATTGAGGGAAAACGAGTCGCTTATAAATGTTAAACATTTAAAAGAAATTCATAATAAATTTTTGAAAAATTTAAATGTCCTTCACTCGAACATCGATCGTTGAATAAATAAAAAATTGCTGAAAATCGGATTATTGTTTTATTCTCTTGCAAATACGTTTTTGTAATTTTAAATAACGGCTTTCTCATGAAATACATCAGACATTTAGGGGCAGAGTAGGCCTAAGATAGTGTGTCCCATACAAAAAATCGCTCCAAAGCTTGATAAGGGTGAGATTGGGGGAAAATTTCCACAGAAATTTATTTGCGGAAAGGAAAGTTAGAGGAAAAACTCTTTTCTAATGTGTTATTTTCCAGAGTTTTATTTTATTAGATGCAAAATTAATTAGCTATCAATCTTTCGAAGATTCAAAAGGCGTGGCTCGACTAGTTTCGGAGCCTTGGACCTAAGACTAACCCATACTTGCGCGCCACATGGGAAAGCTCCTTTTTTCGCAAAAACTTATTTCATCAATAAACCGTTTTCGGGGGAAGCCGTTCAAGTTCCAACTTTTGTGTCTTGGAAAGAATGATACATATGTAGGGTAGGACCGGGCTTGTTGAATTATCGGGCATGTTAAATTATTGCCAAATTTAAATATCAAAAAAGTGGATTGCGGGTAAGTTGAATAACGGCTTGGCGGGCAAGTTGAATCTTTTTTTTCTTACGAATTTTTTTTGTTTTTGCAGGACTTTGCGTCGCGAATTAGTCTAACACCAGATTCGTGATCAGCGATCCCGAAAACACTCTAGTGCCAATTTTTCCCGGGAAGACGGGGAAAAGATATTTGCGTTATCCTTACAAGACCTTTAAATTGTAACACCGGATTCGTGGTCAGCGACCCCGAAAACCCCCGAGTGAAACTTTTCAGCCTCCTATTAAGCAGGATTCATGGCGAAAATCAAGGTTTTAAAACACCCAAACCCCCTTTACCTCCCGTTTTCCCCCTTAGCGGTAACATTTCGGAAAACCCCGCCTTAGTGAGCGCCTACGTGATGGTTGGGACATACTGTGAAAGTTTCAAGTTTCTAGCTTCAGGGGTTTGGGCTAGGCGTTGATGAGTCAGTCAGTCAGGTTAAACGATTTTATATATACATATATACATTTATCAATAAGATATTAAATTGATTCATAATTTATTACCAGATATTTGATTAATCATTAAACCGCACAGTTTATGGCATCTTCGACCTATTTAATCTTTGATTTTATATTTCGATCAGGTTCAGCCAAGTGTCGTTCGCAATAAATTTGCGGTCAAATAATCATGCAATACAAAGTATTTATCTGTTGGCTACCATGGGAAACATAAAAACCGTACATCTGGAAGTAAAATCTAATAACCGACTGTTATTAGGGAAAATCTCAATTCATAAAATTTTAGGTTACTTATGCCAATTTGTAGTTGAGATCAAGAATAATTTTGTTATACGATATCACTAAACACAGTAAGTAAATGTTTTAAATCGATGGTCGGATGCATTTGAAACCACAAAAAAAACTGAAAACTCACATTTTTACTATGTGTCTTAAATGAGTGGATTATTTACAATTACTTCATTACGAGTCACCAAAGTTTGAAGTGGATTCTTTGTAATTTATTCACAACTTTGTAATTTGAGATTCAAGAATAGGTTTGTTGTGTATGTGTAGTTAAGTTAACTGAATATATAAACTAAACTACAAAACTAAATATCTAAATTTGTGCCTTCAAATTGTTAGAAAAGCTGCAAGAGGCTCCAAAAGGTGATTATAATTTACTTCACTTATTGCTCATTTATGGTTAAAAATAAATCCAGATCAATTCATAAAAACAATGTTTTTGTAGAAAATTAATCAAGGTTGTAGTCAACATATTATTATAGCACTAGATTTATGACATAATGCACAAATATAAGTCACTCTGTATCCGTAACTTTAAATTCATGGACCAACTTTCACAAAGTTGTAATTTTGACATTCTGCATCTCCAATTAGCTATCAAAGTCTAGGTTTACATCGAAGAAAAATTAGAACTCAAATGTAAATCCATTATTATGATTCGAAATATACGAAAAATTTACGATTCATTTATGTTTTTCAATTAGTTTTATACATATTTAGGTTTTGAAATTAAATATTGATATCACCAGATTTTCAATTTTTGACTTTTATCAATGCAAAAAAATGGGTAGCATGCACACTCCGATTGGATTTCGATGTATGGAACAGATACATCAAATTAGATTCCAAACACATTTTATCTTTATAAATTTTTGAATAGGACTTACCGTTTTCGAGGAAACTGCAAAAAACTGTTTCATTTGAATGGTAGATGGAAGAGGGAGGGTCCGATTTGCACGCTCAAGAACTTAGCTTTGTTATTTACGATGAATGCAACTATAAAAAATTTCAAGTCTCCAGCATTTTTCGTCCGAAAGTCCACGGGCGGACGGACGGACGGATAGACAGACAGACAGACGGATGGACATGTGGAAATCAAAATCTTTGGTCATACCAAACACCCTGCACGGTAAAAACTGGAGTCTAATTTTAAGACTTTTTCCTTCAATTTTTTAAACTTTTGAAAGTTTAGTGGAATTTTAAACTATTTTCTCTAAATTTAAAACTTTTTGAAAGTTTAGAGTATATTTTAGTCGATAAGTTTAATATTTAGTGAGTTTCGGTTTTTTTTTAAGATTATAGTTTAAAAAGTAAACTTTTTCTTTCTTAAGAATTTGTTTTAAACCTCTCCGCCTTATTTCTAAACTTTTAATAGAAATATTAGACCTATAAGTATGAGAACTAAACCTTGTAAGTTTTACTTCAATTCGGATAAAATTGAATTAAACTTTTTGTCTAATATTTAGTCTTTTCAGTTTATTTTTCTTTTTCAAATTCATCAGTCGGTCGGTCAATTTTTAGAAAAGTCGCGATGCTTGAATTCGACTTTTCGGTCTAAAAACAAAACTTCAAAGTCTACAATTTATTCAGTTTTAGAAAATTGTGACTACTTTTTAATCATTTCAGCCTATAATTAAAACTCATTATTCTAAAATTTAGAAAGTAAAGTCTGGAATTGGTTTATTTTAGAAGTCTGAGTATATTTTCTATACATATTAATCTAAAATCAAGAATTTAATTTGCGGGCGTGGATGGCTCAGTCAGCTAAGTGCTTGCCTTGTGATCCAAAGAGCAGTGGTTCAAATCCCACTACTTTTTAATAATTTCAGTTTGAAATTAAAACTTTTAAGTCTTAAATTTAGACCGGATAGTATTATTTACCCGGATAATTTACGAATTTTAGAAGTTTATGAATATTTTTTAACCATTCCAGTCTTAATTTAAGACTCAGACATCTTAAACTTAAACCGAAAGGTTTTAATTTGAGAATTTTTAGAAATTTGGAACTAATTTTTAGATTTTTTTAGACTAAAATTTAAATTTTAATACCTTAAATTTAGACCGGATAATACTATTTAAAAGGAAAATAATTTCAAACTTTTAAGTTTGATTTTTAGGCTCAAAAAGGTGTTGACCTATATCAGGGCCAGGAAAGCTTTGAAAGTTCTCGGGCATCCACTACCACTGACAAGCGATTTACTTGTTTATATGGCTTATGCTACATTTACACGAATGACAAATTTGTCATTTTTTTCTTGTCATTATGTTAATTCCCGTGTAAATGGCATAATTTTTGTAATTTTTTCTGTCAGAAAATGTCAATCTCTCATAAAAGAATGAACTTGTCCATTCTTTTATGCCAGATTGTCATTCGTACAAACGCAATATTAGTTATGACAAAAGTTGAATACTAAAGTTGTCATAACTAATATTGCGTTTGCACGAATGACAATCTGGCATAAAAGAATGGACAAGTTCATTCTTTTATGAGAGATTGACATTTTCTGACAGAAAAAATTACAAAAATTATGCCATTTACACGGGAATTAACATAATGACAAGAAAAAAATGACAAAATTGTCATTCGTGTAAATGTAGCATTACTCTCCGAGCCACTTTGTTGAAAGCTCTTTTTCGTTATGCTTGGTTTTGACACTGTTAATTGTTTTACTTTACGTTAAAAAAAAGTTTTGATAATGAAAAACTTTTATATGAAATTTCCGAATTACAATCGGAAAATAAAAATAATTTCATAAAACCAGAAACATTAATTTGATCAATTGATATTTTATGAAACGGCTGAAAATGCCTATTTAAATAGTATTTTTTTATTGTTTTAATTTCCTGAAATCATAGTAAACATTGCATTGTGTTATCACACCGAATAATAAAACAATCATGTCCAAAAGTCGTGTCGTCTTTTGAGACAGAACGCTTCATGATTTTCAGCAGTGTTAAATTTTTCATGATTTTCAGCAGTGTGAAATACACCACTGCTTCAGTCAATGTCCTAATGACAACTGAGCTAATAAAAATCTCTCGCATAAATGGCCTCACTTAGAACTCAGCAAAGCTCCATGATATGCAAAATGCCCAAGTGGAAGCAGAACGGGTTATATGCAAAGTGAAACAGATTATTTCTTTCATATGCGTATGTATGCAGTTTTCGTACAAGCCAGAATGAAACGGGTAGCATGAAGAATCGATGTATAAAAGGGCAATTTGAGCCTCGAAGTTGCCCTTGGTGAACATGACGGCAGAGCGCTGCTTTATGGGCTTAGCATCTCCCACATCTATGCTATGCTCGCAAAGAGTAGTTCGTCCTAATCCATTTTCTTTGAACGATGGAAACAGGGCTTTTATCGCTTCTAGCTTGTCTTTTTGAGCAAGCGATAAAGGAATCGTTTCATCCTCTTTATTTGATTCGGAGGTTATTTCACTGATAAGATTAAGCTGTATGTTGAAGGACAACCAGAAATCCATGCCTAGGTATAAATTCTGTTTCAGAGTAGGCACAATGAAAAGTTTTATAGGTCTGGCCTGGCCACGAAAACAGATATCGACTTTTATGGATCCGTATACTTTTTGATTTGAACCATCAGCGGTTTGGATGTTGGAAATATATTTAACTAAACCATGGGCAGTCATAAATTTTTGAGCAAGATCACTACCTGCGCAGCTTACAGTTGCGCCACTATCTAGAAGGCCTAATATCGGTTTTGAGTTGATTAGAACTTCTGCGTAGGGACGGATATCGTCACTGTTCAGCATCACTATGGACGATACTTCGCGTTTCAAGGATTTGAATCGTGTGACACCACCGAATAGTGGAACCCTTAGGGCGGTTTTTTGGATTAGATTCACAACTATTATGGGTTGGGTTAGATAGAGGGGCACAATCAAATATTCGAGATCTAGCGAGGTTGTATTCGAGAATTCGTTGGTGAAATGGCTTTAACGGACGAAGGGATGGTTTCACAAGAGATTTTTTTGGATTTTGGAGGATAGAAGGACTAAAATTGGTTATTGAGTCGTCGAAGCTTGATTTGAGCGAGAGCTGGTTTTGTTGCTCACGCTCGAATTGCGGTTTTTTAATTTACAATTGTTGCATTGTGGTTTATAAGTGTCTTTCTGACCACAGCCGTAGCAGAAAGTTACAGGAGGTTCGACACAGTTTTTCCAAGCGTGGTTTCCGCCACAGTTCCAACAGGTGATGACGTTGGTAGGACGTAACTCAGAGATGTCCTGTTGTTCGTTATCTTGTTCAAGAGCGTTGGCTGGTGGATCTTCGAGACCTAACTCGGATACATGCCCACGCTGAAAGGGGACAGAAGGTCTATTCCTGTGAGGGTCATACCTAGTAGGAGCAGATTTGGCGCGAATCTCTTCTAAGTAATATTCCTTTTTTAGGCAGAGCTCTCGCAGATAGTCAATACTGTATATCGAGTGGTAAAGAAGGTCTCCTTTCATATCGGGCCTCAAATTTTTTTGAAGTATTTTCAACAGGTCTCTTTCACTGATTCGTGATCTAAGACGGTCACTAAGGGAAGTGATGGCATCATAGAAACGGTCAAAGGATTCGCCTTCTTTCTGTTTGCGAGCTTTCATTAAATCTATGATATCGTCATCTTTTCGATGATCCCTGTATTTTATTAAAAGGGCATTCTTCAAGCTGGGCCAAGTGATATCTTGGTCTGGTTCCATCTTGTGAAAATGCCAAAACCATCACAGGGCATTTCCGGACAACAAGATGTTAATGTTATTGGTTAGATTTCCAAAATCATTGTTAAGGGTTTGTCTAGTTAAAACTTCAACTCTGTATGTAAATTCTTCGACGGAGATAGTTGAGATGTCTCCATTGAAATTTAGGTTCCACGATTTGATGATGTTACACACCTTGTGGACCTCTATGCTGGGCAGAGAAGCACGCTGGGGAGCTGAATAAATGGGTCTGCTTCTCTCCTCAGAAGCAGCGAACCGTTGTCCCGATCGGGGAGGTGGAATGGAAGGATTAAACTTTGGCAAAACATTACTACCTCGGGTCGAACGTGAGACAGGCGTAGGAGGAGATGAAGGTAATTTATTGCTTTCCGTGCGAATAATTTGCGACGGACCAATTCCGCGATCATCTCTGGTGTTAGGTAGGATTTCAGCGGGTTGTGAAGAAAGGGTTAACAACCGTAGATTTTCATTTAGAAGTTCCATAAGTTCCTTACGAAAGCTTTGTAAACTTTCCGCATGGACTTGTCGAACAACATCTCGTATTTCTTGACTAGCTAATGGGTTACTAGATTCATTATCACGAATGTTATCCTCAGAAGGGAAACCTACATTCATGTCAGTTTGACTAGTTGTAGTCATCTCCGTGGCTCGATTTCCAGGCTTAGGATCACCAGCTGGAGCCTGGTTTAAATTTGGGTTTGCTGGTAATGAAAACTGCGGATCTGGAGTAAACAACCTTTGTGCATTCATGCTACGAGTCTGGACACGCCTCTGTGGGCTGTGAGAGGGCTGTAAAGCGCCAATTCTACAGAGAGCGTGACATTCTGGACAGGTGTTAGCGTTTTTCAACCAATTTCTTATGCAATTGTTGTGGTAAAGATGTTGGCACGGGGTGACAACTATGTCTTCCGGAGGGACAAGGATATCTGAACATATGGAGCATGTAGGATCAGACAGTCTTGATAAATCCTCAGCGCTGTGATGAAGAGGCATTTTGTTAGCCTTATTCAAGCAAGTTAACAAACAAAAATTCCAATATTCACTTAATAGGGTTAGACTTTTTCTAGGGAATCTCCGTACTCGAGAAAGGTAACCGATCTCTTCTATCTGAGAGAAAATTCCAAATAATTTGATTAAACGTTTAGAAATTCAAAAATTCTTCATACATATGACAGGTTCTACATCACACTAAAAGGACACGTTTCGCGATGAAAGAGGCAGGGCAATCTCTTATTATCTAAGGATTTTTTTTTCAAATTTGCAATTAAATTTCAACATCAATATTCCCCTGTGAGCAAAAACACTCTCATGGTCCATTCAACGATTAGAGCTCATTGATGGATATCCTGTAAGATAGTTTCGGACAACAGGGTGAATAGGTAAACTGATAGGCAGCTGAATTTGCCGTTGGTTGCCCAAAAGATGAGAAGATAAAGACTTCCTCTCCGGTCTACATCCGACTGTACTTTCAGATGAGAAATCCAGTAAGATTTGTTCTCTATATCCCACCATCAGACAACCTAAACAAACCAACTGATATTGGTTGTGTAGTAATTTATATATTAAGCAAGGTATTTAAATATTACTGATCCCATAAAAATAATTACGAAAATTAATATGTTTCTTTTTTCGAATCTAGGAACCGAAATTCTTTTGACCAAAAAAAATTCTGTGGGGTAGATAGTTTGTCGTGCCCCACGTTGGGCGCCATTTTGTTACGGGCTCGGACATTCCCTTGTTTTCGGGGTAAAAATAAATCAGGATGTTTTCCTCAAAACGTTATATTAGGAGCGAACGCACGGCACACTACTGAAAACGAAGCTAGCTCGCGGATGGGGGGTGGGATCTTGTGCATTCGTCCTCCTAGAGAACCCGGTACCAAAAACCGTGTGCCTTCATAAACAAAAAGTAATAACAAAAAAAAAACAATTACGCAAATGTCGCGAGATTACCCTGATCGTCCCCCACCGCAGACACCAGATGTTAGGCGTCTTTGCCCTCCCTACCGTAAAGCACACATGTCCTATACAACGTGGTCATGATGCTCCCTTGCAGCCCAATTAGCGAGATGTAGAACCTTTCAAAATTAGTTTAAACGGAAGTCATTATTTGTTACAAACTATTTATTTCATTATTTAAATTCAGGTGTTTGATTCTATAAATTATACACTCCGTTTCAATTCATACCTCAGTTAGATTTTAGCATTAAGATCAATATAAAAAAGTTAAGGTTAGAAAAATGTAACTACTAAGATAATATATTAAAAATTTGCAAAAAGAATTGGGGATAAGCAAGATTATCCCTACTTACAACTAACATTAATAAAGGAATATTTTGAAATAATACTTAAACATATCTTCAAATAGTTTTTAAGATTCTAAATAGACAAATTGCGCGTGAAAGATCGCTTAGAAATCCAATTTTTTTCAACCCAAAAAGAAAATTTGGGATAAATTTACAACAAAAACAAAATTGCAAATACCTGGAGTCCCACGATGCATTACACGGCAGATCTGACGCGTTCGCTTCCTGAAAGGTATCACTCGAAATAACAAACGTTAACCTAAAATCTAAGCGTCTTTAACACCGGGGTACATGTGTTTAATCTAGGGGGCGCTAAGGTTGTCTTGTAAATATCGTATAAATCCTGCTAGAAAAAATCGTCGATCCTATACGAATTCTGGATGTTTTGCTCGTTCTTGTCCGTCAAAAGTAGAAGACTAAGTCCTGACTGATTTATTGCGTCACTCCGGTCGTATGTCGCACGTGCGGCTCCGGAAGCAGTGGCTTGGAGGAAATCTTAATCCTTACAGTTGCGAAAAAACTGCCTTTTTCCTTATTATTTTCAATATAGGAAATTAGATTTCCAAATAAAAACCCTAAAATAAGTTAGAGAGGCATCAGGACAAATTCGGAGTATGGGGTGGCTATCAAAAAGAAACCTAGACATACCTTGTAGGGTTTTTTGTTAATCCAAATTTTAATTGATCGGATCCTTCAGCTTGGTCGATGAAAAAAAAATTCTTTTTCTCTCCTGGCACTTATTTTCTACCAATTAGCACTTTATGTACCGATTCCCGTTCAAAGTGGTCACTTTGGCTTTGTAAAATTATGTTTTTCTTTTGCACAAATGTGATCGTGGGAATTTGAAAGTATTTAGAAAAACATGTGCTACGCTGATTTGCTTTAGGAAATATAAAAATACTTTGACTTCAAAAAAATACTGCTCTTTCTCGAGCTGTTTCGCCGACCAGATCCGATGAGAAAAAGGAATTTTAACCGCTTAATTCGACGTTCCAAGCCTCATTTCTTGTTGGCTAAAACTTGAAATCCCCGTTAAAACTCTGAATTTGGTGCTTTGGTGTGGGTGGTATTCAAGAGGTTAACTGACGAGATCATCTAATTGTTTTCTAACACAAACTCGATTTGAAAGATTGTGATTACCGTGAAACCCTGATAAGCCGGCCGCAACAGGGCAGGTTATGCGGGCGGATACGGATCTACCGCAGAAGCTGAAAACGGCTAGGCGTGAAGGTCCTTGGCGTGAAATATACCTACTGATTTACCTTGTAGGTCTTCCATCTCGTATAGGCTGTTACCAATTTTTTTCCGGACTCGACTCTTTACAAAAACCGGGGCGAACTTCGCATTGTAACCATCTGCTTTTTTACTTAGGGTAAAGTTTTTTCTATAAAGTTCTTGACCAACTTGGTAATTAGAAACTTTTGATCTTGTGTTATAGATTTTCCTTCCCTTTTCATGTGCTTTTACTAGATTTTGTTTCACCTTTAGACGGACCAGTGCCAATTTATCTGGACGTTCAACAATGAAATCCTCCTCATTTAAGGTTCCCAGCTGTCTAAGGATTTTATACAGAGATCCATGACTGACCATACTTTGTCCGAAAAGAACTTGGTAAGGCGAGGATCCTATGGCTTCATGCACGGAACTGCGAATAGCGAAACTTATTTGGGATAAATTTTCATCCCACTGTCTGTGATCTTTATCGATATAAGTTCGTATACTGCTTAAAATTGTACGATTAACGCGTTCCGACGAATTAGCTTGGGGGGAGTAATAAGCTGTATAGGTGTGTTTGACCCCATATTTAGCGAGTAACTCATTAAAAAGGGTTGATTTAAACTGAGTTCCATTATCTGTTAAAATGGTCTCCGGTATGCCAAATGCATGAAAGATTTCTTTTTCCACATAGTCACAAATTAAATTAGCCGAGAATTTCCTCAAGGGCTTTAGAAAGGGGAATTTTGAAAAGTGGTCCAGCGCAATTAAAATTCCAATATTTCCCGTTTTGGACCTAGGATATGGTCCTAAGAGGTCCATGTAAAGTCGTTGAAATGGCCGTGAAATTTCATAGTGCATCCCCATAGGTGGTCGGGTTATGTAGTTTGGATGCTTTGATTGCTTGCATAGGTCGCAGTGGGTCACAAATTTTTTTACGTCGCTAATCATATTAGGCCATTAAAAATGTTCTCGTATACGGTATAAAGTTTTACGGATACCTCCGTGGGATGCCAAAGGAGAGCAATGAGCGGCTTCGATTATTTCTTGGGTCATGTTATCTGGAATCCATAATTTCCACGAACTATCGTCTGTTTCTACATTGCCAGTGGCATGGGTAGTTCTCTTATACAAATATCCATCGATCAGACAGACATCAGGTAAATTCGCACGATTTTCTTCAATTTTTTCTTTCAGTTTGGTGTATTGTTCGTTTCGGAAATGATGAGATGAAAGATCGATTGACAAGGGAGGAGAGATGCTCGATATAGATTCCATGACCGGTACGTCAGACGAAGAACGCGACAATGCGTCTGGGACGATATTCAGCGCACCTTTTCTGTGTTGGATATCAAACACGAATCCTTGGAGTTTAAGGCTCCACCTCGCCAGCCTGCCGTTAAGGTCAGTTTGGGCCATTAGCCATTTGAGGCTAGCGTGGTCGGTGACCACCGTGAATTTATGGCCTTCGATATAGCCACGAAATTTCTTTATCGCCAACACCGCGGCCAGGCATTCCTGCTCTGTCACCGAATAATTTTTTTGGGCTTTATTAAACTTCTGCGACATGTAGGCAATTGGTCGTTCGGAGCCATCATCATCTTCTTGTAGCAAGACTGCACCCATGCCTGTTTGACTTGCGTCACACTGCAAGATAAAAGGTTTGCTATAGTCTGGGTTGACTAAGACAGGAGAAGATGAGAGTTGCTTTTTTATGACCTCGAAGGAAGTTTGAGCAGCTTCGGACCAGGAAAATGTTTTTCCTTTCTTCAAAAGGTCGGATATAGGCGCGGTGAGACTAGAAAAATTTGGTATGAAACGGCGATACCATCCAGCGAGTCCCAAAAATCTTCTTACTTCCCTGACCGTTTTAGGGGGCGGATAATGTACTATGGCGGATATTTTTTCTGGATCTGTGCTTATTTCACCATTGCCAATAACATAGCCAAGGTATTTCACTGATTTTAAGCAGAAATGGCTTTTTTCCATATTTAAGGTGAGATTTGCTTTATCCAATTGAGCAGCCACTAGAAGTAAGATACGCATGTGATCGTCAAAGGTTTCCGATATTACCAGAAAGTCATCGAGGTACACAAATACCTGATGTCTTAATGTTGGTGGTATGACGAGGTCCATTAGACGACACAAAGTTTGGGATGAGTTGCATAACCCGTATGGCATTACTTTGTATTGGTAGAGGGGTCTACAGGGGACGGTGAACGCAGTTTTTTCTCGAGAGGCTGGATCTAAAGGGATTTGCCAGAAGGCTTCTTTTAGATCTAGTTTTGAAATTATTTGCGCCTTCGGCAACCGGCTCAACAATCCATCTATCAACGGCAACGGGTATGCGTCTTTTTTCGTGACCAAGTTTATTTTCCTCGAGTCCAAGCAGAGTCTTACGCGATTCGGTTTTTTGATAAGGACGACAGGACTGCTCCAAGCGCTGTTACTTTCCTCAATAATATCTAAGGGGAGCATGCGGTCGAGTTCTTCATAAAGCAACGCCTACGGCGGGAGACACTGCAAAGTGACGTTGCTTTATGGCAGGGCCAGGAAAGCTTTGAAAGTTCTCGGGCATCCAATACCACTGACAAGCGATTTACTTGTTTATATGGCTTACTCTCCGAGCCACTTTGTTGAAAGCTCTTTTTCGTTATGCTTGGTTTTGACACTCCCAAGTAGCACCGTAGGGTAATATCGCCCTGTTGAAAGACTCCACGCCTTATTCTTAGTCGAGAAGTCGAATTTACGCCCTATTAAAATCCCTTAAAGACGTATTTTCTTATAGGACATATCTGCTGGGCGAGAGGAGGACCGAACGACTTAAATTTAGGCCTTCGTCGAAGTATCGCCCAATAGGGCTTAAGGAGGACATCTCGTTTTTATTGCCATGACCAATATTGGCTTTAATAGACCTTACGTCTTCTTTTGACCCTATTCGGTCTATTAAGACGCCACTTCTAAAGCACGAAAAAACTATAATGTCCTATAGGGCGACATTTCCATCGAAATATCCCTATTGGGCGTATTAGAGCAAGACAGAAAACCAAGTGCGAGAAGTTTGTCCTCTGATTAGAGAGGAAGCCTGGATATGGGGCTTATTAAGAGAGTAATTTTGTGCTTTGTCTCACTTTGTCTCAAGTTCTTTTGTCTCACTAAAACAGGTGACATTTTTTATTATCTCTGAAAAAATATTTCGGCGCCCTAACAGACTTGAATTCCACTAGACGCCCTTTTAGGCGTATTTGAAGGTATTCACGCCCTCCCATTAGAACTTAACGTCTAATAGGGCGCGAAAATGAGCTGACGCGTCTTT
Source organism: Chrysopilus asiliformis (assembly GCA_964034945.1). Taxonomy (NCBI): domain Eukaryota; kingdom Metazoa; phylum Arthropoda; class Insecta; order Diptera; family Rhagionidae; genus Chrysopilus; species Chrysopilus asiliformis. The sequence goes on along the minus strand of OZ035960.1, from coordinate 34,139,642 downwards.
GAGGGCGCACATGTTTCCATCCGCCATATTCCACATTGATGTTGATTCAAATAATTTCCCTTCGAAAATTAAACTTCTTATTTTAAGCTAATCACTGGAGGAAATCGCATAAAAAATAGATGGGAGACAATTTTGAAGCAGCACAATTTTATTGGCATCAAAATTTTATTGAATTAGTGGAAAAAAAATTTTGACGAAAAATTAAATTAAAGAAATTTTTTGTTGAAAACAAAATATTTAGATGGCCTATTTCAATTTAAAGCGTTTTAGATAGAACTTTGTCAAAAAAAATTAGTTGCAACTAAAATGGCAGCATATAACATGATGAAAAATCCATTACAAATGTCCATTTACAAAAATTCTAAAATAATTTTAGCCATTAAATTCGTTCCATATTCATTTCAGCCGTACGCATACATCTTCTCATTCTTTCAGATTGCTTTATCGTTCTGAGATGTTTGTTTCAGTGCCAGAGCGAGATATTGAGAGCGGGCTGTCGCAGAAAGCTATAAAGCTTTTGCGTCGCCCTATTGGGCTTCAAATCGTTCCCCAATGTCGAATATTCGTCCACTTAAGTGGACGAATGGTGGGCGCCTCGTCCAACATTTCGCCCAATAGGTACGAATTTGCAGACGAAGCGCCCACGATTCGCCCTATTGTGCTGCTTGGGCTGTTAATTGTTTTACTTTACGTTAAAAAAAAGTTTTGATAATGAAAAACTTTTATATGAAATTTCCGAATTACAATCGGAAAATAAAAATAATTTCATAAAACCAGAAACATTAATTTGATCAATTGATATTTTATGAAACGGCTGAAAATGCCTATTTTGAAGAATTTTGAAGCACACGAAAATTATACAATTCAGACAACTTAGGAAACCTTAAACACTTTCACTTAGAAAATTCTTTAACACTAAACATACCATAAGCGGTCTTTTGACCGCTTATGGACTTTTGCATTTAAAAAGCGCATATAATCTTATCGTTTTTGGGCACTTGACTTCATGACTTTTTCTATTTGTTATATACACTTAATATTCTATTATTATTTTTTTTTATATTTTGTTTACCTTTAGTAATACATGCTGTTCCGTACCGCCTCAACCTGAATATCACAAAGTAACATATAAAATCCAACAAGTAAGACAACACGACAAACGAGTCAAAATTCATAGCACATGCAATTGATACGGATAACATAGAACACTTATTAAACATAAAAACACGCATTTAGCACACGAGTAGAATTAATTATTTGACAATCGACTATTAATATCAATCAAATCAAATCAAACTACACAATCGACGTCACGCAGTACACAACTTCACCGCTGGCGCTGATGTCGCATATCCTTAGAAAGCCATACCACACTCCCACTTCATAACTACAGTAGAGGCCCTATATAAGCCGGTACGATGGCTTAACAGATCAGAAGTCGATCACGATTCGAAGTGGACACTTCTCAACTAGCTCTGACTGGCAAATTGCCTCTTTAGGCCAAATAGCTTCTTTAAGCCAAATTGCTTCCTTAAGCCAAATAACTTCTTCAAGCCAAACTGCCTCTTTGGGTCAAACAGCTTCTTCATGCCAAACTGCCTCTTTAGGCTATCCATCTCTTCCTCGCAAAACGGTCAGGAGCGAAGCACCATCTGGAAAGTTCATTAGATATTTTTTTCAAGAAAATAATTTTTCGAGTTTCAACCGAAGTTTAGTAGTTGTTCTAAAAATGGTCCATGCTAGACTTTGGGCACGAAACTTGACTGACGCATCCTTAACAATTTTCCTTCCATTGTTTCAATTGAATTAATTTAAAATATGCAATCATTCGCCATGGGAAATTGAGTACAATAGTTTGTTGATATAAAAATTTCATTTCAAGAAAATTATTTTTTTTTGTCAAATTATTAACCAATAGCTTGCATACCCGTCATTGTCAGGTGAAGTTTTTTGTATAAGTTTTAAAATACGAAGAAATCCGGAAAGAACTTAAAAACTTTTGAGAAAATTCTTATCCTTGCAGGACTCTTCGTTGGGAATTAGTCTAACACCAGATTCGTGACCAGCGACTCCGAAAACCCTCTAATGCCAATTTTTCCCGACAAAAAAGGAAACGATATTCGCATTAATCTTACAGGACCCTTCGTTAGGATTTTTGAATTGTAACACCGGATGCGTGATCAGCGACACCGAAAACCCCCTAATGCCATTTTCCCCCGGAAAAATGGAAAAAAGGATATTTTCGTTATCCTTACAGGACCTTCCGTTTCGACTTTTGAAAATCTAAATATCGGTCCAGTAGTTTTTGAGTTGAATAATTTTTGGAAGGGGCACGAGCCGGCATGATCTGGCATCAGCCGGCACGAACCGGCATGATCTGGCATGATCTGGCATCAGCCGGCATGATCTGGCATCAGGCACGAGCCGGCATGATCTGGCATCACCCGGCACGATCTGGCATCACCCGGCACGAGCCGGCACGAACCGGCACGAGCCTGATGCCGGATCATGCCGCTGATGCCGGATCATGGATCATGCCGGCTCGTGCGTTTATCATGCCGGCTCGTGCCTGATGCCGGATCATGGATCTTGCCGGCTCGTGCCTGATGCCGGATCATGGATCATGCCGGCTCGTGCCTGATGCCGGATCATGCCGGCTCGTGCCGGCTCGTGCGTTTAACTTGTATTCAGTTGTATTCAGTACAAGTTAAACGCACGAGCCGGCACGAGCCGGCATGATCCGGCATCAGGCACGAGCCGGCAAGATCCATGATCCGGCATCAGGCACGAGCCGGCATGATAAACGCACGAGCCGGCACGAGCCGGCATGATCCGGCATCAGGCACAAGCCGGCATGATCCATGATCCGGCATCAGGCGGCATGATCCGGCATCAGGCACGAGCCGGCATGATCCATGATCCGGCATGAGCCGGCATGAGCCGGCATGATCCATGATCCGGCATCAGGCACGAGCCGGCATGATGCATGATGCGGCATCAGCGGCATGATCCGGCATCAGCCGGCATCAGGCACGAGCCGGCATGATCCATGATCCGGCATCAGGCACGACCCGCATGATCCATGATCCGGCATCAGGCACGAGCCGGCATGATAAACGCACGAGCCGGCATGATCCGGCATCAGGCACGAGCCGGCATGATCCATGAACGACCCGGGATGATCTGGCATCAGCTGGCACGAACCGGCACCAGCTGGCACGAGCCGGGATGATCCGGCATGATCTGGCATCAGGCACGAGCCGGCATGATCCATGATCCGGCATCAGGCACGAGCCGGCATGATAAACGCACGAGCCGGCATGATCCGGCATCAGCTGGCACGAGCCGGCACGAGCCGGCATGATCCGGCATCAGCTGGCACGAGCCGGCACGAGCCGGCATGATCCGGCATCAGCTGGCACGAGCCGGCACGAGCCGGCATGATCCGGCATCAGCTGGCACGAGCCGGCACGAGCCGGCATGATCCGGCATCAGCTGGCACGAGCCGGCACGAGCCGGCATGATCCGGCATCAGCTGGCACGAGCCGGCACGAGCCGGCATGATCCGGCATCAGCTGGCACGAGCCGGCACGAGCCGGCATGATTCGGCATCAGCTGGCACGAGCCGGCATGATCCGGCACGAGCCGGCATGATCCGGCATCAGCTGGCACGAGCCGGCACGAGCCGGCATGATCCGGCATCAGCTGGCACGAGCCGGCACGAGCCGGCATGATCCGGCATCAGCTGGCACGAGCCGGCACGAGCCGGCATGATCCGGCATCAGCTGGCACGAGCCGGCATGATCCGGCATCAGCTGGCACGAGCCGGCACGAGCCGGCATGATCCGGCATCAGCTGGCACGAGCCGGCATGATCCGGCATCAGCTGGCACGAGCCGGCACGAGCCGGCATGATCCGGCATCAGCTGGCACGAGCCGGCACGAGCCGGCATGATCCGGCATCAGCTGGCACGAGCCGGCACGAACCGGCACGAGCCGGCACGAGCCGGCATGATCCGGCATCAGCTGGCACGAGCCGGCACGAGCCGGCATGATCCGGCATCAGCTGGCACGAGCCGGCACGAGCCGGCATGATCCGGCATCAGCTGGCACGAGCCGGCATGATCCGGCACGAGCCGGCATGGTCCGGCATCAGCTGGCACGAGCCGGCACGAGCCGGCATGATCCGGCATCAGCTGGCACGAGCCGGCACGAGCCGGCATGATCCGGCATCAGCTGGCACGAGCCGGCACGAACCGGCACGAGCCGGCATGATCCGGCATGATCCGGCATCAGCTGGCACGAGCCGGCATGATCCGGCACGAGCCGGCATGATCCGGCATCAGCTGGCACGAGCCGGCACGAACCGGCACGAGCCGGCATGATCCGGCATGATCCGGCATCAGCTGGCACGAGCCGGCATGATCCGGCATCAGCTGGCACGAGCCGGCACGAGCCGGCATGATCCGGCATGATCCGGCATCAGCTGGCACGAGCCGGCATGATCCGGCACGAGCCGGCATGATCCGGCATCAGCTGGCACGAGCCGGCATGATCCGGCATGATCCGGCATGATCCGGCATCAGCTGGCACGAGCCGGCACGAGCCGGCATGATCCGGCATCAGCTGGCACGAGCCGGCACGAACCGGCACGAGCCGGCACGAGCCGGCATGATCCGGCATCAGCTGGCACGAGCCGGCACGAGCCGGCATGATCCGGCATCAGCTGGCACGAGCCGGCATGATCCGGCACGAGCCGGCATGATCCGGCATCAGCTGGCACGAGCCGGCATGATCCGGCACGAGCCGGCATGATCCGGCATCAGCTGGCACGAGCCGGCACGAGCCGGCATGATCCGGCATCAGCTGGCACGAGCCGGCACGAGCCGGCATGATCCGGCATCAGCTGGCACGAGCCGGCACGAGCCGGCATGATCCGGCATCAGCTGGCACGAGCCGGCATGATCCGGCACGAGCCGGCATGATCCGGCATCAGCTGGCACGAGCCGGCATGATCCGGCACGAGCCGGCATGATCTGGCATCAGCTGGCACGAGCCGGCATGATCCGGCATGATCCGGCATCAGCTGGCACGAGCCGGCACGACCCGGCATGATCCGGCATCAGCTGGCACGAGCCGGCACGAACCGGCACGAGCCGGCACGAGCCGGCATGATCCGGCATCAGCTGGCACGAGCCGGCATGATCCGGCACGAGCCGGCATGATCCGGCATCAGCTGGCACGAGCCGGCACGAGCCGGCATCAGCTGGCACGAGCCGGCACGAGCCGGCATGATCCGGCATGATCCGGCATCAGCTGGCACGAGCCGGCATGATCCGGCACGAGCCGGCATGATCCGGCATCAGCTGGCACGAGCCGGCATGATCCGGCATCAGCTGGCACGAGCCGGCATGATCCGGCATCAGCTGGCACGAGCCGGCACGAACCGGCACGAGCCGGCACGAGCCGGCATGATCCGGCATCAGCTGGCACGAGCCGGCACGAGCCGGCATGATCCGGCATCAGCTGGCACGAGCCGGCACGAGCCGGCATGATCCGGCATCAGCTGGCACGAGCCGGCACGAACCGGCACGAGCCGGCATGATCCGGCATGATCCGGCATCAGCTGGCACGAGCCGGCATGATCCGGCACGAGCCGGCATGATCCGGCATCAGCTGGCACGAGCCGGCACGAGCCGGCATGATCCGGCATGATCCGGCATCAGCTGGCACGAGCCGGCACGAGCCGGCATGATCCGGCATCAGCTGGCACGAGCCGGCATGATCCGGCACGAGCCGGCATGATCCGGCATCAGCTGGCACGAGCCGGCACGAGCCGGCATGATCCGGCATCAGCTGGCACGAGCCGGCACGAGCCGGCATGATCCGGCATGATCCGGCATCAGCTGGCACGAGCCGGCACGAGCCGGCATGATCCGGCATCAGCTGGCACGAGCCGGCATGATCCGGCACGAGCCGGCATGATCCGGCATCAGCTGGCACGAGCTGGCACGAGCCGGCATGATCCGGCATGATCCGGCATCAGCTGGCACGAGCCGGCATGATCCGGCATCAGCTGGCACGAGCCGGCACGAGCCGGCATGATCCGGCATCAGCTGGCACGAGCCGGCATGATCCGGCATCAGCTGGCACGAGCCGGCACGAACCGGCACGAGCCGGCACGAGCCAGCATGATCCGGCATCAGCTGGCACGAGCCGGCACGAGCCGGCATGATCCGGCATCAGCTGGCACGAGCCGGCACGAGCCGGCATGATCCGGCATCAGCTGGCACGAGCCGGCACGAACCGGCACGAGCCGGCATGATCCGGCATGATCCGGCATCAGCTGGCACGAGCCGGCATGATCCGGCACGAGCCGGCATGATCCGGCATCAGCTGGCACGAGCCGGCACGAGCCGGCATGATCCGGCATCAGCTGGCACGAGCCGGCACGAGCCGGCATGATCCGGCATGATCCGGCATCAGCTGGCACGAGCCGGCATGATCCGGCATGATCCGGCATCAGCTGGCACGAGCCGGCACGAGCCGGCATGATCCGGCATCAGCTGGCACGAGCCGGCATGATCCGGCACGAGCCGGCATGATCCGGCATCAGCTGGCACGAGCCGGCACGAGCCGGCATGATCCGGCATCAGCTGGCACGAGCCGGCATGATCCGGCACGAGCCGGCATGATCCGGCATCAGCTGGCACGAGCCGGCACGAGCCGGCATGATCCGGCATGATCCGGCATCAGCTGGCACGAGCCGGCACGAGCCGGCATGATCCGGCATCAGCTGGCACGAGCCGGCATGATCCGGCACGAGCCGGCATGATCCGGCATCAGCTGGCACGAGCCGGCACGAGCCGGCATGATCCGGCATGATCCGGCATCAGCTGGCACGAGCCGGCACGAGCCGGCATGATCCGGCATCAGCTGGCACGAGCCGGCACGAGCCGGCATGATCCGGCATCAGCTGGCACGAGCCGGCACGAACCGGCACGAGCCGGCACGAGCCGGCATGATCCGGCATCAGCTGGCACGAGCCGGCACGAGCCGGCATGATCCGGCATGATCCGGCATCAGCTGGCACGAGCCGGCACGAGCCGGCATGATCCGGCATCAGCTGGCACGAGCCGGCATGATCCGGCACGAGCCGGCATGATCCGGCATCAGCTGGCACGAGCCGGCACGAGCCGGCATGATCCGGCATGATCCGGCATCAGCTGGCACGAGCCGGCACGAGCCGGCATGATCCGGCATCAGCTGGCACGAGCCGGCACGAGCCGGCATGATCCGGCATCAGCTGGCACGAGCCGGCACGAACCGGCACGAGCCGGCACGAGCCGGCATGATCCGGCATCAGCTGGCACGAGCCGGCACGAGCCGGCATGATCCGGCATCAGCTGTCACGAGCCGGCACGAACCGGCACGAGCCGGCACGAGCCGGCATGATCCGGCATGATCCGGCATCAGCTGGCACGAGCCGGCATGATCCGGCACGAGCCGGCATGATCCGGCATCAGCTGGCACGAGCCGGCACGAGCCGGCATGATCCGGCATCAGCTGGCACGAGCCGGCACGAGCCGGCACGAGCCGGCATGATCCGGCATGATCCGGCATCAGCTGGCACGAGCCGGCATGATCCGGCACGAGCCGGCATGATCCGGCACGAGCCGGCATGATCCGGCATCAGCTGGCACGAGCCGGCACGAGCCGGCATGATCCGGCATCAGCTGGCACGAGCCGGCACGAGCCGGCATGATCCGGCATCAGCTGGCACGAGCCGGCACGAGCCGGCATGATCCGGCATCAGCTGGCACGAGCCGGCACGAACCGGCACGAGCCGGCATGATCCGGCATGATCCGGCATCAGCTGGCACGAGCCGGCATGATCCGGCATCAGCTGGCACGAGCCGGCACGAACCGGCACGAGCCGGCATGATCCGGCATGATCCGGCATCAGCTGGCACGAGCCGGCACGAACCGGCACGAGCCGGCATGATCCGGCATGATCCGGCATCAGCTGGCACGAGCCGGCATGATCCGGCATCAGCTGGCACGAGCCGGCACGAACCGGCACGAGCCGGCATGATCCGGCATGATCCGGCATCAGCTGGCACGAGCCGGCATGATCCGGCACGAGCCGGCATGATCCGGCATCAGCTGGCACGAGCCGGCACGAACCGGCACGAGCCGGCATGATCCGGCATGATCCGGCATCAGCTGGCACGAGCCGGCATGATCCGGCACGAGCCGGCATGATCCGGCATCAGCTGGCACGAGCCGGCACGAACCGGCACGAGCCGGCACGAGCCGGCATGATCCGGCATCAGCTGGCACGAGCCGGCACGAGCCGGCATGATCCGGCATCAGCTGGCACGAGCCGGCACGAGCCGGCATGATACGGCATGATCCGGCATCAGCTGGCACGAGCCGGCATGATCCGGCACGAGCCGGCATGATCCGGCATCAGCTGGCACGAGCCGGCACGAGCCGGCATGATCCGGCATCAGCTGGCTTGATCCGGCATCAGCTGGCACGAGCCGGCACGAACCGGCACGAGCCGGCACGAGCCGGCATGATCCGGCATCAGCTGGCACGAGCCGGCACGAGCCGGCACGAGCCGGCATGATCCGGCATCAGCCAGCACGAGCCGGCACGAACCGGCACGAGCCGGCATGATCCGGCACGAGCCGGCATGATCCGGCATCAGCCGGCACGAGCCGGCATGATCCGGCATCAGCTGGCACGAGCCGGCACGAGCCGGCATGATCCGGCATCAGCCGGCATGATCCGGCATCAGCTGGCACGAGCCGGCACGAACCGGCACGAGCCGGCACGAGCCGGCATGATCCGGCATCAGCTGGCACGAGCCGGCACGAGCCGGCATGATCCGGCACGAGCCGGCATGATCCGGCATCAGCCGGCACGAGCCGGCATGATCCGGCATCAGCTGGCACGAGCCGGCACGAGCCGGCATGATCCGGCATCAGCTGGCACGAGCCGGCACGAACCGGCACGAGCCGGCACGAGCCGGCATGATCCGGCATCAGCTGGCACGAGCCGGCACGAGCCGGCATGATCCGGCATCAGCTGGCACGAGCCGGCACGAGCCGGCATGATCCGGCATCAGCTGGCACGAGCCGGCACGAACCGGCACGAGCCGGCATGATCCGGCATGATCCGGCATCAGCTGGCACGAGCCGGCACGAACCGGCACGAGCCGGCATGATCCGGCATGATCCGGCATCAGCTGGCACGAGCCGGCATGATCCGGCATCAGCTGGCACGAGCCGGCACGAGCCGGCATGATCCGGCATCAGCTGGCACGAGCCGGCACGAACCGGCACGAGCCGGCACGAGCCGGCATGATCCGGCATCAGCTGGCACGAGCCGGCACGAGCCGGCATGATCCGGCATCAGCTGGCACGAACCGGCACGAACCGGCACGAGCCGGCATGATCCGGCATCAGCCGGCACGAGCCGGCATGATCCGGCATCAGCTGGCACGAGCCGGCACGAGCCGGCATGATCCGGCATCAGCTGGCACGAGCCGGCATGATCCGGCACGAGCCGGCATGATCCGTCATCAGCTGGCACGAGCCGGCACGAGCCGGCATGATCCGGCATCAGCTGGCACGAGCCGGCACGAACCGGCACGAGCCGGCATGATCCGGCATCAGCTGGCACGAGCCGGCACGAGCCGGCATGATCCGGCATCAGCTGGCACGAGCCGGCACGAACCGGCACGAGCCGGCATGATCCGGCATCAGCTGGCACGAGCCGGCACGAACCGGCACGAGCCGGCATGATCCGGCATGATCCGGCATCAGCTGGCACGAGCCGGCATGATCCGGCATCAGCTGGCACGAGCCGGCACGAGCCGGCATGATCCGGCATCAGCTGGCACGAGCCGGCACGAGCCGGCATGATCCGGCATCAGCTGGCACGAGCCGGCACGAACCGGCACGAGCCGGCACGAGCCGGCATGATCCGGCATCAGCTGGCACGAGCCGGCTCGAGCCGGCATGATCCGGCATCAGCTGGCACGAGCCGGCACGAACCGGCACGAGCCGGCACGAGCCGGCATGATCCGGCATCAGCTGGCACGAGCCGGCACGAGCCGGCATGATCCGGCATCAGCTGGCACGAGCCGGCACGAGCCGGCATGATCCGGCATCAGCTGGCACGAGCCGGCATGATCCGGCACGAGCCGGCATGATCCGGCATCAGCTGGCACGAGCCGGCACGAGCCGGCATGATCCGGCATCAGCTGGCACGAGCCGGCACGAGCCGGCATGATCCGGCATCAGCTGGCACGAGCCGGCACGAACCGGCACGAGCAGGCATGATCCGGCATGATCCGGCATCAGCTGGCACGAGCCGGCATGATCCGGCACGAGCCGGCATGATCCGGCACGAGCCGGCATGATCCGGCATCAGCTGGCACGAGCCGGCACGAACCGGCACGAGCCGGCATGATCCGGCATGATCCGGCATCAGCTGGCACGAGCCGGCATGATCCGGCATCAGCTGGCACGAGCCGGCACGAGCCGGCATGATCCGGCATCAGCTGGCACGAGCCGGCACGAGCCGGCATGATCCGGCATCAGCTGGCACGAGCCGGCATGATCCGGCACGAGCCGGCATGATCCGGCATCAGCTGGCACGAGCCGGCACGAGCCGGCATGATCCGGCATCAGCTGGCACGAGCCGGCACGAGCCGGCATGATCCGGCATCAGCTGGCACGAGCCGGCACGAGCCGGCATGATCCGGCATCAGCTGGCACGAGCCGGCACGAGCCGGCATGATCCGGCATCAGCTGGCACGAGCCGGCACGAGCCGGCATGATCCGGCATCAGCTGGCACGAGCCGGCATGATCCGGCATCAGCTGGCACGAGCCGGCACGAGCCGGCATGATCCGGCATGATCCGGCATCAGCTGGCATCAGCTGGCACGAGCCGGCACGAGCCGGCATGATCCGGCATCAGCTGGCACGAGCCGGCATGATCCGTAACGAGCCGGCATGATCCGGCATCAGCTGGCACGAGCCGGCACGAGCCGGCATGATCCGGCATCAGCTGGCACGAGCCGGCACGAGCCGGCATGATCCGGCATCAGCTGGCACGAGCCGGCACGAACCGGCACGAGCCGGCATGATCCGGCATCAGCTGGCACGAGCCGGCATGATCCGGCACGAGCCGGCATGATCCGGCATCAGCTGGCACGAGCCGGCACGAGCCGGCATGATCCGGCATCAGCTGGCACGAGCCGGCACGAGCCGGCATGATCCGGCATCAGCTGGCACGAGCCGGCATGATCCGGCACGAGCCGGCATGATCCGGCATCAGCTGGCACGAGCCGGCACGAGCCGGCATGATCCGGCATCAGCTGGCACGAGCCGGCACGAGCCGGCATGATCCGGCATCAGCTGGCACGAGCCGGCACGAGCCGGCACGAGCCGGCATGATCCGGCATCAGCTGGCACGAGCCGGCACGAGCCGGCATGATCCGGCATCAGCTGGCACGAGCCGGCACGAGCCGGCATGATCCGGCATGATCCTGCATCAGCTGGCACGAGCCGGCATGATCCGGCACGAGCCGGCATGATCCGGCATCAGCTGGCACGAGCCGGCACGAGCCGGCATGATCCGGCACGAGCCGGCATGATCCGGCATCAGCTGGCACGAGCCGGCACGAACCGGCACGAGCCGGCACGAGCCGGCATGATCCGGCATCAGCTGGCACGAGCCGGCACGAGCCGGCATGATCCGGCATCAGCTGGCACGAGCCGGCACGAGCCGGCATGATCCGGCATCAGCTGGCACGAGCCGGCATGATCCGGCACGAGCCGGCATGATCCGGCATCAGCTGGCACGAGCCGGCACGAGCCGGCATGATCCGGCATCAGCTGGCACGAGCCGGCACGAACCGGCATGATCCGGCATCAGCTGGCACGAGCCGGCACGAACCGGCACGAGCCGGCATGATCCGGCATGATCCGGCATCAGCTGGCACGAGCCGGCATGATCCGGCATCAGCTGGCACGAGCCGGCACGAACCGGCACGAGCCGGCATGATCCGGCATGATCCGGCACCAGCTGGCACGAGCCGGCATGATCCGGCATCAGCTGGCACGAGCCGGCACGAGCCGGCATGATCCGGCATCAGCTGGCACGAGCCGGCACGAGCCGGCATGATCCGGCATCAGCTGGCACGAGCCGGCATGATCCGGCACGAGCCGGCATGATCCGGCATCAGCTGGCACGAGCCGGCACGAGCCGGCATGATCCGGCATCAGCTGGCACGAGCCGGCACGAGCCGGCATGATCCGGCATCAGCTGGCACGAGCCGGCATGATCCGGCATCAGCTGGCACGAGCCGGCACGAGCCGGCATGATCCGGCATCAGCTGGCACGAGCCGGCACGAGCCGGCATGATCCGGCATGATCCGGCATCAGCTGGCACGAGCCGGCATGATCCGGCACGAGCCGGCATGATCCGGCATCAGCTGGCACGAGCCGGCACGAGCCGGCATGATCCGGCATCAGCTGGCACGAGCCGGCACGAGCCGGCATGATCCGGCATCAGCTGGCACGAGCCGGCACGAACCGGCACGAGCCGGCACGAGCCGGCATGATCCGGCATCAGCTGGCACGAGCCGGCACGAGCCGGCATGATCCGGCATCAGCTGGCATGAGCCGGCACGAACCGGCACGAGCCGGCACGAGCCGGCATGATCCGGCATCAGCTGGCACGAGCCGGCACGAGCCGGCATGATCCGGCATCAGCTGGCACGAGCCGGCATGATCCGGCACGAGCCGGCATGATCCGGCATCAGTTGGCACGAGCCGGCATGATCCGGCACGAGCCGGCATGATCCGGCATCAGCTGGCACGAGCCGGCACGAGCCGGCATGATCCGGCATCAGCTGGCACGAGCCGGCATGATCCGGCACGAGCCGGCATGATCCGGCATCAGCTGGCACGAGCCGGCACGAGCCGGCATGATCCGGCATGATCCGGCATCAGCTGGCACGAGCCGGCATGATCCGGCACGAGCCGGCATGATCCGGCATCAGCTGGCACGAGCCGGCACGAACCGGCACGAGCCGGCATGATCCGGCATGATCCGGCATCAGCTGGCACGAGCCGGCATGATCCGGCATCAGCTGGCACGAGCCGGCATGATCCGGCGTCAGCTGGCACGAGCCGGCACGAGCCGGCATGATCCGGCATCAGCTGGCACGAGCCGGCACGAGCCGGCATGATCCGGCATCAGCTGGCACGAGCCGGCACGAGCCGGCATGATCCGGCATCAGCTGGCACGAGCCGGCACGAGCCGGCATGATCCGGCATCAGCTGGCACGAGCCGGCATGATCCGGCACGAGCCGGCATGATCCGGCATCAGCTGGCACGAGCCGGCACGAGCCGGCATGATCCGGCATCAGCTGGCACGAGCCGGCACGAGCCGGCATGATCCGGCATCAGCCGGCATGATCCGGCATCAGCTGGCACGAGCCGGCACGAGCCGGCATGATCCGGCATCAGCTGGCACGAGCCGGCACGAGCCGGCATGATCCGGCACGAGCCGGCATGATCCGGCATCAGCTGGCACGAGCCGGCATGATCCGGCACGAGCCGGCATGATCCGGCATCAGCTGGCACGAGCCGGCACGAGCCGGCATGATCCGGTATCAGCTGGCACGAGCCGGCATGATCCGGCATCAGCTGGCACGAGCCGGCACGAACCGGCACGAGCCGGCATGATCCGGCATCAGCTGGTACGAGCCGGCACGAACCGGCACGAGCCGGCATGATCCGGCATCAGCTGGCACGAGCCGGCACGAACCGGCACGAGCCGGCATGATCCGGCATCAGCTGGCACGAGCCGGCACGAGCCGGCATGATCCGGCACGAGCCGGCATGATCCGGCATCAGCTGGCACGAGCCGGCATGATCCGGCACGAGCCGGCATGATCCGGCATCAGCTGGCACGAGCCGGCACGAGCCGGCACGAACCGGCACGAGCCGGCATGATCCGGCATCAGCTGGCACGAGCCGGCACGAGCCGGCATGATCCGGCATCAGCCGGCATGATCCGGCATCAGCTGGCACGAGCCGGCACGAGCCGGCACGAGCCGGCATGATCCGGCATCAGCTGGCACGAGCCGGCACGAGCCGGCATGATCCGGCATCAGCTGGCACGAGCCGGCACGAGCCGGCATGATCCGGCATCAGCTGGCACGAGCCGGCACGAGCCGGCATGATCCGGCATCAGCTGGCACGAGCCGGCACGAACCGGCACGAGCCGGCATGATCCGGCATGATCCGGCATCAGCTGGCACGAGCCGGCATGATCCGGCATCAGCTGGCACGAGCCGGCATGATCCGGCATCAGCTGGCACGAGCCGGCACGAGCCGGCATGATCCGGCATCAGCTGGCACGAGCCGGCACGAGCCGGCATGATCCGGCATCAGCTGGCACGAGCCGGCACGAGCCGGCATGATCCGGCATCAGCTGGCACGAGCCGGCACGAGCCGGCATGATCCGGCATCAGCTGGCACGAGCCGGCACGAACCGGCACGAGCCGGCATGATCCGGCATGATCCGGCATGATCCGGCATCAGCTGGCACGAGCCGGCATGATCCGGCATCAGCTGGCACGAGCCGGCACGAGCCGGCATGATCCGGCATCAGCTGGCACGAGCCGGCACGAGCCGGCATGATCCGGCATCAGCTGGCACGAGCCGGCACGAACCGGCACGAGCCGGCACGAGCCGGCATGATCCGGCATCAGCTGGCACGAGCCGGCACGAGCCGGCATGATCCGGCATCAGCTGGCACGAGCCGGCACGAACCGGCACGAGCCGGCATGATCCGGCATCAGCTGGCACGAGCCGGCACGAGCCGGCATGATCCGGCATCAGCTGGCACGAGCCGGCACGAGCCGGCATGATCCGGCATCAGCTGGCACGAGCCGGCATGATCCGGCACGAGCCGGCATGATCCGGCATCAGCTGGCACGAGCAGGCACGAGCCGGCATGATCCGGCATCAGCTGGCACGAGCCGGCACGAGCCGGCACGAGCCGGCATGATCCGGCATCAGCTGGCACGAGCCGGCACGAACCGGCACGAGCCGGCATGATCCGGCATGATCCGGCATCAGCTGGCACGAGCCGGCATGATCCGGCACGAGCCGGCATGATCCGGCATCAGCTGGCACGAGCCGGCACGAACCGGCACGAGCCGGCATGATCCGGCATGATCCGGCATCAGCTGGCACGAGGCACGAGCCGGCATGATCCGGCATCAGCTGGCACGAGCCGGCACGAGCCGGCATGATCCGGCATCAGCTGGCACGAGCCGGCATGATCCGGCACGAGCCGGCATGATCCGGCATCAGCTGGCACGAGCCGGCACGAGCCGGCATGATCCGGCATCAGCTGGCACGAGCCGGCACGAACCGGCACGAGCCGGCACGAGCCGGCATGATCCGGCATCAGCTGGCACGAGCCGGCACGAGCCGGCATGATCCGGCATCAGCTGGCACGAGCCGGCACGAACCGGCACGAGCCGGCATGATCCGGCATCAGCTGGCACGAGCCGGCACGAGCCGGCATGATCCGGCATCAGCTGGCACGAGCCGGCACGAGCCGGCATGATCCGGCATCAGCTGGCACGAGCCGGCATGATCCGGCACGAGCCGGCATGATCCGGCATCAGCTGGCACGAGCAGGCACGAGCCGGCATGATCCGGCATCAGCTGGCACGAGCCGGCACGAGCCGGCACGAGCCGGCATGATCCGGCATCAGCTGGCACGAGCCGGCACGAACCGGCACGAGCCGGCATGATCCGGCATGATCCGGCATCAGCTGGCACGAGCCGGCATGATCCGGCACGAGCCGGCATGATCCGGCATCAGCTGGCACGAGCCGGCACGAACCGGCACGAGCCGGCATGATCCGGCATGATCCGGCATCAGCTGGCACGAGGCACGAGCCGGCATGATCCGGCATCAGCTGGCACGAGCCGGCACGAGCCGGCATGATCCGGCATCAGCTGGCACGAGCCGGCATGATCCGGCACGAGCCGGCATGATCCGGCATCAGCTGGCACGAGCCGGCACGAGCCGGCATGATCCGGCATCAGCTGGCACGAGCCGGCACGAGCCGGCATGATCCGGCATCAGCTGGCACGAGCCGGCACGAACCGGCACGAGCCGGCATGATCCGGCATGATCCGGCATCAGCTGGCACGAGCCGGCATGATCCGGCATCAGCTGGCACGAGCCGGCACGAACCGGCACGAGCCGGCATGATCCGGCATGATCCGGCATCAGATCCGGCATCAGCTGGCACGAGCCGGCACGAGCCGGCATGATCCGGCATCAGCTGGCACGAGCCGGCACGAGCCGGCATGATCCGGCATCAGCTGGCACGAGCCGGCATGATCCGGCACGAGCCGGCATGATCCGGCATCAGCTGGCACGAGCCGGCACGAGCCGGCATGATCCGGCATCAGCTGGCACGAGCCGGCACGAGCCGGCATGATCCGGCATCAGCTGGCACGAGCCGGCACGAGCCGGCATGATCCGGCATCAGCTGGCACGAGCCGGCACGAGCCGGCATGATCCGGCATCAGCTGGCACGAGCCGGCACGAGCCGGCATGATCCGGCATGATCCGGCATCAGCTGGCACGAGCCGGCATGATCCGGCACGAGCCGGCATGATCCGGCATCAGCTGGCACGAGCCGGCACGAGCCGGCATGATCCGGCATCAGCTGGCACGAGCCGGCACGAGCCGGCATGATCCGGCATCAGCTGGCACGAGCCGGCACGAACCGGCACGAGTCGGCATGATCCGGCATCAGCTGGCATGATCCGGCACGAGCCGGCATGATCCGGCATCAGCTGGCACGAGCCGGCATGATCCGGCACGAGCCGGCATGATCCGGCATCAGCTGGCACGAGCCGGCACGAGCCGGCATGATCCGGCATCAGCTGGCACGAGCCGGCACGAGTCGGCATGATCCGGCATCAGCTGGCACGAGCCGGCACGAACCGGCACGAGCCGGCATGATCCGGCATCAGCTGGCACGAGCCGGCACGAACCGGCACGAGCCGGCATGATCCGGCATCAGCTGGCACGAGCCGGCACGAGCCGGCATGATCCGGCACGAGCCGGCATGATCCGGCATCAGCTGGCACGAGCCGGCATGATCCGGCACGAGCCGGCATGATCCGGCATCAGCTGGCACGAGCCGGCACGAGCCGGCACGAACCGGCACGAGCCGGCATGATCCGGCATCAGCTGGCACGAGCCGGCACGAGCCGGCATGATCCGGCATCAGCTGGCACGAGCCGGCACGAACCGGCACGAGCCGGCATGATCCGGCATGATCCGGCATCAGCTGGCACGAGCCGGCATGATCCGGCATCAGCTGGCACGAGCCGGCATGATCCGGCATCAGCTGGCACGAGCCGGCACGAGCCGGCATGATCCGGCATCAGCTGGCACGAGCCGGCACGAGCCGGCATGATCCGGCATCAGCTGGCACGAGCCGGCACGAACCGGCACGAGCCGGCATGATCCGGCATGATCCGGCATCAGCTGGCACGAGCCGGCATGATCCGGCATCAGCTGGCACGAGCCGGCACGAGCCGGCATGATCCGGCATCAGCTGGCACGAGCCGGCACGAGCCGGCATGATCCGGCATCAGCTGGCACGAGCCGGCACGAACCGGCACGAGCCGGCACGAGCCGGCATGATCCGGCATCAGCTGGCACGAGCCGGCACGAGCCGGCATGATCCGGCATCAGCTGGCACGAGCCGGCACGAACCGGCACGAGCCGGCATGATCCGGCATCAGCTGGCACGAGCCGGCACGAGCCGGCATGATCCGGCATCAGCTGGCACGAGCCGGCACGAGCCGGCATGATCCGGCATCAGCTGGCACGAGCCGGCATGATCCGGCACGAGCCGGCATGATCCGGCATCAGCTGGCACGAGCAGGCACGAGCCGGCATGATCCGGCATCAGCTGGCACGAGCCGGCACGAGCCGGCACGAGCCGGCATGATCCGGCATCAGCTGGCACGAGCCGGCACGAACCGGCACGAGCCGGCATGATCCGGCATGATCCGGCATCAGCTGGCACGAGCCGGCATGATCCGGCACGAGCCGGCATGATCCGGCATCAGCTGGCACGAGCCGGCACGAACCGGCACGAGCCGGCATGATCCGGCATGATCCGGCATCAGCTGGCACGAGGCACGAGCCGGCATGATCCGGCATCAGCTGGCACGAGCCGGCACGAGCCGGCATGATCCGGCATCAGCTGGCACGAGCCGGCATGATCCGGCACGAGCCGGCATGATCCGGCATCAGCTGGCACGAGCCGGCACGATCCGGCATCAGCTGGCACGAGCCGGCATGATCCGGCATCAGCTGGCACGAGCCGGCACGAGCCGGCGGCATGATCCGGCATCAGCTGGCACGAGCCGGCACGAGCCGGCATGATCCGGCATCAGCTGGCACGAGCCGGCATGATCCGGCACGAGCCGGCATGATCCGGCATCAGCTGGCACGAGCCGGCACGAGCCGGCATGATCCGGCATCAGCTGGCACGAGCCGGCACGAGCCGGCATGATCCGGCATCAGCTGGCACGAGCCGGCACGAGCCGGCATGATCCGGCATCAGCTGGCACGAGCCGGCACGAACCGGCACGAGCCGGCATGATCCGGCATGATCCGGCATCAGCTGGCACGAGCCGGCATGATCCGGCATCAGCTGGCACGAGCCGGCATGATCCGGCATCAGCTGGCACGAGCCGGCACGAGCCGGCATGATCCGGCATCAGCTGGCACGAGCCGGCACGAGCCGGCATGATCCGGCATCAGCTGGCACGAGCCGGCACGAGCCGGCATGATCCGGCATCAGCTGGCACGAGCCGGCACGAACCGGCACGAGCCGGCATGATCCGGCATGATCCGGCATCAGCTGGCACGAGCCGGCATGATCCGGCATCAGCTGGCACGAGCCGGCACGAGCCGGCATGATCCGGCATCAGCTGGCACGAGCCGGCACGAGCCGGCATGATCCGGCATCAGCTGGCACGAGCCGGCACGAACCGGCACGAGCCGGCACGAGCCGGCATGATCCGGCATCAGCTGGCACGAGCCGGCACGAGCCGGCATGATCCGGCATCAGCTGGCACGAGCCGGCACGAACCGGCACGAGCCGGCATGATCCGGCATCAGCTGGCACGAGCCGGCACGAACCGGCACGAGCCGGCATGATCCGGCATGATCCGGCATCAGCTGGCACGAGCCGGCATGATCCGGCATCAGCTGGCACGAGCCGGCATGATCCGGCATCAGCTGGCACGAGCCGGCACGAGCCGGCATGATCCGGCATCAGCTGGCACGAGCCGGCACGAGCCGGCATGATACGGCATCAGCTGGCACGAGCCGGCACGAACCGGCATGATCCGGCATCAGCTGGCACGAGCCGGCACGAGCCGGCATGATCCGGCATCAGCTGGCACGAGCCGGCATGATCCGGCACGAGCCGGCATGATCCGGCATCAGCTGGCACGAGCAGGCACGAGCCGGCATGATCCGGCATCAGCTGGCACGAGCCGGCACGAGCCGGCACGAGCCGGCATGATCCGGCATCAGCTGGCACGAGCCGGCACGAACCGGCACGAGCCGGCATGATCCGGCATGATCCGGCATCAGCTGGCACGAGCCGGCATGATCCGGCACGAGCCGGCATGATCCGGCATCAGCTGGCACGAGCCGGCACGAACCGGCACGAGCCGGCATGATCCGGCATGATCCGGCATCAGCTGGCACGAGGCACGAGCCTCGAGCCGGCATGATCCGGCACGAGCCGGCATGATCCGGCATCAGCTGGCACGAGCCGGCATGATCCGGCACGAGCCGGCATGATCCGGCATCAGCTGGCACGAGCCGGCACGAGCCGGCACGAACCGGCACGAGCCGGCATGATCCGGCATCAGCTGGCACGAGCCGGCACGAGCCGGCATGATCCGGCATCAGCCGGCATGATCCGGCATCAGCTGGCACGAGCCGGCACGAACCGGCACGGGCCGGCACGAGCCGGCATGATCCGGCATCAGCTGGCACGAGCCGGCACGAGCCGGCATGATCCGGCATCAGCTGGCACGAGCCGGCACGAGCCGGCATGATCCGGCATCAGCCGGCATGATCCGGCATCAGCTGGCACGAGCCGGCACGAACCGGCACGGGCCGGCACGAGCCGGCATGATCCGGCATCAGCTGGCACGAGCCGGCACGAGCCGGCATGATCCGGCATCAGCTGGCACGAGCCGGCACGAGCCGGCATGATCCGGCATCAGCTGGCACGAGCCGGCACGAGCCGGCATGATCCGGCATCAGCTGGCACGAGCCGGCATGATCCGGCACGAGCCGGCATGATCCGGCATCAGCTGGCATCAGCTGGCACGAGCCGGCACGAGCCGGCATGATCCGGCATCAGCTGGCACGAGCCGGCACGAGCCGGCACGAGCCGGCATGATCCGGCATGATCCGGCATCAGCTGGCACGAGCCGGCATGATCCGGCATCAGCTGGCACGAGCCGGCACGAGCCGGCATGATCCGGCATCAGCTGGCACGAGCCGGCACGAACCGGCACGAGCCGGCATGATCCGGCATCAGCTGGCACGAGCCGGCACGAGCCGGCATGATCCGGCATCAGCTGGCACGAGCCGGCACGAGCCGGCATGATCCGGCATCAGCTGGCACGAGCCGGCACGAGCCGGCATGCTCCGGCATCAGCTGGCACGAGCCGGCACGAGCCGGCAAGATCCGGCATCAGCTGGCACGAGCCGGCATGATCCGGCACGAGCCGGCATGATCCGGCATCAGCTGGCACGAGCCGGCACGAGCCGGCATGATCCGGCATCAGCTGGCACGAGCCGGCACGAGCCGGCATGATCCGGCATCAGCTGGCACGAGCCGGCACGAGCCGGCATGATCCGGCATCAGCTGGCACGAGCCGGCACGAGCCGGCATGATCCGGCATGATCCGGCATCAGCTGGCACGAGCCGGCATGATCCGGCATCAGCTGGCACGAGCCGGCATGATCCGGCATCAGCTGGCACGAGCCGGCACGAGCCGGCATGATCCGGCATCAGCCGGCATGATCCGGCACGAGCCGGCATGATCCGGCATCAGCTGGCAGGAGCCGGCACGAACCGGCACGAGCCGGCATGATCCGGCATGATCCGGCATCAGCTGGCACGAGCCGGCATGATCCGGCATCAGCTGGCACGAGCCGGCACGAGCCGGCATGATCCGGCATCAGCTGGCACGAGCCGGCACGAGCCGGCATGATCCGGCATGATCCGGCATCAGCTGGCACGAGCCGGCATGATCCGGCATCAGCTGGCACGAGCCGGCACGAACCGGCACGAGCCGGCATGATCCGGCATCAGCTGGCACGAGCCGGCACGAGCCGGCATGATCCGGCACGAGCCGGCATGATCCGGCATCAGCTGGCACGAGCCGGCATGATCCGGCATCAGCTGGCACGAGCCGGCACGAGCCGGCATGATCCGGCATCAGCTGGCACGAGCCGGCACGAGCCGGCATGATCCGGCATCAGCTGGCACGAGCCGGCACGAGCCGGCATGATCCGGCATCAGCTGGCACGAGCCGGCACGAGCCGGCATGATCCGGCATCAGCTGGCACGAGCCGGCACGAGCCGGCATGATCCGGCATCAGCTGGCACGAGCCGGCACGAGCCGGCATGATCCGGCATCAGCTGGCACGAGCCGGCACGAGCCGGCATGATTCGGCATCAGCTGGCACGAGCCGGCATGATCCGGCACGAGCCGGCATGATCCGGCATTAGCTGGCACGAGCATGATCCGGCATCAGCTGGCACGAGCCGGCACGAACCGGCACGAGCCGGCATGATCCGGCATCAGCTGGCACGAGCCGGCATGATCCGGCATCAGTTGGCACGAGCCGGCATGATCCGGCATCAGCTGGCACGAGCCGGCACGAGCCGGCATGATCCGGCATCAGCTGGCACGAGCCGGCACGAGCCGGCATGATCCGGCATCAGCTGGCACGAGCCGGCACGAACCGGCACGAGCCGGCATGATCCGGCATGATCCGGCATCAGCTGGCACGAGCCGGCATGATCCGGCATCAGCTGGCACGAGCCGGCACGAGCCGGCATGATCCGGCATCAGCTGGCACGAGCCGGCATGATCCGGCATCAGCTGGCACGAGCCGGCACGAGCCGGCATGATCCGGCATCAGCTGGCACGAGCCGGCACGAGCCGGCATGATCCGGCATCAGCTGGCACGAGCCGGCACGAGCCGGCATGATCCGGCATCAGCTGGCACGAGCCGGCATGATCCGGCACGAGCCGGCATGGTCCGGCATCAGCTGGCACGAGCCGGCACGAGCCGGCATGATCCGGCATCAGCTGGCACGAGCCGGCACGAGCCGGCATGATCCGGCATCAGCTGGCACGAGCCGGCACGAACCGGCACGAGCCGGCATGATCCGGCATGATCCGGCATCAGCTGGCACGAGCCGGCATGATCCGGCATGATCCGGCATCAGCTGGCACGAGCCGGCATGATCCGGCATCAGCTGGCACGAGCCGGCACGAGCCGGCATGATCCGGCATGATCCGGCATCAGCTGGCACGAGCCGGCATGATCCGGCACGAGCCGGCATGATCCGGCATCAGCTGGCACGAGCCGGCACGAGCCGGCATGATCCGGCATGATCCGGCATCAGCTGGCACGAGCCGGCACGAGCCGGCATGATCCGGCATCAGCTGGCACGAGCCGGCACGAACCGGCACGAGCCGGCACGAGCCGGCATGATCCGGCATCAGCTGGCACGAGCCGGCACGAGCCGGCATGATCCGGCATCAGCTGGCACGAGCCGGCACGAGCCGGCATGATTCGGCATCAGCTGGCACAAGCCGGCATGATCCGGCACGAGCCGGCATGATCCGGCATCAGCTGGCACGAGCCGGCACGAGCCGGCATGATCCGGCATCAGCTGGCACGAGCCGGCACGAGCCGGCATGATCCGGCATCAGCTGGCACGAGCCGGCACGAGCCGGCATGATCCGGCATCAGCTGGCACGAGCCGGCACGAACCGGCACGAGCCGGCATGATCCGGCATGATCCGGCATCAGCTGGCACGAGCCGGCATGATCCGGCATCAGTTGGCACGAGCCGGCATGATCCGGCATCAGCTGGCACGAGCCGGCACGAGCCGGCATGATCCGGCATCAGCTGGCACGAGCCGGCATGATCCGGCATCAGCTGGCACGAGCCGGCACGAGCCGGCATGATCCGGCATCAGCTGGCACGAGCCGGCACGAACCGGCACGAGCCGGCATGATCCGGCATCAGCTGGCACGAGCCGGCACGAGCCGGCATGATTCGGCATCAGCTGGCACAAGCCGGCATGATCCGGCACGAGCCGGCATGATCCGGCATCAGCTGGCACGAGCCGGCACGAGCCGGCATGATCCGGCATCAGCTGGCACGAGCCGGCACGAGCCGGCATGATCCGGCATCAGCTGGCACGAGCCGGCACGAGCCGGCATGATCCGGCATCAGCTGGCACGAGCCGGCACGAACCGGCACGAGCCGGCATGATCCGGCATGATCCGGCATCAGCTGGCACGAGCCGGCATGATCCGGCATCAGTTGGCA
Organism: Chrysopilus asiliformis; assembly: GCA_964034945.1. NCBI lineage: Eukaryota > Metazoa > Arthropoda > Insecta > Diptera > Rhagionidae > Chrysopilus > Chrysopilus asiliformis. Next base: position 34,115,885 of record OZ035960.1, on the reverse strand, counting down.
CGAGCCGGCATGATCCGGCATCAGCTGGCACGAGCCGGCACGAGCCGGCATGATCCGGCATCAGCTGGCACGAGCCGGCATGATCCGGCATCAGCTGGCACGAGCCGGCACGAGCCGGCATGATCCGGCATCAGCTGGCACGAGCCGGCACGAACCGGCACGAGCCGGCATGATCCGGCATGATCCGGCATCAGCTGGCACGAGCCGGCATGATCCGGCATCAGCTGGCACGAGCCGGCACGAGCCGGCATGATCCGGCATCAGCTGGCACGAGCCGGCATGATCCGGCATCAGCTGGCACGAGCCGGCACGAGCCGGCATGATCCGGCATCAGCTGGCACGAGCCGGCACGAGCCGGCATGATCCGGCATCAGCTGGCACGAGCCGGCACGAACCGGCACGAGCCGGCACGAGCCGGCATGATCACGAGCCGGCACGAACCGGCACGAGCCGGCATGATCCGGCATGATCCGGCATCAGCTGGCACGAGCCGGCATGATCCGGCATCAGCTGGCACGAGCCGGCACGAGCCGGCATGATCCGGCATCAGCTGGCACGAGCCGGCATGATCCGGCATCAGCTGGCACGAGCCGGCACGAGCCGGCATGATCCGGCATCAGCTGGCACGAGCCGGCACGAGCCGGCATGATCCGGCATCAGCTGGCACGAGCCGGCACGAACCGGCACGAGCCGGCACGAGCCGGCATGATCCGGCATCAGCTGGCACGAGCCGGCACGAGCCGGCATGATCCGGCATCAGCTGGCACGAGCCGGCACGAGCCGGCATGATCCGGCATCAGCTGGAACGAGCCGGCATGATCCGGCACGAGCCGGGATGGTCCGGCATCAGCTGGCACGAGCCGGCACGAGCCGGCATGATCCGGCATCAGCTGGCACGAGCCGGCACGAGCCGTCTTGATCCGGCATCAGCTGGCACGAGCCGGCACGAACCGGCACGAGCCGGCATGATCCGGCATGATCCGACATCAGCTGGCACGAGCCGGCATGATCCGGCACGAGCCGGCATGATCCGGCATCAGCTGGCACGAGCCGGCACGAACCGGCACGAGCCGGCATGATCCGGCTTGATCCGGCATCAGCTGGCACGAGCCGGCATGATCCGGCATCAGCTGGCACGAGCCGGCACGAGCCGGCATGATCCGGCATGATCCGGCATCAGCTGGCACGAGCCGGCATGATCCGGCACGAGCCGGCATGATCCGGCATCAGCTGGCACGAGCCGGCACGAGCCGGCATGATCCGGCATGATCCGGCATCAGCTGGCACGAGCCGGCACGAGCCGGCATGATCCGGCATCAGCTGGCACGAGCCGGCACGAACCGGCACGAGCCGGCACGAGCCGGCATGATCCGGCATCAGCTGGCACGAGCCGGCACGAGCCGGCATGATCCGGCATGAGCTGGCACGAGCCGGCATGATCCGGCACGAGCCGGCATGATCCGGCATCAGCTGGCACGAGCCGGCACGAGCCGGCATGATCCGGCATCAGCTGGCACGAGCCGGCACGAGCCGGCACGAGCCGGCATGATCCGGCATCAGCTGGCACGAGCCGGCATGATCCGGCACGAGCCGGCATGATCCGGCATCAGCTGGCACGAGCCGGCACGATCCGGCATCAGCTGGCACGAGCCGGCACGAGCCGGCATGATCCGGCATGATCCGGCATCAGCTGGCACGAGCCGGCATGATCCGGCACGAGCCGGCATGATCCGGCATCAGCTGGCACGAGCCGGCATGATCCGGCATGATCCGGCATCAGCTGGCACGAGCCGGCACGACCCGGCATGATCCGGCATCAGCTGGCACGAGCCGGCACGAACCGGCACGAGCCGGCACGAGCCGGCATGATCCGGCATCAGCTGGCACGAGCCGGCATGATCCGGCACGAGCCGGCATGATCCGGCATCAGCTGGCACGAGCCGGCACGAGCCGGCATGATCCGGCATGATCCGGCATCAGCTGGCACGAGCCGGCATGATCCGGCACGAGCCGGCATGATCCGGCATCAGCTGGCACGAGCCGGCATGATCCGGCATGATCCGGCACCAGCTGGCACGAGCCGGCATGATCCGGCACCAGCTGGCACGAGCCGGCATGATCCGGCATCAGCTGGCACGAGCCGGCACGAACCGGCACGAGCCGGCACGAGCCGGCATGATCCGGCATCAGCTGGCACGAGCCGGCACGAGCCGGCATGATCCGGCATCAGCTGGCACGAGCCGGCACGAACCGGCACGAGCCGGCATGATCCGGCATGATCCGGCATCAGCTGGCACGAGCCGGCATGATCCGGCACGAGCCGGCATGATCCGGCATCAGCTGGCACGAGCCGGCACGAGCCGGCATGATCCGGCATGATCCGGCATCAGCTGGCACGAGCCGGCACGAGCCGGCATGATCCGGCATCAGCTGGCACGAGCCGGCATGATCCGGCACGAGCCGGCATGATCCGGCATCAGCTGGCACGAGCCGGCACGAGCCGGCATGATCCGGCATCAGCTGGCACGAGCCGGCACGAGCCGGCATGATCCGGCATGATCCGGCATCAGCTGGCACGAGCCGGCATGATCCGGCACGAGCCGGCATGATCCGGCATCAGCTGGCACGAGCCGGCACGAGCCGGCATGATCCGGCATGATCCGGCATCAGCTGGCACGAGCCGGCACGAGCCGGCATGATCCGGCATCAGCTGGCACGAGCCGGCACGAGCCGGCATGATCCGGCATCAGCTGGCACGAGCCGGCATGATCCGGCATCAGCTGGCACGAGCCGGCACGAGCCGGCATGATCCGGCATCAGCTGGCACGAGCCGGCACGAGCCGGCATGATCCGGCATCAGCTGGCACGAGCCGGCACGAGCCGGCATGATCCGGCATCAGCTGGCACGAGCCGGCACGAGCCGGCATGATCCGGCATCAGCTGGCACGAGCCGGCATGATCCGGCATCAGCTGGCACGAGCCGGCACGAGCCGGCATGATCCGGCATCAGCTGGCACGAGCCGGCACGAACCGGCACGAGCCGGCATGATCCGGCATGATCCGGCATCAGCTGGCACGAGCCGGCATGATCCGGCATCAGCTGGCACGAGCCGGCACGAGCCGGCATGATCCGGCATCAGCTGGCACGATCCGGCACGAGCCGGCATGATCCGGCATCAGCTGGCACGAGCCGGCATGATCCGGCATCCGCTGGCACGAGCCGGCACGAGCCGGCATGATCCGGCATCAGCTGGCACGAGCCGGCATGATCCGTAACGAGCCGGCATGATCCGGCATCAGCTGGCACGAGCCGGCACGAGCCGGCATGATCCGGCATCAGCTGGCACGAGCCGGCACGAGCCGGCATGATCCGGCATCAGCTGGCACGAGCCGGCACGAGCCGGCATGATCCGGCATCAGCTGGCACGAGCCGGCACGAGCCGGCATGATCCGGCATGATCCGGCATCAGCTGGCACGAGCCGGCATGATCCGGCACGAGCCGGCATGATCCGGCATCAGCTGGCACGAGCCGGCACGAGCCGGCACGAGCCGGCATGATCCGGCACGAGCCGGCATGATCCGGCATCAGCTGGCACGAGCCGGCACGAACCGGCACGAGCCGGCACGAGCCGGCATGATCCGGCATCAGCTGGCACGAGCCGGCACGAGCCGGCATGATCCGGCACGAGCCGGCATGATCCGGCATCAGCTGGCACGAGCCGGCACGAACCGGCACGAGCCGGCATGATCCGGCATGATCCGGCATCAGCTGGCACGAGCCGGCATGATCCGGCACGAGCCGGCATGATCCGGCATCAGCTGGCACGAGCCGGCACGAGCCGGCATGATCCGGCATGATCCGGCATCAGCTGGCACGAGCCGGCACGAGCCGGCATGATCCGGCATCAGCTGGCACGAGCCGGCATGATCCGGCACGAGCCGGCATGATCCGGCATCAGCTGGCACGAGCCGGCACGAGCCGGCATGATCCGGCATCAGCTGGCACGAGCCGGCACGAGCCGGCATGATCCGGCATGATCCGGCATCAGCTGGCACGAGCCGGCATGATCCGGCACGAGCCGGCATGATCCGGCATCAGCTGGCACGAGCCGGCACGAGCCGGCATGATCCGGCATGATCCGGCATCAGCTGGCACGAGCCGGCACGAGCCGGCATGATCCGGCATCAGCTGGCACGAGCCGGCACGAGCCGGCATGATCCGGCATCAGCTGGCACGAGCCGGCACGAACCGGCACGAGCCGGCACGAGCCGGCATGATCCGGCATCAGCTGGCACGAGCCGGCACGAGCCGGCATGATCCGGCATCAGCTGGCACGAGCCGGCACGAGCCGGCATGATCCGGCATCAGCTGGCACGAGCCGGCACGAACCGGCACGAGCCGGCATGATCCGGCATGATCCGGCATCAGCTGGCACGAGCCGGCATGATCCGGCACGAGCCGGCATGATCCGGCATCAGCTGGCACGAGCCGGCACGAGCCGGCATGATCCGGCATCAGCTGGCACGAGCCGGCACGAGCCGGCATGATCCGGCATGATCCGGCATCAGCTGGCACGAGCCGGCATGATCCGGCACGAGCCGGCATGATCCGGCATCAGCTGGCACGAGCCGGCATGATCCGGCATCAGCTGGCACGAGCCGGCACGAGCCGGCATGATCCGGCATCAGCTGGCACGAGCCGGCACGAGCCGGCATGATCCGGCATCAGCTGGCACGAGCCGGCACGAACCGGCACGAGCCGGCATGATCCGGCATGATCCGGCATCAGCTGGCACGAGCCGGCATGATCCGGCATCAGCTGGCACGAGCCGGCACGAACCGGCACGAGCCGGCATGATCCGGCATGATCCGGCATCAGCTGGCACGAGCCGGCATGATCCGGCACGAGCCGGCATGATCCGGCATCAGCTGGCACGAGCCGGCACGAACCGGCACGAGCCGGCACGAGCCGGCATGATCCGGCATCAGCTGGCACGAGCCGGCACGAGCCGGCATGATCCGGCATCAGCTGGCACGAGCCGGCACGAGCCGGCATGATCCGGCATGATCCGGCATCAGCTGGCACGAGCCGGCATGATCCGGCACGAGCCGGCATGATCCGGCATCAGCTGGCACGAGCCGGTACGAGCCGGCATGATCCGGCATCAGCTGGCTTGATCCGGCATCAGCTGGCACGAGCCGGCACGAACCGGCACGAGCCGGCACGAGCCGGCATGATCCGGCATCAGCTGGCACGAGCCGGCACGAGCCGGCACGAGCCGGCACGAGCCGGCATGATCCGGCATCAGCTAGCACGAGCCGGCACGAACCGGCACGAGCCGGCATGATCCGGCACGAGCCGGCATGATCCGGGATCAGCCGGCACGAGCCGGCATGATCCGGCATCAGCTGGCACGAGCCGGCACGAGCCGGCATGATCCGGCATCAGCCGGCATGATCCGGCATCAGCTGGCACGAGCCGGCACGAACCGGCACGAGCCGGCATGATCCGGCATGATCCGGCATCAGCTGGCACGAGCCGGCATGATCTGGCATCAGCTGGCACGAGCCGGCATGATCCGGCATCAGCTGGCACGAGCCGGCACGAGCCGGCATGATCCGGCATCAGCTGGCACGAGCCGGCACGAGCCGGCATGATCCGGCATCAGCTGGCACGAGCCGGCACGAGCCGGTATGATCCGGCATCAGCTGGCATGAGCCGGCACGAACCGGCACGAGCCGGCATGATCCGGCATGATCCGGCATCAGCTGGCACGAGCCGGCATGATCCGGCATCAGCTGGCACGAGCCGGCACGAGCCAGCATGATCCGGCATCAGCTGGCACGAGCCGGCACGAGCCGGCATGATCCGGCATCAGCTGGCACGAGCCGGCACGAACCGGCACGAGCCGACACGAGCCGGCATGATCCGGCATCAGCTGGCACGAGCCGGCACGAGCCGGCATGAGCCGGCATGATCCGGCATCAGCTGGCACGAGCCGGCACGAGCCGGCATGATCCGGCATCAGCTGGCACGAGCCGACATGATCCGGCACGAGCCGGCATGATCCGGCATCAGCTGGCACGAGCCGGCACGAGCCGGCATGATCCGGCATCAGCTGGCACGAGCCGGCACGAGCCGGCATGATCCGGCATCAGCTGGCACGAGCCGGCACGAGCCGGCATGATCCGGCATCAGCTGGCACGAGCCGGCACGAGCCGGCATGATCCGGCATCAGCTGGCACGAGCCGGCACGAGCCGGCATGATCCGGCATCAGCTGGCACGAGCCGGCACGAACCGGCACGAGCCGGCATGATCCGGCATGATCCGGCATCAGCTGGCACGAGCCGGCATGATCCGGCATCAGCTGGCACGAGCCGGCACGAGCCGGCATGATCCGGCATCAGCTGGCACGAGCCGGCACGAACCGGCACGAGCCGGCATGATCCGGCATCAGCTGGCACGAGCCGGCACGAGCCGGCATGATCCGGCATCAGCTGGCACGAGCCGGCACGAGCCGGCATGATCCGGCATCAGCTGGCACGAGCCGGCACGAGCCGGCATGATCCGGCATCAGCTGGCACGAGCCGGCACGAGCCGGCAAGATCCGGCATCAGCTGGCACGAGCCGGCATGATCCGGCACGAGCCGGCATGATCCGGCATCAGCTGGCACGAGCCGGCACGAGCCGGCATGATCCGGCATCAGCTGGCACGAGCCGGCACGAGCCGGCATGATCCGGCATCAGCTGGCACGAGCCGGCACGAGCCGGCATGATCCGGCATGATCCGGCATCAGCTGGCACGAGCCGGCATGATCCGGCATCAGCTGGCACGAGCCGGCATGATCCGGCATCAGCTGGCACGAGCCGGCACGAGCCGGCATGATCCGGCATCAGCCGGCATGATCCGGCACGAGCCGGCATGATCCGGCATCAGCTGGCAGGAGCCGGCACGAACCGGCACGAGCCGGCATGATCCGGCATGATCCGGCATCAGCTGGCACGAGCCGGCATGATCCGGCATCAGCTGGCACGAGCCGGCACGAGCCGGCATGATCCGGCATCAGCTGGCACGAGCCGGCACGAGCCGGCATGATCCGGCATCAGCTGGCACGAGCCGGCATGATCCGGCACGAGCCGGCATGATCCGGCATCAGCTGGCACGAGCCGGCACGAGCCGGCATGATCCGGCATCAGCTGGCACGAGCCGGCACGAGCCGGCATGATCCGGCATCAGCTGGCACGAGCCGGCACGAGCCGGCATGATCCGGCATCAGCTGGCACGAGCCGGCACGAGCCGGCATGATCCGGCATGATCCGGCATCAGCTGGCACGAGCCGGCATGATCCGGCACGAGCCGGCATGATCCGGCATGATCCGGCATCAGCTGGCACGAGCCGGCATGATCCGGCATCAGCTGGCACGAGCCGGCACGAACCGGCACGAGCCGGCATGATCCGGCATCAGCTGGCACGAGCCGGCACGAGCCGGCATGATCCGGCACGAGCCGGCATGATCCGGCATCAGCTGGCACGAGCCGGCATGATCCGGCATCAGCTGGCACGAGCCGGCACGAGCCGGCATGATCCGGCATCAGCTGGCACGAGCCGGCACGAGCCGGCATGATCCGGCATCAGCTGGCACGAGCCGGCACGAGCCGGCATGATCCGGCATCAGCTGGCACGAGCCGGCACGAGCCGGCATGATCCGGCATCAGCTGGCACGAGCCGGCACGAGCCGGCATGATCCGGCATCAGCTGGCACGAGCCGGCACGAGCCGGCATGATCCGGCATCAGCTGGCACGAGCCGGCACGAGCCGGCATGATTCGGCATCAGCTGGCACGAGCCGGCATGATCCGGCACGAGCCGGCATGATCCGGCATCAGCTGGCACGAGCCGGCACGAGCCGGCATGATCCGGCATCAGCTGGCACGAGCCGGCACGAGCCGGCATGATCCGGCATCAGCTGGCACGAGCCGGCACGAGCCGGCATGATCCGGCATCAGCTGGCACGAGCCGGCACGAACCGGCACGAGCCGGCATGATCCGGCATGATCCGGCATCAGCTGGCACGAGCCGGCATGATCCGGCATCAGTTGGCACGAGCCGGCATGATCCGGCATCAGCTGGCACGAGCCGGCACGAGCCGGCATGATCCGGCATCAGCTGGCACGAGCCGGCATGATCCGGCATCAGCTGGCACGAGCCGGCACGAGCCGGCATGATCCGGCATCAGCTGGCACGAGCCGGCACGAACCGGCACGAGCCGGCATGATCCGGCATGATCCGGCATCAGCTGGCACGAGCCGGCATGATCCGGCATCAGCTGGCACGAGCCGGCACGAGCCGGCATGATCCGGCATCAGCTGGCACGAGCCGGCATGATCCGGCATCAGCTGGCACGAGCCGGCACGAGCCGGCATGATCCGGCATCAGCTGGCACGAGCCGGCACGAGCCGGCATGATCCGGCATCAGCTGGCACGAGCCGGCACGAGCCGGCATGATCCGGCATCAGCTGGCACGAGCCGGCATGATCCGGCACGAGCCGGCATGGTCCGGCATCAGCTGGCACGAGCCGGCATGATCCGGCATCAGCTGGCACGAGCCGGCACGAGCCGGCATGATCCGGCATGATCCGGCATCAGCTGGCACGAGCCGGCACGAGCCGGCATGATCCGGCATCAGCTGGCACGAGCCGGCACGAACCGGCACGAGCCGGCACGAGCCGGCATGATCCGGCATCAGCTGGCACGAGCCGGCACGAGCCGGCATGATCCGGCATCAGCTGGCACGAGCCGGCACGAGCCTGCATGATTCGGCATCAGCTGGCACAAGCCGGCATGATCCGGCACGAGCCGGCATGATCCGGCATCAGCTGGCACGAGCCGGCACGAGCCGGCATGATCCGGCATCAGCTGGCACGAGCCGGCACGAGCCGGCATGATCCGGCATCAGCTGGCACGAGCCGGCACGAGCCGGCATGATCCGGCATCAGCTGGCACGAGCCGGCACGAACCGGCACGAGCCGGCATGATCCGGCATGATCCGGCATCAGCTGGCACGAGCCGGCACGAGCCGGCATGATCCGGCATCAGCTGGCACGAGCCGGCATGATCCGGCATCAGCTGGCACGAGCCGGCACGAGCCGGCATGATCCGGCATCAGCTGGCACGAGCCGGCACGAACCGGCACGAGCCGGCATGATCCGGCATGATCCGGCATCAGCTGGCACGAGCCGGCATGATCCGGCATCAGCTGGCACGAGCCGGCACGAGCCGGCATGATCCGGCATCAGCTGGCACGAGCCGGCATGATCCGGCATCAGCTGGCACGAGCCGGCACGAGCCGGCATGATCCGGCATCAGCTGGCACGAGCCGGCACGAGCCGGCATGATCCGGCATCAGCTGGCACGAGCCGGCACGAACCGGCACGAGCCGGCACGAGCCGGCATGATCCGGCATCAGCTGGCACGAGCCGGCACGAGCCGGCATGATCCGGCATCAGCTGGCACGAGCCGGCACGAGCCGGCATGATCCGGCATCAGCTGGCACGAGCCGGCATGATCCGGCACGAGCCGGCATGGTCCGGCATCAGCTGGCACGAGCCGGCACGAGCCGGCATGATCCGGCATCAGCTGGCACGAGCCGGCACGAGCCGGCATGATCCGGCATCAGCTGGCACGAGCCGGCACGAACCGGCACGAGCCGGCATGATCCGGCATGATCCGGCATCAGCTGGCACGAGCCGGCATGATCCGGCACGAGCCGGCATGATCCGGCATCAGCTGGCACGAGCCGGCACGAACCGGCACGAGCCGGCATGATCCGGCTTGATCCGGCATCAGCTGGCACGAGCCGGCATGATCCGGCATCAGCTGGCACGAGCCGGCACGAGCCGGCATGATCCGGCATGATCCGGCATCAGCTGGCACGAGCCGGCATGATCCGGCACGAGCCGGCATGATCCGGCATCAGCTGGCACGAGCCGGCACGAGCCGGCATGATCCGGCATGATCCGGCATGATCCGGCATCAGCTGGCACGAGCCGGCATGAGCCGGCATGATCCGGCATCAGCTGGCACGAGCCGGCACGAGCCGGCATGATCCGGCATGATCCGGCATCAGCTGGCACGAGCCGGCATGATCCGGCACGAGCCGGCATGATCCGGCATCAGCTGGCACGAGCCGGCACGAACCGGCACGAGCCGGCATGATCCGGCTTGATCCGGCATCAGCTGGCACGAGCCGGCATGATCCGGCATCAGCTGGCACGAGCCGGCACGAGCCGGCATGATCCGGCATGATCCGGCATCAGCTGGCACGAGCCGGCATGATCCGGCACGAGCCGGCATGATCCGGCATCAGCTGGCACGAGCCGGCACGAGCCGGCATGATCCGGCATGATCCGGCATGATCCGGCATCAGCTGGCACGAGCCGGCACGAGCCGGCATGATCCGGCATCAGCTGGCACGAGCCGGCACGAACCGGCACGAGCCGGCACGAGCCGGCATGATCCGGCATCAGCTGGCACGAGCCGGCATGATCCGGCATCAGCTGGCACGAGCCGGCATGATCCGGCACGAGCCGGCATGATCCGGCATGAGCTGGCACGAGCCGGCATGATCCGGCACGAGCCGGCATGATCCGGCATCAGCTGGCACGAGCCGGCACGAGCCGGCATGATCCGGCATCAGCTGGCACGAGCCGGCACGAGCCGGCATGATCCGGCATCAGCTGGCACGAGCCGGCACGAGCCGGCATGATCCGGCATCAGCTGGCACGAGCCGGCATGATCCGGCACGAGCCGGCATGATCCGGCATCAGCTGGCACGAGCCGGCACGATCCGGCATCAGCTGGCACGAGCCGGCACGAGCCGGCATGATCCGGCATGATCCGGCATCAGCTGGCACGAGCCGGCATGATCCGGCACGAGCCGGCATGATCCGGCATCAGCTGGCACGAGCCGGCACGAGCCGGCATGATCCGGCATCAGCTGGCACGAGCCGGCACGAGCCGGCATGATCCGGCATCAGCTGGCACGAGCCGGCACGAACCGGCACGAGCCGGCATGATCCGGCATGATCCGGCATCAGCTGGCACGAGCCGGCATGATCCGGCACGAGCCGGCATGATCCGGCATCAGCTGGCACGAGCCGGCACGAGCCGGCATGATCCGGCATGATCCGGCATCAGCTGGCACGAGCCGGCATGATCCGGCACGAGCCGGCATGATCCGGCATCAGCTGGCACGAGCCGGCACGAGCCGGCATGATCCGGCATCAGCTGGCACGAGCCGGCACGAGCCGGCATGATCCGGCATGATCCGGCATCAGCTGGCACGAGCCGGCATGATCCGGCACGAGCCGGCATGATCCGGCATCAGCTGGCACGAGCCGGCATGATCCGGCATCAGTTGGCACGAGCCGGCATGATCCGGCATCAGCTGGCACGAGCCGGCATGATCCGGCATCAGCTGGCACGAGCCGGCATGATCCGGCACGAGCCGGCATGATCCGGCATGAGCTGGCACGAGCCGGCATGATCCGGCACGAGCCGGCATGATCCGGCATCAGCTGGCACGAGCCGGCACGAGCCGGCATGATCCGGCATCAGCTGGCACGAGCCGGCACGAGCCGGCATGATCCGGCATCAGCTGGCACGAGCCGGCACGAGCCGGCATGATCCGGCATCAGCTGGCACGAGCCGGCATGATCCGGCACGAGCCGGCATGATCCGGCATCAGCTGGCACGAGCCGGCACGATCCGGCATCAGCTGGCACGAGCCGGCACGAGCCGGCATGATCCGGCATGATCCGGCATCAGCTGGCACGAGCCGGCATGATCCGGCACGAGCCGGCATGATCCGGCATCAGCTGGCACGAGCCGGCATGATCCGGCATGATCCGGCATCAGCTGGCACGAGCCGGCACGACCCGGCATGATCCGGCATCAGCTGGCACGAGCCGGCACGAACCGGCACGAGCCGGCACGAGCCGGCATGATCCGGCATCAGCTGGCACGAGCCGGCATGATCCGGCACGAGCCGGCATGATCCGGCATCAGCTGGCACGAGCCGGCACGAGCCGGCATCAGCTGGCACGAGCCGGCATGATCCGGCATGATCCGGCATCAGCTGGCACGAGCCGGCATGATCCGGCACGAGCCGGCATGATCCGGCATCAGCTGGCACGAGCCGGCATGATCCGGCATGATCCGGCACCAGCTGGCACGAGCCGGCATGATCCGGCATCAGCTGGCACGAGCCGGCACGAACCGGCACGAGCCGGCACGAGCCGGCATGATCCGGCATCAGCTGGCACGAGCCGGCACGAGCCGGCATGATCCGGCATCAGCTGGCACGAGCCGGCACGAACCGGCACGACCCGGCATGATCCGGCATGATCCGGCATCAGCTGGCACGAGCCGGCATGATCCGGCACGAGCCGGCATGATCCGGCATCAGCTGGCACGAGCCGGCACGAGCCGGCATGATCCGGCATGATCCGGCATCAGCTGGCACGAGCCGGCATGATCCGGCACGAGCCGGCATGATCCGGCATCAGCTGGCACGAGCCGGCACGAGCCGGCATGATCCGGCATCAGCTGGCACGAGCCGGCACGAGCCGGCATGATCCGGCATGATCCGGCATCAGCTGGCACGAGCCGGCATGATCCGGCACGAGCCGGCATGATCCGGCATCAGCTGGCACGAGCCGGCACGAGCCGGCATGATCCGGCATGATCCGGCATCAGCTGGCACGAGCCGGCACGAGCCGGCATGATCCGGCATCAGCTGGCACGAGCCGGCACGAGCCGGCATGATCCGGCATCAGCTGGCACGAGCCGGCACGAACCGGCACGAGCCGGCACGAGCCGGCATGATCCGGCATCAGCTGGCACGAGCCGGCACGAGCCGGCATGATCCGGCATCAGCTGGCACGAGCCGGCACGAGCCGGCATGATCCGGCATCAGCTGGCACGAGCCGGCACGAACCGGCACGAGCCGGCATGATCCGGCATGATCCGGCATCAGCTGGCACGAGCCGGCATGATCCGGCACGAGCCGGCATGATCCGGCATCAGCTGGCACGAGCCGGCACGAGCCGGCATGATCCGGCATCAGCTGGCACGAGCCGGCACGAGCCGGCATGATCCGGCATGATCCGGCATCAGCTGGCACGAGCCGGCATGATCCGGCACGAGCCGGCATGATCCGGCATCAGCTGGCACGAGCCGGCATGATCCGGCATCAGCTGGCACGAGCCGGCACGAGCCGGCATGATCCGGCATCAGCTGGCACGAGCCGGCACGAGCCGGCATGATCCGGCATCAGCTGGCACGAGCCGGCACGAACCGGCACGAGCCGGCATGATCCGGCATGATCCGGCATCAGCTGGCACGAGCCGGCATGATCCGGCATCAGCTGGCACGAGCCGGCACGAACCGGCACGAGCCGGCATGATCCGGCATGATCCGGCATCAGCTGGCACGAGCCGGCATGATCCGGCACGAGCCGGCATGATCCGGCATCAGCTGGCACGAGCCGGCACGAACCGGCACGAGCCGGCACGAGCCGGCATGATCCGGCATCAGCTGGCACGAGCCGGCACGAGCCGGCATGATCCGGCATGATCCGGCATCAGCTGGCACGAGCCGGCATGATCCGGCACGAGCCGGCATGATCCGGCATCAGCTGGCACGAGCCGGCACGAGCCGGCATGATCCGGCATCAGATGGCTTGATCCGGCATCAGCTGGCACGAGCCGGCACGAACCGGCACGAGCCGGCACGAGCCGGCATGATCCGGCATCAGCTGGCACGAGCCGGCACGAGCCGGCACGAGCCGGCATGATCCGGCATCAGCTAGCACGAGCCGGCACGAACCGGCACGAGCCGGCATGATCCGGCACGAGCCGGCATGATCCGGCATCAGCCGGCACGAGCCGGCATGATCCGGCATCAGCTGGCACGAGCCGGCACGAGCCGGCATGATCCGGCATCAGCCGGCATGATCCGGCATCAGCTGGCACGAGCCGGCACGAACCGGCACGAGCCGGCATGATCCGGCATGATCCGGCATCAGCTGGCACGAGCCGGCATGATCTGGCATCAGCTGGCACGAGCCGGCATGATCCGGCATCAGCTGGCACGAGCCGGCACGAGCCGGCATGATCCGGCATCAGCTGGCACGAGCCGGCACGAGCCGGCATGATCCGGCATCAGCTGGCACGAGCCGGCACGAGCCGGTATGATCCGGCATCAGCTGGCATGAGCCGGCACGAACCGGCACGAGCCGGCATGATCCGGCATGATCCGGCATCAGCTGGCACGAGCCGGCATGATCCGGCATCAGCTGGCACGAGCCGGCACGAGCCGGCATGATCCGGCATCAGCTGGCACGAGCCGGCACGAACCGGCACGAGCCGACACGAGCCGGCATGATCCGGCATCAGCTGGCACGAGCCGGCACGAGCCGGCATGAGCCGGCATGATCCGGCATCAGCTGGCACGAGCCGGCACGAGCCGGCATGATCCGGCATCAGCTGGCACGAGCCGACATGATCCGGCACGAGCCGGCATGATCCGGCATCAGCTGGCACGAGCCGGCACGAGCCGGCATGATCCGGCATCAGCTGGCACGAGCCGGCACGAGCCGGCATGATCCGGCATCAGCTGGCACGAGCCGGCACGAGCCGGCATGATCCGGCATCAGCTGGCACGAGCCGGCACGAGCCGGCATGATCCGGCATCAGCTGGCACGAGCCGGCACGAGCCGGCATGATCCGGCATCAGCTGGCACGAGCCGGCATGATCCGGCATCAGCTGGCACGAGCCGGCACGAGCCGGCATGATCCGGCATGATCCGGCATCAGCTGGCATCAGCTGGCACGAGCCGGCATGATCCGGCATCAGCTGGCACGAGCCGGCACGAACCGGCACGAGCAGGCATGATCCGGCATGATCCGGCATCAGCTGGCACGAGCCGGCATGATCCGGCACGAGCCGGCATGATCCGGCATCAGCTGGCACGAGCCGGCACGAACCGGCACGAGCCGGCATGATCCGGCATGATCCGGCATCAGCTGGCACGAGCCGGCATGATCCGGCATCAGCTGGCACGAGCCGGCACGAGCCGGCATGATCCGGCATCAGCTGGCACGAGCCGGCACGAGCCGGCATGATCCGGCATCAGCTGGCACGAGCCGGCATGATCCGGCACGAGCCGGCATGATCCGGCATCAGCTGGCACGAGCCGGCACGAGCCGGCATAATCCGGCATCAGCTGGCACGAGCCGGCACGAGCCGGCATGATCCGGCATCAGCTGGCACGAGCCGGCACGAGCCGGCATGATCCGGCATCAGCTGGCACGAGCCGGCACGAGCCGGCATGATCCGGCATCAGCTGGCACGAGCCGGCACGAGCCGGCATGATCCGGCATCAGCTGGCACGAGCCGGCATGATCCGGCATCAGCTGGCACGAGCCGGCACGAGCCGGCATGATCCGGCATGATCCGGCATGATCCGGCATCAGCTGGCATCAGCTGGCACGAGCCGGCATGATCCGGCATCAGCTGGCACGAGCCGGCATGATCCGTAACGAGCCGGCATGATCCGGCATCAGCTGGCACGAGCCGGCACGAGCCGGCATGATCCGGCATCAGCTGGCACGAGCCGGCATGATCCGGCACGAGCCGGCATGATCCGGCATCAGCTGGCACGAGCCGGCACGAGCCGGCATGATCCGGCATCAGCTGGCACGAGCCGGCACGAGCCGGCATGATCCGGCATCAGCTGGCACGAGCCGGCACGAGCCGGCATGATCCGGCATCAGCTGGCTCGTGCCAGCTGATGCCGGATCATGCCGGCTCGTGCCAGCTGATGCCGGATCATGCCGGATCATGCCGGCTCGTGCCGGCTCGTGCCAGCTGATGCCGGATCATGCCGGCTAGTGCCGGCTCGTGCCGGTTCGTGCCGGCTCGTGCCAGGGATCATGCCGGCTCGTGCCGGCTCGTGCCAGCTGATGCCGGATCATGCCGGCTCGTGCCAGCTGATGCCGGATCATGCCGGCTCGTGCCGGCTCGTGCCAGCTGATGCCGGATCATGCCGGCTCGTGCCAGCTGATGCCGGATCATGCCGGCTCGTGCCGGCTCGTGCCAGCTGATGCCGGATCATGCCGGATCATGCCGGCTCGTGCCGGCTCGTGCCAGCTGATGCCGGATCATGCCGGCTCGTGCCGGCTCGTGCCAGCTGATGCCGGATCATGCCGGCTCGTGCCAGCTGATGCCGGATCATGCCGGATCATGCCGGCTCGTGCCAGCTGATGCCGGATCATGCCGGATCATGCCGGCTCGTGCCGGCTCGTGCCAGCTGATGCCGGATCATGCCGGCTCGTGCCGGATCATGCCGGCTCGTGCCAGCTAATGCCGGATCATGCCGGATCATGCCGGCTCGTGCCGGCTCGTGCCAGCTGATGCCGGATCATGCCGGCTCGTGCCGGCTCGTGCCAGCTGATGCCGGATCATGCCGGCTCGTGCCGGCTCGTGCCAGCTGATGCCGGATCATGCCGGATCATGCCGGCTCGTGCCGGCTCGTGCCAGCTGATGCCTGATCATGCCGGCTCGTGCCGGATCATGCCGGCTCGTGCCGGCTCGTGCCAGCTGATGCCGGATCATGCCGGCTCGTGCCAGCTGATGCCGGATCATGCCGGATCATGCCGGCTCGTGCCGGCTCGTGCCAGCTGATGCCGGATCATGCCGGCTCGTGCCGGATCGCCGGCTCGTGCCGGATCATGCCGGCTCGTGCCGGATCATGCCGGCTCGTGCCAGCTGATGCCGGATCATGCCGGATCATGCCGGCTCGTGCCGGCTCGTGCCAGCTGATGCCGGATCATGCCGGCTCGTGCCGGCTCGTGCCAGCTGATGCCGGATCATGCCGGCTCGTGCCGGCTCGTGCCAGCTGATGCCGGATCATGCCGGTTCGTGCCGGCTCGTGCCAGCTGATGCCGGATCATGCCGGCTCGTGCCGGATCATGCCGGCCCGTGCCGGCTCGTGCCAGCTGATGCCGGATCATGCCGGCTCGTGCCGGATCATGCCGGCTCGTGCCAGCTGATGCCGGATCATGCCGGCTCGTGCCGGCTCGTGCCAGCTGATGCCGGATCATGCCGGCTCGTGCCAGCTGATGCCGGATCATGCCGGCTCGTGCCAGCTGATGCCGGATCATGCCGGATCATGCCGGCTCGTGCCAGCTGATGCCGGATCATGCCGGATCATGCCGGCTCGTGCCAGCTGATGCCGGATCATGCCGGATCATGCCGGCTAGTGCCGGCTCGTGCCAGCTGATGCCGGATCATGCCGGCTCGTGCCGGATCATGCCGGCTCGTGCCAGCTAATGCCGGATCATGCCGGATCATGCCGGCTCGTGCCGGCTCGTGCCAGCTGATGCCGGATCATGCCGGCTCGTGCCGGCTCGTGCCGGCTCGTGCCGGCTCGTGCCGGCTCGTGCCAGCTGATGCCGGATCATGCCGGCTCGTGCCGGCTCGTGCCAGCTGATGCCGGATCATGCCGGCTCGTGCCAGCTGATGCCGGATCATGCCGGCTCGTGCCGGCTCGTGCCAGCTGATGCCGGATCATGCCGGATCATGCCGGCTCGTGCCGGCTCGTGCCAGCTGATGCCGGATCATGCCGGCTCGTGCCGGCTCGTGCCAGCTGATGCCGGATCATGCCGGCTCGTGCCAGCTGATGCCGGATCATGCCGGATCATGCCGGCTCGTGCCAGCTGATGCCGGATCATGCCGGATCATGCCGGCTCGTGCCGGCTCGTGCCAGCTGATGCCGGATCATGCCGGCTCGTGCCGGATCATGCCGGCTCGTGCCAGCTAATGCCGGATCATGCCGGATCATGCCGGCTCGTGCCGGCTCGTGCCAGCTGATGCCGGATCATGCCGGCTCGTGCCGGCTCGTGCCAGCTGATGCCGGATCATGCCGGCTCGTGCCGGCTCGTGCCAGCTGATGCCGGATCATGCCGGATCATGCCGGCTCGTGCCGGCTCGTGCCAGCTGATGCCTGATCATGCCGGCTCGTGCCGGATCATGCCGGCTAGTGCCGGCTCGTGCCAGCTGATGCCGGATCATGCCGGCTCGTGCCAGCTGATGCCGGATCATGCCGGATCATGCCGGCTCGTGCCGGCTCGTGCCAGCTGATGCCGGATCATGCCGGCTCGTGCCGGATCATGCCGGCTCGTGCCGGATCATGCCGGCTCGTGCCGGATCATGCCGGCTCGTGCCGGATCATGCCGGCTCGTGCCAGCTGATGCCGGATCATGCCGGATCATGCCGGCTCGTGCCGGCTCGTGCCAGCTGATGCCGGATCATGCCGGCTCGTGCCGGCTCGTGCCAGCTGATGCCGGATCATGCCGGCTCGTGCCGGCTCGTGCCAGCTGATGCCGGATCATGCCGGTTCGTGCCGGCTCGTGCCAGCTGATGCCGGATCATGCCGGCTCGTGCCGGATCATGCCGGCTCGTGCCGGCTCGTGCCAGCTGATGCCGGATCATGCCGGCTCGTGCCGGATCATGCCGGCTCGTGCCAGCTGATGCCGGATCATGCCGGCTCGTGCCGGCTCGTGCCAGCTGATGCCGGATCATGCCGGCTCGTGCCAGCTGATGCCGGATCATGCCGGCTCGTGCCAGCTGATGCCGGATCATGCCGGATCATGCCGGCTCGTGCCAGCTGATGCCGGATCATGCCGGATCATGCCGGCTCGTGCCAGCTGATGCCGGATCATGCCGGATCATGCCGGCTAGTGCCGGCTCGTGCCAGCTGATGCCGGATCATGCCGGCTCGTGCCGGATCATGCCGGCTCGTGCCAGCTAATGCCGGATCATGCCGGATCATGCCGGCTCGTGCCGGCTCGTGCCAGCTGATGCCGGATCATGCCGGCTCGTGCCGGCTCGTGCCAGCTGATGCCGGATCATGCCGGCTCGTGCCGGCTCGTGCCAGCTGATGCCGGATCATGCCGGATCATGCCGGCTCGTGCCGGCTCGTGCCAGCTCGTGCCGGCTCGTGCCAGCTGATGCCGGATCATGCCGGCTCGTGCCAGCTGATGCCGGATCATGCCGGATCATGCCGGCTCGTGCCGGCTCGTGCCAGCTGATGCCGGATCATGCCGGCTCGTGCCGGATCATGCCGGCTCGTGCCAGCTGATGCCGGATCATGCCGGATCATGCCGGCTCGTGCCGGCTCATGCCAGCTGATGCCGGATCATGCCGGCTCGTGCCGGCTCGTGCCAGCTGATGCCGGATCATGCCGGCTCGTGCCGGATCATGCCGGCTCGTGCCGGTTCGTGCCGGCTCGTGCCAGCTGATGCCGGATCATGCCGGCTCGTGCCGGCTCGTGCCAGCTGATGCCGGATCATGCCGGCTCGTGCCGGCTCGTGCCAGCTGATGCCGGATCATGCCGGATCATGCCGGCTCGTGCCGGCTCGTGCCAGCTGATGCCGGATCATGCCGGCTCGTGCCGGATCATGCCGGCTCGTGCCGGCTCGTGCCAGCTGATGCCGGATCATGCCGGCTCGTGCCGGATCATGCCGGCTCGTGCCAGCTGATGCCGGATCATGCCGGATCATGCCGGCTCGTGCCGGCTCGTGCCAGCTGATGCCGGATCATGCCGGCTCGTGCCGGCTCGTGCCAGCTGATGCCGGATCATGCCGGCTCGTGCCGGCTCGTGCCAGCTGATGCCGGATCATGCCGGATCATGCCGGCTCGTGCCGGCTCGTGCCAGCTGATGCCGGATCATGCCGGCTCGTGCCGGATCATGCCGGCTCGTGCCGGCTCGTGCCAGCTGATGCCGGATCATGCCGGCTCGTGCCGGATCATGCCGGCTCGTGCCAGCTGATGCCGGATCATGCCGGATCATGCCGGCTCGTGCCGGCTCGTGCCAGCTGATGCCGGATCATGCCGGCTCGTGCCGGCTCGTGCCAGCTGATGCCGGATCATGCCGGATCGTGCCGGATCATGCCGGCTCGTGCCGGCTCGTGCCAGCTGATGCCGGATCATGCCGGCTCGTGCCGGATCATGCCGGCTCGTGCCAGCTGATGCCGGATCATGCCGGATCATGCCGGCTCGTGCCGGCTCGTGCCAGCTGATGCCGGATCATGCCGGCTCGTGCCGGCTCGTGCCAGCTGATGCCGGATCATGCCGGCTCGTGCCGGATCATGCCGGCTCGTGCCAGCTGATGCCGGATCATGCCGGATCATGCCGGCTCGTGCCGGCTCGTGCCAGCTGATGCCGGATCATGCCGGCTCGTGCCGGCTCGTGCCAGCTGATGCCGGATCATGCCGGCTCGTGCCGGCTCGTGCCAGCTGATGCCGGATCATGCCGGCTCGTGCCGGCTCGTGCCAGCTGATGCCGGATCATGCCGGATCATGCCGGCTCGTGCCGGCTCGTGCCAGCTGATGCCGGATCATGCCGGCTCGTGCCGGATCATGCCGGCTCGTGCCGGCTCGTGCCAGCTGATGCCGGATCATGCCGGATCATGCCGGCTCGTGCCAGCTGATGCCGGATCATGCCGGCTCGTGCCGGATCATGCCGGCTCGTGCCAGCTGATGCCGGATCATGCCGGCTCGTGCCGGCTCGTGCCAGCTGATGCCGGATCATGCCGGCTCGTGCCGGCTCGTGCCAGCTGATGCCGGATCATGCCGGCTCGTGCCGGATCATGCCGGCTCGTGCCAGCTGATGCCGGATCATGCCGGCTCGTGCCGGCTCGTGCCAGCTGATGCCGGATCATGCCGGCTCGTGCCGGCTCGTGCCAGCTGATGCCGGATCATGCCGGCTCGTGCCAGCTGATGCCGGATCATGCCGGATCATGCCGGCTCGTGCCGGTTCGTGCCGGCTCGTGCCAGCTGATGCCGGATCATGCCGCCTCGTGCCGGCTCGTGCCAGCTGATGCCGGATCATGCCGGCTCGTGCCGGCTCGTGCCAGCTGATGCCGGATCATGCCGGCTCGTGCCGGATCATGCCGGCTCGTGCCAGCTGATGCCGGATCATGCCGGCTCGTGCCGGCTCGTGCCAGCTGATGCCGGATCATGCCGGCTCGTGCCGGCTCGTGCCAGCTGATGCCGGATCATGCCGGCTCGTGCCAGCTGATGCCGGATCATGCCGGATCATGCCGGCTCGTGCCGGTTCGTGCCGGCTCGTGCCAGCTGATGCCGGATCATGCCGCCTCGTGCCGGCTCGTGCCAGCTGATGCCGGATCATGCCGGCTCGTGCCGGCTCGTGCCGGTTCGTGCCGGCTCGTGCCAGCTGATGCCGGATCATGCCGGCTCGTGCCGGCTCGTGCCAGCTGATGCCGGATCATGCCGGCTCGTGCCAGCTGATGCCGGATCATGCCGGATCATGCCGGTTCGTGCCGGCTCGTGCCGGATCATGCCGGCTCGTGCCGGCTCGTGCCAGCTGATGCCGGATCATGCCGGCTCGTGCCGGATCATGTCGGCTCGTGCCGGCTCGTGCCGGATCATGCCGGCTCGTGCCAGCTGATGCCGGATCATGCCGGATCATGCCGGCTCGTGCCGGCTCGTGCCAGCTGATGCCGGATCATGCCGGCTCGTGACAGCTGATGCCGGATCATGCCGGCTCGTGCCAGCTGATGCCGGATCATGCCGGCTCGTGCCGGCTCGTGCCGGTTCGTGCCGGCTCGTGCCAGCTGATGCCGGATCATGCCGGCTCGTGCCGGCTCGTGCCAGCTGATGCCGGATCATGCCGGCTCGTGCCGGCTCGTGCCAGCTGATGCCGGATCATGCCGGCTCGTGCCGGCTCGTGCCAGCTGATGCCGGATCATGCCGGCTCGTGCCGGCTCGTGCCAGCTGATGCCGGATCATGCCGGCTCGTGCCGGCTCGTGCCGGTTCGTGCCGGCTCGTGCCAGCTGATGCCGGATCATGCCGGCTCGTGCCGGCTCGTGCCAGCTGATGCCGGATCATGCCGGCTCGTGCCGGCTCGTGCCAGCTGATGCCGGATCATGCCGGCTCGTGCCGGCTCGTGCCAGCTGATGCCGGATCATGCCGGCTCGTGCCGGCTCGTGCCAGCTGATGCCGGATCATGCCGGCTCGTGCCGGCTCGTGCCGGTTCGTGCCGGCTCGTGCCAGCTGATGCCGGATCATGCCGGCTCGTGCCGGCTCGTGCCAGCTGATGCCGGATCATGCCGGCTCGTGCCGGCTCGTGCCAGCTGATGCCGGATCATGCCGGCTCGTGCCGGCTCGTGCCAGCTGATGCCGGATCATACCGGCTCGTGCCGGCTCGTGCCAGCTGATGCCGGATCATGCCGGCTCGTGCCAGCTGATGCCGGATCATGCCGGCTCGTGCCGGCTCGTGCCAGCTGATGCCGGATCATGCCGGCTCGTGCCGGCTCGTGCCAGCTGATGCCGGATCATGCCGGCTCGTGCCGGCTCGTGCCGGCTCGTGCCGGTTCGTGCCGGCTCGTGCCAGCTGATGCCGGATCATGCCGGCTCGTGCCGGCTCGTGCCAGCTGATGCCGGATCATGCCGGCTCGTGCCGGCTCGTGCCAGCTGATGCCGGATCATGCCGGCTCGTGCCGGCTCGTGCCAGCTGATGCCGGATCATGCCGGCTCGTGCCGGCTCGTGCCAGCTGATGCCGGATCATGCCGGCTCGTGCCGGCTCGTGCCAGCTGATGCCGGATCATGCCGGCTCGTGCCGGCTCGTGCCGGTTCGTGCCGGCTCGTGCCAGCTGATGCCGGATCATGCCGGCTCGTGCCAGCTGATGCCGGATCATGCCGGCTCGTGCCGGCTCGTGCCAGCTGATGCCGGATCATGCCGGCTCGTGCCGGCTCGTGCCAGCTGATGCCGGATCATGCCGGCTCGTGCCGGCTCGTGCCAGCTGATGCCGGATCATGCCGGCTCGTGCCAGCTGATGCCGGATCATGCCGGCTCGTGCCGGATCATGCCGGCTCGTGCCAGCTGATGCCGGATCATGCCGGCTCGTGCCGGCTCGTGCCAGCTGATGCCGGATCATGCCGGCTCGTGCCGGCTCGTGCCAGCTGATGCCGGATCATGCCGGCTCGTGCCTTCTCGTGCCAGCTGATGCCGGATCATGCCGGCTCGTGCCGGCTCGTGCCGGCTCGTGCCAGCTGATGCCGGATCATGCCGGCTCGTGCCGGCTCGTGCCGGTTCGTGCCGGCTCGTGCCAGCTGATGCCGGATCATGCCGGCTCGTGCCGGCTCGTGCCAGCTGATGCCGGATCATGCCGGCTCGTGCCGGCTCGTGCCAGCTGATGCCGGATCATGCCGGATCATGCCGGCTCGAGCCGGCTCGTGCCAGCTGATGCCGGATCATGTCGGATCATGCCGGCTCGTGCCGGTTCGTGCCGGCTCGTGCCAGCTGATGCCGGATCATGCCGGCTCGTGCCGGCTCGTGCCAGCTGATGCCGGATCATGCCGGCTCGTGCCGGCTCGTGCCAGCTGATGCCGGATCATGCCGGCTCGTGCCAGCTGATGCCGGATCATGCCGGATCATGCCGGCTCGTGCCGGCTCGTGCCGGATCATGCCGGCTCGTGCCGGCTCGTGCCAGCTGATGCCGGATCATGCCGGCTCGTGCCGGATCATGTCGGCTCGTGCCGGCTCGTGCCAGCTGATGCCGGATCATGCCGGCTCGTGCCGGATCATGCCGGCTCGTGCCAGCTGATGCCGGATCATGCCGGATCATGCCGGATCATGCCGGCTCGTGCCGGCTCGTGCCAGCTGATGCCGGATCATGCCGGCTCGTGCCGGCTCGTGCCAGCTGATGCCGGATCATGCCGGCTCGTGCCGGCTCGTGCCAGCTGATGCCGGATCATGCCGGCTCGTGCCGGCTCGTGCCGGCTCGTGCCAGCTGATGCCGGATCATGCCGGCTCGTGCCGGCTCGTGCCAGCTGATGCCGGATCATGCCGGCTCGTGCCGGCTCGTGCCAGCTGATGCCGGATCATGCCGGCTCGTGCCGGCTCGTGCCAGCTGATGCCGGATCATGCCGGCTCGTGCCAGCTGATGCCGGATCATGCCGGCTCGTGCCGGATCATGCCGGCTCGTGCTAGCTGATGCCGGATCATGCCGGCTCGTGCCGGCTCGTGCCAGCTGATGCCGGATCATGCCGGCTCGTGCCGGCTCGTGCCGTTTCGTGCCGGCTCGTGCCAGCTGATGCCGGATCATGCCGGCTCGTGCCGGCTCGTGCCAGCTGATGCCGGATCATGCCGGCTCGTGCCGGCTCGTGCCGGTTCGTGCCGGCTCGTGCCAGCTGATGCCGGATCATGCCGGCTCGTGCCAGCTGATGCCGGATCATGCCGGCTCGTGCCGGCTCGTGCCAGCTGATGCCGGATCATGCCGGCTCGTGCCGGCTCGTGCCGGTTCGTGCCGGCTCGTGCCAGCTGATGCCGGATCATGCCGGCTCGTGCCGGCTCGTGCCAGCTGATGCCGGATCATGCCGGCTCGTGCCAGCTGATGCCGGATCATGCCGGCTCGTGCCGGCTCGTGCCAGCTGATGCCGGATCATGCCGGCTCGTGCCGGCTCGTGCCAGCTGATGCCGGATCATGCCGGATCATGCCGGCTCGTGCCGGCTCGTGCCAGCTGATGCCGGATCATGCCGGCTCGTGTCGGCTCGTGCCAGCTGATGCCGGATCATGCCGGATCATGCCGGCTCGTGCCGGCTCGTGCCAGCTGATGCCGGATCATGCCGGCTCGTGCCGGATCATGCCGGCTCGTGCCAGCTGATGCCGGATCATGCCGGATCATGCCGGCTCGTGCCGGTTCGTGCCGGCTCGTGCCAGCTGATGCCGGATCATGCCGGCTCGTGCCGGCTCGTGCCAGCTGATGCCGGATCATGCCGGCTCGTGCCGGCTCGTGCCAGCTGATGCCGGATCATGCCGGCTCGTGCCAGCTGATGCCGGATCATGCCGGCTCGTGCCGGCTCGTGCCAGCTGATGCCGGATCATGCCGGCTCGTGCCAGCTGATGCCGGATCATGCCGGCTCGTGCCGGCTCGTGCCGGTTCGTGCCGGCTCGTGCCAGCTGATGCCGGATCATGCCGGCTCGTGCCGGCTCGTGCCAGCTGATGCCGGATCATGCCGGCTCGTGCCGGCTCGTGCCGGTTCGTGCCGGCTCGTGCCAGCTGATGCCGGATCATGCCGGCTCGTGCCGGCTCGTGCCAGCTGATGCCGGATCATGCCGGCTCGTGCCGGATCATGCCGGCTCGTGCCAGCTGATGCCGGATCATGCCGGATCATGCCGGCTCGTGCCGGCTCGTGCCAGCTGATGCCGGATCATGCCGGCTCGTGCCGGCTCGTGCCAGCTGATGCCGGATCATGCCGGCTCGTGCCGGATCATGCCGGCTCGTGCCAGCTGATGCCGGATCATGCCGGATCATGCCGGCTCGTGCCGGCTCGTGCCAGCTGATGCCGGATCATGCCGGCTCGTGCCGGCTCGTGCCAGCTGATGCCGGATCATGCCGGCTCGTGCCGGATCATGCCGGCTCGTGCCGGATCATGCCGGCTCGTGCCAGCTGATGCCGGATCATGCCGGATCATGCCGGCTCGTGCCGGTTCGTGCCGGCTCGTGCCGGTTCGTGCCGGCTCGTGCCAGCTGATGCCGGATCATGCCGGCTCGTGCCGGATCATGCCGGCTCGTGCCAGCTGATGCCGGATCATGCCGGCTCGTGCCGGCTCGTGCCGGTTCGTGCCGGCTCGTGCCAGCTGATGCCGGATCATGCCGGCTCGTGCCGGCTCGTGCCGGTTCGTGCCGGCTCGTGCCAGCTGATGCCGGATCATGCCGGCTCGTGCCGGCTCGTGCCAGCTGATGCCGGATCATGCCGGCTCGTGCCGGCTCGTGCCGGTTCGTGCCGGCTCGTGCCAGCTGATGCCGGATCATGCCGGCTCGTGCCGGCTCGTGCCAGCTGATGCCGGATCATGCCGGCTCGTGCCGGCTCGTGCCAGCTGATGCCGGATCATGCCGGCTCGTGCCGGATCATGCCGGCTCGTGCCGGCTCGTGCCGGTTCGTGCCGGCTCGTGCCAGCTGATGCCGGATCATGCCGGCTCGTGCCGGCTCGTGCCAGCTGATGCCGGATCATGCCGGCTCGTGCCGGCTCGTGCCAGCTGATGCCGGATCATGCCGGCTCGTGCCTGCTCGTGCCGGTTCGTGCCGGCTCGTGCCAGCTGATGCCGGATCATGCCGGCTCGTGCCGGCTCGTGCCAGCTGATGCCGGATCATGCCGGCTCGTGCCGGCTCGTGCCGGTTCGTGCCGGCTCGTGCCAGCTGATGCCGGATCATGCCGGCTCGTGCCGGCTCGTGCCAGCTGATGCCGGATCATGCCGGCTCGTGCCAGCTGATGCCGGATCATGCCGGATCATGCCGGCTCGTGCCGGCTCGTGCCAGCTGATGCCGGATCATGCCGGCTCGTGCCGGATCATGCCGGCTCGTGCCAGCTGATGCCGGATCATGCCGGCTCGTGCCGGCTCGTGCCAGCTGATGCCGGATCATGCCGGCTCGTGCCGGCTCGTGCGTTTAACTTGTACTTAACTTTTATAGCAATCATATCAAACCTTATGCTATGAATATAATGTTCAAATTGGCATGCTAACAAAGCTTTTGACTATGCATGCGAAGGAGAAAAATGACATCACGCAATAATAACAGTTTGAATGTGTCCGTGCTTACTATTCACTTACAGGGACAATGTGTGATTGTAGGAGAAATCGCCATAAAATCGCCATAAAAAACAGGGGAAATTATTCTTGCAGTTGCCGACAGATCTCCCTTTCTCGTCAACGTATCTACACATAAATGTGTCTCTATTTTTTTGCAGTTGCCGAAGTCATGGTAATGGAGAGAGCCTTTATTCGTAAAAAACTTTTTTGTTTCACCATACGGGTATAAAAATCTAGCACCGCATTCGTGATCAGCCACCCCAAAAACTCCATAATTCCAATTTTCCCCGACCCCAAAAAGATCAGCGACCCCAAAAATTCCATAATTCCAATGACTTGTCTTGACTGTCTTTTTCGGATTTTAGTTTAATGACACATTTTATATTGCGTGTTTTCAGCCATAAAAACAAAACATTAAAGCTTAACCCAAGCCCAGATAATATTTATCCATGTTTTATTGGCCTCTTGTAGATTTTTCAACTACTATTATTGTTATTACTGTGGTGCGATTTTACAACTCGATCGCTTTGCCAAGAAAACGTCAGGAGGCGAAGCGATGTTTCGCTTAGTTTGAATTTTATATCTTTATCGCTTCGCCAGTTTAGGGTTGTAAGCTATAAATGGAAAATTGCTGAAAGACTGGAAATTTCAATGGAAATTTTCCAGTAAGAACTGTCAAAAGTGTACGCAGCTATAACATTTGCAATTTACAAATTTATACATGTTAGTTTCCGCGTGACACAGACAGACAACTTAGAAAAAAATGTTAGTCCCTTGTGTATTTGTCCGTAAAAAATGCACTTTCATCCGGGATAAAAATGTTTTTTCTCAAATGCAAATATGCAATTTTCTCCGGATGGAAGTTCATTGTTTCCTGTGGAATTGGACCCCGAATAAAAGACTCGGACCCATTTTTATCTTATTGCAATTGAGTACAAATACAATATCATCTTTTTCCATCCTTCTGCATCTCTTGTGGGCGGCCCTTCAGCATTTAATTTTAGGTCCAATTGATTCCACAAGTCATCGCTTTTGGTTCTGGCGTTAGCAGAATTAATTCTGCCACTAGCCAGCCCTTCATTATCTTCCATGAAGTCCATAAAAATCGTGAACTGTTGATGGGTAGTCCTTCTTACACCGCTCCTACAATGACACAAAACAATATATGGCTAAAAACTAAAAACGTTTTTCAATAAATATATACTCACATGTCGAAAATTTAATTTTTCTTATGGAAAAAAATGAACTGTCACAGCTGGCGATAACTATAACTTTATCGCCAAGATAGCGAAGCGTACGCCAGGCGAATCGCCTTATAAAATACCAACTTAGCGAAAAGTAGGCGATCGCCTGGCGAATCGCCTTATAAAATCCCACCACTGGTCAAGAAGCGTCATCGCCTCTTGGGAGAAAAAACCGAAATTTACCCCGAATTTCCCATACAAAATGACACCAACCGCACAAAGGGAACGATTTTTTTATTGCTTTTTTTAAAAAAATACGTACGAAAATGATTTTTTTTGTCCACATTGAAAATGTCTCCTCAACGTCTTTTGTTTGGTTGAAGAAGTTTTGATATTTTTTTGTGTTTTCACGAATTTTGCCGGTCGAATGAAATGGAAATTTATGAATCCGTTTTGCCTCGAGATCAGACGTTTGAGACTCTTTGTTGTTGGCTGATGAATATGATGAATACGAACGAAAACGTTTTTTGTGAATATCTCAAAAACTGTGCATCTTATCAGAGAAATACAAGAACAAAAGTTATTTAGGATATAATTCTACATAAAACTCCCATACATCAAAATCCGATTGGAATAAATTTTAAAAAATCTAATTGGAAAGTTTGACTTCAAAGTGGAATTTTGATACAACTGTTCGCCGTTCACTTAAATCACCATCCGGTTTTCAATAATTGCCAGATTGGCAATTATAGCTTTTGTTATGTTTTATAATGTTGAACTGATTTTATTAAAAAAAAAATTAGTCCCTGTTCTTTTGTGTAAACAGTCCTATTCTGGCGTTGTGACACTTAAGAAACAGGTAATAAGTGCATAGAATTTGAGGCTTTTGTGACCGAGTTGTGACTAATTATCGGTCACTGTAACCCCCGTCGCACACTTCAGCTAAGCTATGTGAGCGAGGCTAGCTATAGTTAAGCCCAAACCCCAATTACGCGTTCGTGCGTGCGGCACCCACGCGGTGAAGGTAAAAACTACGCATTTAAATGAGTAAATGTATAATTGCGCGTTGCTCAGACGCGTTGCCGCGTCCGTGCCGCGTAGAGTAGGCTCAGTTTCTACTTTTAGACGCGGTGACAACTACTAGATGCCAGAACAAAATCATGCCGCACGCACGAACGCGTAATTGGGGTTTAGGCTTTAAGGTGGGTTTAGAAACACGAGCATTTTCATTTTTACTGGCAAAGTGAGCGGGATAGCGAAATTCAAATTTACGTGCGCAAAAAGTCGATCACATCAGTGGGTCACACGTACTTTCCCTTCCACTTTATGGCGAACTGTCACTGCACATCACCTTCTCGCAGCAATACGTTTGTTATCACTTCAATTTCACCTAACAATATCACTTTGTGTGATGTTATAATTAATAACATAATGCGTAGCTTTCAAATAAACATCGAACTTAACCTTACTTTTGCTGGCTGCCATAATTCCCCATAATTCAGGGGTAAAATTTTGCTGGCAGGGCGGGGAAGTCCAATGTGTTTGTTGTTGTTTACTGCCATAACTTTCCTATCGTCGACGAAAATTATGGATAGTAAAACCAGTACATGCAAGCAAAATTTCCAGTAAAATT
Source organism: Chrysopilus asiliformis (assembly GCA_964034945.1). NCBI lineage: Eukaryota > Metazoa > Arthropoda > Insecta > Diptera > Rhagionidae > Chrysopilus > Chrysopilus asiliformis. Next base: position 34,086,382 of record OZ035960.1, on the reverse strand, counting down.
TTTACTGAGTGGTTTCCGGTCCCTTTCCCACTTGGTGAAAAAGTCATAAGAAATCTGGCATTTCGCTCACTTTGCCAGTAAAAATGAAAATGCTCGTGTTTCTAAACCCACCTTTACATGCAATTGGCACTTACACATTTATGTCCACAAAATACTACACTTTTGCAAACACCGATTCTACACTGTATAACGCCGAAAATATTTATATGTGAGTGTCAGCGATGCCAGCGAAGACTACGCGAGCGAGCTTAGTCCGTCTCGCCCATGACTACGCGATGTAGTTTCATAGTTTCGCTGAAGTGTGCGGTCACCAATGCAAATGCTAAGGATTTTACTTTCAGCGAGAAACTTAGCTCACGTAGTTCAGCTCGCTTAGCTGAAGTGTGCCACGGGGGTAAGTCGCCAGAATAGAGCTGAAAGTGTTAAATCGATTGATTTTTGAAGTGAAAACTTTAGCTAGAGATCTGAAATGCAAGTAACGTAAAGAGAAAGAATTGGTAAAAAAATGGGGAAAATCGGATAACTCCTTCCCCCTTTTCCCCTGAAAAATGAAGTTTTTGGCGATTTTCTCGAAAATATTTTACCACATCAAAAAAGTTTCAAAGAAAAAAGTGTTTAGGATACAATTTTACAGAATTCGGCCATATACCAAAATTCAATCTGACCACTCTTTCCTCCCTTTTTACATTTTTCAATAAAATTCCTGCCACTACGGGTTAGTTTTCGGTTCATAACACGAAAACCGTTTGAAATACCACCTTTATGTCTTTAAAGAAGTTGTAGAGAATTATATTTAGTATCTAACAGTAAAAATTTTCATTAAAAAAAGTAACCAAAAAAGGAGTTTTCTCGAATTTACCGAATCTTTTCCTCGTTGTATGAAATTTTTTTCTCGCGATCCTTTTTTTGAAAATTTCAGACAATTTCTCTACATTTTGCTATAAAGAGTGTGCATATATGTACGATAAACAGGTCAAAAGATATGAATTTTTGAAAAAAATGATTTCAGGCAAATCTGCAATGGAAAAAATCTTCGAAGAAAATCGAAAATCTTTGAGCGACATAAAACATCATAAATGTCGGTCGGTTGAATTTATGATATATGCATGAATTATGTAAAATTGTGTTCTAAACACTTTTCTCTTTGAAACGTTTTTGATGTGGTAAACTGTTTTCGAGAAAATCGCTAAAAACTTCAATTTTCAGGGGGAAAGCGGGAAGGAGTTATCGGTTTTTTCCTATTTTTTACCAATTCTTTCTCTTTACGTTACTCACATTTGTACCAAATTTTAAATCTCTAGCTTAAGTCGTTTAGAAAATCAAGAAATTTTGTTGAAAAAAAAAATAAAAAAAAATTTTTTTAAAAAAAGCTTTTATTAAAAAAGAATGCACTAAAAAGAAAAAAATAATTTTCTGGACGCTGTGTATCACAAATATAAAAGCTTTTTAAAAGCGAGATAAATTTTTTTTTTATTGTTTTATGCTTTATCTCGCTTTTTAAAAGCTTTTATATTTGTGATACACAGCGTCCAGAAAATTATTTTTTTCTTTTTAGTGCATTCTTTTTTAATAGAGTAAGTTCGGGTTTTGCGGTACACCTTCATTTATTTTCATAATAAACCACTAGTTTTTAAAGCAATTATGTTAGAATTTTGTTTACGATATCTCCAGAGGCTTGCCTATAATATTCCACAGCAATGTTGGCAATCATAAACATACAAACAAAAATATGATCAAAAAAATACACTAACTGAAAAAGTCGTCCTTCGAAAAATTGGCGGGTAATGTGGTATACTGTTTCTTCCATACAAATATTTAAGGCGGGTAATGTGGAATACTGTTTCATCCATTCAAATATTAAATATTTGTATGGAAGAAATAGTATGCCACATTAGCCGTTTTCACCATGACAAACCAAAAAAATGATTTCTTAGTCAAATTCGCCGCAATCCAAAAATGTTTCTTTCAAGAACCAAATGTGTTGTCTAAATAATCGTTCACTGATTCACAGTTAAAAAAACAACTTAAAGTTGGCTTTCGAGATTCACTTGAATGTGAGACAATAAAATTTTGATTTTGCTCAAAAACGTTTTTCAGAAAATTCCGGTATAACCTGATAAAACAAGGACTTGTCAACACCAACAATGGTTACCGAATTTCACAAATAACAGTTTTGTATGTTTGATTTTGCGATGCGACATCTCATATCCGAGAAATGATGGTGTACCACATTACCCGAACTTACTCTAAAAGCTTTTTTTTAAAAAAAAAAATTTTTATTTTTTTTTCTCTTTTTTTGTACATTGTATACTACATTGTTAATTCATATTTAGTTTATTGTTACATATTTATATTGTTAAACAGTTATATTTCTAAGTCAGATGGTCATATGTACCTGTTGGTAAATAAATTAATAAAAAAAACTCCCATACATCAAAATCCGATGGGGATAAATTTTAAAAAATCTTATTGAAAAGTTTCACTTCAAAGTGGAATTTTGATACAACTGTTCGCTGTTCACTTAAATCACCATACGGGTTTTCAATAATTGCCAGATTGGCAATTATAGCTTTTGTTATGTTTTGTTTATAAAATGATTTACTATCAGATCAATAAGGAATTCTCTTATTGAATCAGACAATCTTCCATTATTTTTATACGATTTCCTTCATCAGTTGAACGAAGTAATTCAGTCAAAGAAAATTTGTGAGTTCGTTCAGGATGTAAATTTGATGAATATTTCCGTTTAGGGGATATAGCATTATTTAACTCTGGTTGAAGGCTATCATTCGTCGAAGTGCGCAATTTTTTAAAAAAAAAAGCAGGTGTCTGTCTCGTAGAGACGGCCAGAAGACGTGGATCCGCCTACAACGATCGCCAATAGATATTTAAGTAAGAAATTTTAGTGAAAAGGAAATTAAGGAAACAAATTTTTATTTAAAACATAACAAAGGCTATAATTGCCAATCTGGAAATTATTGAAAATCCGTACACGGTAAAAACTGGAGTCTAATTTTAAGACTTTTTCCTTCAATTTTTTAAACTTTTGAAAGTTTAGTGGAATTTTAAACTATTTTCTCTAAATTTAAAACTTTTTGAAAGTTTCGAGTATATTTTAGTCGAAAAGTTTAATATTTAGTGAGTTTCGGTTTATTTTTAAGACTATAGTTTAAAAAGTAAACTTTTTCTTTCTTAAGAATTTGTTTTAAACCTCTCCGCCTTATTTCTAAACTTTTAATAGAAATATTAGACCTATAAGTATGAGAACTAAACCTTGTAAGTTTTACTTCAATTCGGATAAAATTGAATTAAACTTTTTGTCTAATATTTAGTCTTTTCAGTTTATTTTTCTTTTTCAAATTCATCAGTCGGTCGGTCCATTTTTAGAAAAGTCGCGATGCTCGAATTCGACTTTTCGGTCTAAAAACAAAACTTCAAGGTTTCACATTTAAACTTCAAAGTCTACAATTTATTCGGTTTTAGAAAATTGTGACTACTTTTTAATCATTTCAGCCTATAATTAAAACTCATTATTCTAAAATTTAGAAAGTAAAGTCTGGAATTGGTTTATTTTAGAAGTCTGAGTATATTTCCTATACATATTAATCTAAAATTAAGAATTTAATTTGCGGGCGTGGATGGCTCAGTCAGCTAAGTGCTTGCCTTGTGATCGAGTGGAGCAGTGGTTCAAATCCCACTCAGGGCAAAAATAATTCGGCTTGAGTTTGAATTTGGAATTTTTCTGCTCATGGACCTAAACACTTCGGCATTAGAGGCAATTTGCCTAAGCTCCTGATAAACAAAAAAAAAAAGTTTGAAATTTAAACTTCGAAGTCTAAATTTGAGTCAGTTTTAGAAAATTGTAACTACTTTTTTAATAATTTCAGTTTGAAATTAAAACTTTTAAGTCTTAAATTTATACCGGATAGTATTATTTACCCGGATAATTTACGAATTTTAGAAGTTTATGAATATTTTTTAACCATTCCAGTCTTAATTTAAGACTCAGACATCTTAAACTTAAACCGTAAGGTTTTAATTTGAGAATTTTTAGAAATTTGAAACTAATTTTTAGATTTTTTTAGACTAAAATTTAAATTTTAATACCTTAAATTTAGACCGGATAATACTATTTAAAAGGAAAATAATTTCAAACTTTTAAGTTTGATTTTTAGGCTCAAAAAGGTGTTGACCTATATGTAGGAAAAAAAGTCTTAAAATTAGACTCCAGTTTTTACCGTGTGGCGTAATTCATTTTTGGCCCCGACGATTGATTCGATGCGTTACAAGCTGTATACTAAATCTTATATACTTCTCATCGATTCTCATATCATATCATACTAATCATATTAATATATAAAAATGAGTTGGTGTCTGTCTGTCTGTCTGTTCCTCTTTCACGCAAAAACGGCTGAACCGATTGACTTGAAATTTGGCATGAGTGTCTGTGGTAGTTCTGATTCCAAAATAGGCATACGGAAAAGCAGCGCGTGGGGTGGGGGGAGTAAGGGGAGGGGGTAAAGTGATTTCGAAACTTAGTTTTTGCGCTATGTTACTCTTTCGCGGGGAAACTACCGAGCCGATTGGCCTGAAGTTTAGCTTCAACATAGACCATCAAAAAAAAAAATTGAAAAAACTTAACCCGGCACTGACGGGTATACAAACTAGTAGAGTATAAAAATACAAAAACAGTAGGGGTATTCACATTTGCTTTAAAAATAACTGTTATCGCTGTAAAATAGTACAGTGGTGGCTCGATAATTCGGACACTTGGTAATTCGGACGCCTCAGTAATCCGGACAGAAAGTTTTTAATATTAAAGACTCTGTAATTCGGACATAAGGCAAAAAGTCTGACTCAGTAATCCGGACACTAGATAAAAAATTGTGTTTGAACCTGTCACATATGTTCAACAAAGACTTCTCACGATTAACGATATAATACGAATACAAATACGTATATGTATGTAGGTAGAATTTGGTTATGTTTATTCAGTTTCCTTCATATTCTTGTTCAGAGAAAGTTGTTTTTTCAAAAACTAACTATGGCTTTAATTAATAAAATTAAACACAACTTCCTAACAATAAAAGAAAAACTTGAAATTTTAAATAAATTAAAGAAAGGCAATAGAGTGTGAAGTCCCTCCGTCCGTCAGTCCGTCTGTCCGTCCGTCTGTGGCGCGGATTGCGGGATTGAGCTACAGACTTGAAATTTTGCTCAGATCCGTTTTTCGTAAAATGCGAGGCAGAGTTCGTTAATGGGCAAAAATGGACCATTAGGGGGGGTACCGTTTTTTGCGAATATCTCAAAAACGGTGCATCTTATCAAAAAAGTGCAAGAACAAAAGTTATTTAGGATATGATTCTACATAAAACTCCCATACATCAAAATCCGATTGGAATAAGTTTTAAAAAATTTGACTTCAAAATGGAATTTTGATACAACTGTTCGCCGTTCACTTAAACTTCGAACAATGCCATATTACCATACAGGTTTTCAATAATTGCCAGATTTGCAATTATAGCTTTTGTTATGTTTAAATCAAAAATTACGATGGAAATATATAGGTTTTAGTAATTCGGAGAAATCGATAATTCGGACAACGTCCGGTTTGCAATTGTCCGAATTATCGAGCCACCACTGTATTAATATTTCCTTCAAACCGTGAACATACTTTCTCGAGGCTATAGTAAAATCAAAAAGATACCTATATTTTTACTCACATGTTTTCACTTTATTCGTTTTTTTCTTTTCGGAAATCACTCTAATTATTTAGTTGCCATGTATTTTGTTGTTGTTTACAAAACTTTAACAAATAATACAATTTTACTACGGTAACAGCTATTTTAATAGCAAATGTGAATACCTCTGATAAAAAAATTTTGTTTAATATTACATAATTTTAATAAGCAGTTGTACAAGTGGTGCTAATTTTTCGCCAGATTCTATTCGATTAGTTCAAAAGTTATGAGAGAGATGTCTGAAGCTTTACGGTAAAAAAGGAATTTTCCGTGATGCAAACCCAAAAGCACAGAAAGCTCACTCTCACATGTCCTGTTTCAACAGGTGTTCCTCAGCGCGCAGGGCCAACTCCCGAATGTTCTGCAGACAGCCGGCGGATGCAACCTGAAGGTCCTTATCAGTGGAGCCAACAGTGTCTAACAAAAATGGAACAACACCACTCTAAAGAGAAAGGGCGATAATTAGATTTGAAAACAATTAAAATTCAATTGAATCTAGTAGTTTTACTGAGACAAGAAAAAAATGAGAGATACCTGATGCATGGTAATACAATTCTGAGGATCTTCAGAGAGCTTTTCAAGAGCCATGGCAGTAGTTCGATGTACTCTGGGATTGTTGCTGACCATGTAGCCGACAATTGGTGTAACTGTTCGCAATCGACCCAGTTCTTGGGTATTATTCCCGTAGGAAGCACAACTAGAGATAGCCGCCGCCAGATTCTCACGTAGCATATCATCGGTGGTGTGCACTTGAAAGACGATAGAGAATTGAAAATGAATGAAGAAGTGTTTAGGAAATTCAAATATTATGAAAACAATTTACCCAAATCGGCCAACAAGTATATAACCTTATGGTCAGATAGGACAGCCAAGTTTTCCTTGTCCTTTGCTATTGTAGCAATTGCGGCACAAACAGCTGAAAGCACCAGAATATCCTTAGATTTGAGTAAACCAACAACTAGTTCAAGTGCGCCAACGAAACTTCTAACCAATTCACCGGAATCCTACATGGAAATTAGAATTTAGAATATGAAATGTGCTTTCATTAATATACTGTTGTTGCATGGAACAAGTTTTCAACTTAAGCCAAAGTCCTTGTTACCTGGGCATTTTCGATACACGGGCACAGCGACCATGCGGCGTACGCCTGGACTCTTGGATTGGGATTCTTAAGCAATGACCAAATTAACCGAACTGCATCCAATTCCTCCAGCAGCCGCATACTTTCCGCATCCTGAGCACACTCCTTAAGCGCCTTCGAGACGTTTTCCAAGAGGGGTGGGTAACTCCCATTCAATAGGGTCACCAGCAACGGTAGACCACCCGCATTACGAAATGAATCTCGATTGTTCTGAAACTTTACACATTCTGCTATGGCCCCAACCACATTGGTCAAAACTTCATCGTGTTCGTCGTTCAAAAGTTGCACCAACACATGGACTGTGCGAAGCTTTAATTTACAAAGAAATATTTTTCAATTAAATTTACACGCAAAACAAAATGCTGTTGGGGAAAAATTTGAAATCCTGAGAAAAATTTAAAATCCTAGATAAGTGCATAAAAGTTTCTAATCTGAAGCTTTATTTTAGTTTAATGTTTAATGAATCATTATTTAATGTATTTATATATCTAATTAAAATTTATCTAACAAAAAAATATCTACTTTCAGGCGTTTTAGATTGTAAGCACAATACTTTTTTTTTGTGCCCAAATCCCGGCCAACGGAGGTAAGGAATTTCGAATTAAGGTTGAAGTTCTTTTAATTCCCGACTATTTTAAAAATCTGAGTATATTCTACAAAACACTATAGACTAGATTTTAGTATTTTCTCAATTTTGTAATGAATTTGCAAAAGTAATGCTGTGAAATATGATTTACAACACATTTTAGATATATGGCAGACATTTTTAGAAATCATGTCTTGAATACAGTCAATAAATTTCCACAAGACACAATAAAATACGGACTAAAATATCATAAGAAAAATGCATTTACCTGATCCAATTTCTTGACATTCGCTTCTGTTGCCGCACATTTCCATATCGCTCCTGTGGCTGCTGCTAAAAGTGGTTTATTTTCCCTAACATTTTTATCCTTTGCTATCAAAACCAATGGCTCCAATCCCCCAGCCTCTCGTACCAAATCTCTAGTGGTTTTGTCACTGGCACATTTAAATATTGCCGAACTGCACTGCATTTTCAAGTCCAAATTCGGTGAATTTAAGTGATTTACAATATCTGCAATCATTCCTTCCGTTGTGATCGCCAATTGATAATTTCCCTGGAAAATTCAATCACGTAATAAATTATTTTTTCCAATTTCAATGGACGGAAATCAATTTGAATACCTGCGAAGCGCATTGTTGGACGGTGCCCATTATCGGAACAACAACATCAATATGGACGGATTTTAAAAGTTTTGCCATTAGTGGAACAATACCGCTTTTCCTCATCAATTCCTTATTGTGCTTAGACTCTGACAGGGACCATAATGCTTTGGCTCCTGATTTTGCCATGTCTAGAAATTCCTTTTCTTCAACTGTGAGATCATCCCGTTGTGTTCGAATGCAACTGACAAGAAAATTACGTAATTCTTTTAATAAAATTATATTATTTTGGTTATTTTTTCATTCTATGCAAACCTATGGCGTTTGTAAATGAAAAAGTGCCAGGAAAACACTTTGGCTACTCAAAAAACATTCACGGGGCACTTTTTCCGTTTTATTGCCGGGAAAATGGGCTCAATGAGTCTCAGATTCGCTTGAAATTTCGGATACTAGTAGGATTTGGGGTTTTATCAACAAAATAAAAATCTGTAACGGTTGCCAGGAGTGGCTTCTTATAACTTGTAGTCGAACGAAATCTTTAGTCGAACAAAAGTTATTACATTGGCCAACACTTTTTTATAGTTACTTATTCTAATGCGCACAATATAAAAGTCTTTTCTGGGTAATTTAGGATCGCTGAATCCGAATCTGGGCGTGGTTTGGCTGGAAAAGCTCGACTGTTTGAGATATGAAGGAAAAAGAATTGTTGATTTCTATATTAAAAATTTTTAAACCAATTTATGAGTGGCCCATCATATTTGAAAAAGTAGAGCTGGTTCAGCCAAACTACTATTAGATTTGGTTTCAGCAACCCCAAATTACCAGAAAAGACTCTTACACAGGGGCTACATTAGCTTTTATTTCTGGTATACCAGCAAAATTGCTTGCTAAAAAGCCTGTGTGGACCAATCTGGTTTACCAGTTTTTCTGGGAAGACAGCATTGGTATACAATCTTCGTAGACAGCGCTGGTATACCAGATTTTGACATTTCAATTAATTAAAATGGCGGAAACGAAATTTTCACGGAGCGAAATTATTAAATTGATAAATATTTTTCGCGAAAAAGAATGTTTATGGAATTCAAAATCAAATAATTATCGAAGAATTGATTTGAAAAAAAGAGCATGGGAAGATATTGCCAAAGAATTGAATTTAACTGTGGAAAGTGTGAAAAAGAAAATGAAAGGAATTCGTTCTACAAATCTTTCAACAGTCTCGCTTCGATATCATATTTATCCCGTAATGCTAAAAAGGGATTTACCCAATATTGTCTTCGTTTTTTCAAATTTATCAAAAGTTCTTCTTCCTCCAAACATTTTAAAGCCAATATTTTGGCAATTTTTATTTTCTGTTCGCGGTTTAACGGCATGTTAAAATTCAAAATCATACTGAAATGTCATACCAGAATTGGCCCACGCAAAAAAAAACTAGTAGGCTATTATTGTTGGTGAACCAGCTAGTATACCAGAAATAAAACCTAACATAACAGAAGAAAATTTTAAAAACTTCATTCTTGCCACAAATTTAAGTTAATACTACTGGAAATAAGTGGAAAAGTTCAAAACCTAATTTTTAAAAAGTACGCAAGCTTTTCCGAAGAAAAAAAAAACAATTTTGAAGCTATAAGCTTTTTTAAGTATGGAGGATGTATGTAAAGTAAGAAATTGGATTTTCATTTGATCTCTGAAAACCCAAAAACGTCCATTCTCATACAGATAGTTTTTTATTAACATACAGTAAAACCTGTATAAGCCGAATCGTGGATAAGTCGGGAAACTGTCGCACACCTTTAAAAGTCGCATGATATTGTTTTCCATAGCAAATTACCCTTGGTAAGCTGGAAGAATTTGCTTGTCCCGGAGAGGCTGGCTTATACAGTATTCACTGTAGTTTCAAAAATATCTTAAGATTACTTACTGTATATCAACATCGAGTAAATCAACTAATTTTGGTATTCCACCGCATTTCCTAACTAATTTCCTAGCTAAACGAACTTTAGCCACATTTGACAAAGTCTCAGCCGCCATTGTCTTCAATTCCTTTGACGATGAATTCAGAATCTCAACAAGGAGCGGAATTCCACCCAAATCTACAATTGTGCGTCTGATGTCGATGTTCAAGGATATTTCAGATAGAACAGCCAATGCACCCAGCCGACATTTCAAGTCGTTGCATTCGAGAAGATTCACAAGAACTTCCAAACCGCCGATATCCTGAATTGCCAGTTGATTGATTTGTGTCGTCAGATCGTAGTCCTTGAGGCAGCATAGAGAGACAATTGTGGCCGTTTGATTACCAGCCTTTATGTATTTAACCAATTTCTGGATATTCCAATAGTCCGATGGTAATTCGGAAGCCCTTGCGGTTTCTTTCCAACGATCCTCATCGTCCGTTGATGATTGAATCTCAGTTGAATCCGACTCCTCACTCTCAACTTTCTTGGACTGGGCTTTCTTCTCCGCTGCACTTCCGGCCGATGGAACTGTACGATTTGTTCGAATACTACGACCACCCGATGAACGCGAAGACTTTGCAGCGATTCGAGTTGACATTTTAATTCAAAATTCAAATATTAATATTTTAAAGAAATATGCCGGAAAAATAGAAAATTCTGACGACAATATCGACAGTAACTTTGTTCTTATGTGAAAATATTTTCCATTGTTTATTTCAATTCGATTTTTGAAATTCTTTAACAGCGCATGAACATTCCGCCACCTGTTGATTTGTTTATCTATAATTTGCGTGGATTGCATTGGATTGCTTTGAATGCCATCACACTATGGAACGATTACTAGATTCCTTAGTCACCGTGTTTTAGTGATTTGAAAATCCGTGATAACCCTCGAACTCGCATTGGATATGAAACTTAGCTTATTGGATTTTTAGTTACAAAATAGTGTAAAAAGTAAAATAAAAAATTTACATACATCGATTTTTTTTACAAAATCTGAAAAATCCCGATAACGGTAAAAGATATAAAACTCTAGGGAATTTTAATATCTTTAGTTCTTCATTGAACAGCTTTTTTGAAAAACCGGTGTTTTACAAGGAAGTAGCAAAAACCTAATTTTTACCTTCTAATGGAAATATCTCAATTGCGGTAAAAGATAGCCGAGTAACGGTAAAAGGGAAAAATTGTGGGAAATACTCTCTCGAAGGATATTTTTAGTCTACCAAAAACGATTAACCAGGCCGTCACTCATTCTGGTGCACACGATATAAGAGTATTTTCTAAAGGTGCCGCTCCACATGAGAGTAAATACGCGAGTAACTCTCAAAAACTCTCGAGAGTTACTCGCAGGAGGTTGTCCATTTGAGAGTTAATATCGGCAATTTGTCTCTTTTCAAGACCAATATCTTGATTTTTTTGACATCTTGCTTTGGCGAGTTCTCGAGAGTTACTAGCGAAATTCAAACGCCGTTCGTATCTGGCGAGCAACTCCCCGAGAGTTCAGAGGGTGCGTGTCGACTAGAGAGTAGAATCACTTTTGACAGCTCGCAGAAACTAGCTCGCGAGTTTTTGCGAGTTTCTGCGAGCGACTCTCAGAGACGTGTCCATTTGCGAGTATAGCTGCTATCGAGAGGTTTTTGCCGGCATTTACTCTCATGTGGAGCGGCACCTTAAGTAATTTGGGTCTCTACTTTTTCCGATATGCAGGATGGCTCATAAATTGGTTTGAATATTTATAATTTGGAAATCAACAATTATTTTTTCCGTCATATCTGAAAAAATAGAGCTCGTACAGCCAAACTACTGCCAGATTCAGCGACCCCAAATTACTCAGAAAAAACTCTTATATCCTGTGCACCGGAATGAGTTATGACCTGTTTAATCATTTTTGGTAGACTGAAAATTCCTTCGTTAGTTGATCGAAAATAAGTTACATGATGCCATTCATGATTTCTTTGAAATAACGGTATATGTCGATACTGGTTTTAGATATCGAGTTCTAGCAAAAGACAAAAGTGTAGCAAATTTTACTGTCTTTAACTTTTGTCATACACAAGACTACTTAAAAACGCGTAGTCTCGGAGTAAATCAACAAAGACGTAAATGTGATTTTTAAAAAGCCGCCAATTGGGACACTTCCGGTTAAAGGATTTTCACCAATAATTGACAACGATCGTCATATTCCAGGATCAAACTTCCTTGTAAAATTTCGTGGCTCTAGCTCAAGTAGCTCGATGAATATTATGCTTAAGTGCCTGAATCGTTCTTTAACCGCACCTCACAAAAAAAGTCCAACAGCGTCAAATTGCGGTTGGTGCATTATTTCGACCGATATTTCTTTTCAAAATTCGTGCTGTTTCAGTATTTTCCAAAGTTGTTCAAGCCTGAAGATTCGACACCTTAAATCTTTTGGCATTTTGGAGCGCGTTAGATCCAACACGTAGTTTAAACAGAAAAAAATTACTTTTTAGAAATTATGTATCTGTAATAAAAGCAAAAAAAAAAATCATGAATACCTCTAAGACAAAAAATTAGTTCTCAAATGTTCAACAACAGCTAAAACTGTCGTTTATGTAATGTAGCAAAAGTCCACCCATTTTATTAAATTACAACGATATCAGACTATGTACAACAAAGTCTGCATACGCTTAATATTAATCAATAAATTATCAGAATAATGAATTAGCAATGAATCATCTAATACCAAATACTCGTATGATTGTTCTCACATACTCAAATGTGAAATATTTATGGTAAACCATATCTATTTGTGGTAAAGGATGAATTTCCTATTGTTAACTATTTTTTCCGGTTGGCCACAACGATTTCATTATTGGGTTGTAGTATTCGAATTTTTCACAACAAAAATAACACAATGAGGCACAATGTTGACGTAATATCGAAAAGGAATATGCTTGAATAAGACGATACCATTGAATCCAGATGAAATTTAAATGTAAAATGATAAGCTCTAGAGTTTGTGTAGAAATCCAAAAGTTTAAAATGCTGCCTTTCTACAAAGCAACCCTTCAATATTCCAGTTTACCATATTTATGGAGACCGGAATTGGATATCTCATAGCACTTTCTTGAGAGATGTGGACAATTTATATGTGATGGACCACACGAACATCTTTAATAGTCCCAAAACATAAATGAAATGTCAAAGGAATGTACGTACACTGAATATGCTTAGTAAAATGAATAGCATAATAGAATTCAAAAATATGAATATGTAACATTTTAATACACATATTAGCATGTATAATAAAAACCTATATGTCTATATTGGGGCAATCATAATACCGATACGATGTTCTCTAAACTCAAATTGCCACAGGCCATATAATATATTTTTAAAGCATCTGAAATACGACATTAGAATGGATACTCCAGATATTTATATGTTTCACAATAATACTATACTATAGAATATCCTTTTGGTCCAAATAATATTCGTAGAATATTGGATGAGCTTTGGGAAATGATGGTAAAACAGTCACTAACATATCTTCTTGTCGAGCAATTGAAGTAGCAGTTGAACTAATGCAAATAGACAGAAATACAATTCTAAGAATCATGTGATGTATTTTATATACTTATCTATTTATATAAACGCAAATAAAATTCAATGGAGGGTGAAATCTGTCTGAAACTATTAAATTCAAGATCAATTTTTAAAATAGTTCTAATTTTCTTTATGTCAGAAATTAAATTATTAATTATTTTTACGAGATCAAATTAAAAGTTTGAACCTTGTTTTTAGAAAAGTTTGTATTTACTATCCGGATTTTAGAACTTTTTAATGTTCTTTAATAATATATGTATGTAGTAGCCTTAAATCCAATTAGATTTATTAATGACTTATAACTTCTAATTAAAACCAGTACCTGCTGTACGTTTCAATTGAAGTAAATATAAAAACAAACGCTACCATATGAGAATAAGGTGAAACAGAGTTTTTCGAAATAAAATTTTACTTATATTGAGATTTATTCTTGTTGGAATTTTTTATACCGGTAAAATTTGTGATTCTAGCAACGAAATTAATGTTTATACAAAAAAGGTTTGAGGGATTTTTGTTTAAACAAACATATTGATTAAGAATATAAACAATATTTTTATTTTATTCCAAGTACTAGCTCGCATACCCGTCGTTGCCGGGTTAAGTTTTTTCAAATTTTTTTTTTTATTGATGGTCTATGTTGGAGCTAAACTTTAGGCCAATCGGCTCGGTAGTTTCCCCGCGAAAGTGTAACATAGAGGAAGAGCTAAGTTTCGAGATCACTTTACCCCCTCCCATTACTCCCCCCACCACTCGGGCTACTTTTCCGTATGCCTTTGTTGGAACCAGAACTACCACAGACACTCATGCCAAATTTCAAGTCAATCGGTTCAGCCGTTTTTGCGTGAAAGAGGAACAGACAGACAGACAGACACCAACTCATTTTTATACCCGTATGGTGAAACCAAAGGGTATATTAGATTTGCCTTACCGTTTGTAACGCCAGGATCCCGTCATCACACAAAAAAATGAATTACACCAGCGTGTTTAGAATGATAAAAAAAAAGTTGAATTTAGCATGTCCGTCCGTCCGTCCGTCTGTGGCGCGGATTGCGGGCGCACGGATTGAGCTAGAGACTTGAAATTTTGCGTAGATTCGTTTTTCGTAAAATGCAAGGCATTGTGCATGGGCATCGTGCACGGGCTCAACTGAGCAGCTCACATTTTTTCTGAGCGTAAAAGAACTCCGCTCAGTAGCTGAACAAATGTCAATTGAAAAATTACAGAACCTCAATTCATGTCTAAAAACGACGACGGAAATACATAAATGGTGTTATTTACATATAATATTTATAGTTATTTATATTACAGTACAATCGCGATTATATGTACTCGCGATTATATGAACCTCGCGGTTATATGACTGCCCAAAAATTTGTATGAAGCCTCAATTATATGATCATTGCGAATCGAAAAAAACCTCGATTATGTGATCATCGATATTATTTCGAGTAAATAACTGGATTTTTTTTAAAGGAGGATGCAGTGAACTTTGAGCTTAATGCTTGGACAAATGATATTCCAGATCTCGTTGAAGATTTTAGTGTAGATGAAGACGATTGTCAGCAAAGTGAGGATGACGAAATTTTTACTTTGAAAAAAATTATCACCCAAACAAAGGCGATCAAAGCTCTCAATATTGCAATGGATTGGGCTGTTGAGAACGACGTTGACTCAACAGAGATCGGAACGCTGCAAAGACTTAAAAAAAAGCTGTTTTAACAAATATAAGCAGCATTAGACAACAAAATTTATTAAAGTACTTTAACAAAATATAAATGTTTGTGAGAAGATTAAAAAATACTTAACACTTTAACCTTTGTTTGTATTAAACGTAAGGAAACCTGAAAAAAAAATACAAAATTTGAGCCTCGGTTATATGAAAACCTTGATTATATGACCCACCCCAACATTAATTAGATCATATAATCGCGATTGTACTGTATTTATAATACGGGAAGCCTCATGGAAGTTCTTGCTGAGCAAACGGGAATGCAAATAGTCGGCGTTGCGGAAAATGTTGGCGAATGAGTTCGGGAGTGTACTTCGGCATAGTCACCTCAAAATAATCCCGGTTTCTTTCGGGTGCCGCATTCCGGATTGGGGCGACTTCAACTGAAGTATTACACTCTTCAACCAAAAGTGAAATAGCTTCCAGATTTATCGTATCAGAAGCACAAATTTCTAACGTTACGGAGATAATTACATCGCGGCCCATCTTCAACAATAATTTCTTTCAATGACAGCTCATTTAGGTGCATTCAGGACACAAAATGCTGCTTAGCTGAGCATTTTTTTGACAGCTGAGCTTCGCTCCAGAGCCGCTCTGGTAGTTGGATGCGCCCAATGTACTTGGAAGTTGTAGAGCACAGAATTAGCACAGAATTTTCTATAAGATAGATAATTTTTCGAAATTGAAATCGCCGACATCCAGCCACCAGGACGGCCGAAACACAAAACGTTCGGAATAGTCCCGGTCTCCCCTACCTCCCATATTTTTTTTTAAAATACCGTTTTTTTAATTTTTTGAAAACTGTGCCTTTTGGGAAAAATTAAATGTAACACTATTTAAAGGAAATAAAATTTTTTATCTGTTTTACTTTAACGGTTTTTACATATCTCTAACGGTTCTCAACATATTTCAAAAAATTAAGTTCTCTGAAAATGTCTCGGGGAACTATTCGCTTTTGAAGAAAATGCAATTAACTACATTCAAAGCAAATAAAATTTTCTGTGTTTTTTCCTTTAACGGTTTTTACGTATCTTTAATGGTTTTCAAGATATTCGAACAAATATTGTTTTTTACGTATTTTTCCCCAAAACTAAATAGTGCAGAGGAAAGTTTTTTGTTGATCACAACTAATATTTTTGTTGTTGGATTTACAGTATTAAAATTTTAGTTTTTTTTTTAAATTCTAACTGTCAAAATTTACAACAGATATTTTAACTGTAATGACATATCTGGACAGGTTGATATGGTTCGAATTTTACGCCTATCTCATACGCAGGGCAAGTTTTGTCATGGTCATTGTAGGTCAATTAAAATAAGTGGCTTTTGCTGAAAAAAAAATTAATCCATTTCCCTGCAAAATTGGGTAGCATTTGGCTTTGTAGTTTCTTTGATATTTTGGATAATCTAAAAAAAGATCACTCCCTCCCCTATTTAATTAAGAAAGTGTTCAATGATCGGCAAATTTTTTACCTTGAAAAAAAAAACTTTCAATGAATCAAATCTAGAAATCATTAAAGACAATTACTTTTCCACAAAGTTAACGTAGCAAATTGAAACTAAAAAATAACACCGCTAAATTGAGACAATTTAAGTTTCGTTTCGCATGGAATAGAAATTCAAACTTGACATTTTCGTTTCAATTAAATTTCAATTTTCCCATAAAACACATTCACGGTAAACCAGCAGCAAATAAACGATTCTTTATTCTACAAAATTTGCATTTTACAAACACAACCAGTTTAGTTTGGAATTGAATATTTTTTCCTCCATATCCACAAAAATGTCACAAAAGCAAAATAATTGTGAATATTCTTATGGCAAATATATACGAATGTTGAGCATAAAGTTCCACATATGTCTACCTCATTCATTGAAAAAAATGTTTATATGAATAAAACATAAGCTCGTGATAATTCACAAAAATTGTAAAACACTATAGAGGAAAAACCGAGTGAAAAGTTATGGAATTCTCGCTGCGAAAAAAAAAGAAATGTCAAGCACTCTCGAATAAACTGGAGATCTGCAATAAGGGCAAATTATTTAAAATGCGAAAATTAAATAATTCGAAGTTTTTAAATAATTTTACTGGGAAATGAAATGCTGCATTACTACATCCGGCAAAGTAAAAGGAAAATGTTATTACAATGACTGACGGAAAATGATAAACTACAAACGACAAACGGTGACAAGGACGACATGGGTAAGATAAAAATAAGGAAGACGAACTGACGATGAAGATGAAGTTCATGATGACGACCTTTCTCATTATGACGAGTCTTATTCAGATATTCTTACCGACAAGTTGCTGCAATTTTGTATCCTTGTATCGTCGTCGTACGTTTGTGATTTGTTTGTCGCGAAGGACGATTTTTTATCCTTGTTTCAGTAGTTGTATTTATCTTATAGTTTGTACAATTGATTACTTTACTTTCAGGATTCATTAAATGAAAACAAAACAGATAGAAAATTTTCAATCCGCTTGATGTAATTTTCTCG
This sequence comes from Chrysopilus asiliformis, assembly GCA_964034945.1. Taxonomy (NCBI): domain Eukaryota; kingdom Metazoa; phylum Arthropoda; class Insecta; order Diptera; family Rhagionidae; genus Chrysopilus; species Chrysopilus asiliformis. The sequence goes on along the minus strand of OZ035960.1, from coordinate 34,068,568 downwards.
AACATTAAGAAACTACTTGAATTTTTTTTTTCTATGACAATTCAATTTTTATGCTTCAGTCTTTAAATAAACTTTTGATTAATTTATTTCTTTCAGATTCTACTTAATACATATACTAAAAGTGCGTTTACTTTGAAAGTTTTCTTTCTTATAAAGGAAAGCATTTATTCAGTCCATCATCATATTAAACTTTATTCACTTTACCTTCGTACTGTTTCTGTGGACATTCCCTGTTTTTTCTCCTTACTGCAGATAGAATTAACCTCATTTCATGAAATTTAATTAAACGAAAATAAAAGCCAAGTCGTTTTACTTATTCAATTCATTTAAATTTAATTTTCGTCAGATATACAATATAAATGGAATACATATACAAGAAAAATAATTGGAATGAAGAATTTTCGCTACTTGAATTGTGTTTCCTGTTTTTGTAGATTACAATAACGAATCGTTTTGCGATAATTAAAACCTGTTGCAATTTTCGGTCTTAAAACGTAAATTTACCACATAATTGTAGTTTTTGTTTTTCTTTATTAAATGAGAAAATGTAGTTGGATTCAACAGTGGAAGCAAAAGTTGAAGAAAATTGTATAATTTATTCTACACCCAGCGACAAAAAAGCAGCAATTTCTATTACGTCCGGGATATTTTTTTTTTCTAAAACTCAGTGAACTACCGAAATTAATCTGATTACGTACACGGTAAAAAATTTGGATAAAATCGTACAAAATGATTTTATATATTTTCGGGTGTAAATTTACTAAATACATTTTTATATTATACTAGCAGATCCTTCGTTGCCAGCTTAAAGTTTTTTGTATAAATTTTAGAATGCCAAAAAAAACCATAAATAACCTAAAAACTTTTAGGAAAAAACGTTATCCTTACAGGACCTTCCGTTTCGACATTTGAAATTCCAACACCAGATAAGCATCCCTGAAAACCTCCCAAAGCCAGTTTTTGCGAGAAAAATGGGAAAAACGAGATTTGCGTTATCCTTACACGGCAAAAAATCCTGGAGTATTTTTCAATCCAAAAATTATATTGACGAAATCTTAATACATATTTTGGATTGGAATTTAATACATGCGAATTTTTGAAAATATTTTAGCCTTTTTTGCAGTCATATTTGAAAAGTTTTTTATTATGTATCGAACTTAAGTACTTTTAACATTAATGTCTACTATTTAATCAAAATTTTAGACTTTAATACTGAATTAAACCAAAAATAAATTTATATATCCATATTATTGGATTAGAATTTTCCATTGGATTACATATAGGTCCAGCGTAATCCAGTTTTGATTGGAATTCACTCCAAGATTTTTTGCCGTGTACAGGACTTTCCGATTAGAGCTTTAAAGATCTAACACCGGATTCGGAATCAGCGACCCCGGATACCCGCTTATGCCGATTTTTCCGGGAAAAAGTGGGAAAAGGACATTTGCGTTATTCTTACAGGACCTTCCGTTTCGAATTTAAAAAACCTAAAACCGGATTCGCCATCAGCGACCCTGGAAACCCCCTTATGCCGATTTTTCCGGAAAAAATTGTATTTGCGTTATGCTTTCAGGACTTTCCATTTCGAATTTTGAAACTCTAACATAGCTAAAAACCTGCTCCTGGCAACGCAGATCATTTTGCAAAAAACTGCGTAAAAATCGGTCCAGTAGTTTTTGAGTTTTGTAATCTTACCTGGGATTTTTCATCGCAGAGATTTTTGATTGACCAATCAGAGCTCGAGTTGACGGAGGGGAAAAATCCCAGAGAGAAATTTCTTGAAATCTTGCAATAGCAAAATTTCTTGGAATTTCACAATTCAAGATGGCGGAATCCAAATTCTCCCGACAAGTAATTGCGAAAATAACTAATTTTTACAAAATACGATACAAAAAGCTTTGGAAGAGAATATATAACATTAAGAGGTTTTCTTTTCGTCTGTTCTTCTGTTTCAGCCTTTTCAATTTCACGTATTGCATTAATTGCGAGAGCGGCGACTATGCGTTTTCTTTTCATCGGCATTTTGAGTACTAAATTTCAAGAGATTTTCGGCCCAGCTGTCAAAAAAATCTCATTGCGGTGAGATATTTCTTCGGATGAAAAATTGTTAATCAAGACGTGGTGTTAGACAGACCAACAAACAAACATCCATTTTTATATAAAATAGATTAAACTGGAGTTGATAGAAAAAAATTATCATTTATTTCAAAACTTAGTGTAAATCTTCAAAATACACAGAAAAATTTATGAAATTACATCAAAAATTATCAAAAACTTTCTTACAAAAACATAAGAAAAGCTACAATTTGCAGAGGCCTAATGTTAAAAATTCTATTTGAATACAAATAAGATTTTTATAAAAAAAATCTCATTTGTATTGGGGAAGGGAGAGCGAGTAGTCCGATTTAATTTTGATGTATGGAAGAGTTATGTAAAATCATGTTTCAAACACATTGAACGGGTAAAATGAGACTATTCCTTTAGAAACAATTTTTCGCAATTTTCTCGAAAACGGTGAGTCGTATTGAAAAATTTGTTAAATTTGTTATGAGACTATTCCTTTAGAAACAATTTTTCGCAATTTTCTCGAAAACGGTGAGTCGTATTGAAAAATTTGTTAAATTTGTTAACAAATTTTTCAATACGACTCACCGTTTTCGAGAAAATTGCGAAAAATTGTTTCTAAAGGAATAGTCTCATTTTACCCGTTCAAATACTTGGTCTTGCTAATCTAGAAATGCGACTCTAAAAAATTTCAAGTTTGTAGCTTAATCTTTTCGAAAGTTATATTGTACTCTCAATACAAATTCGACTTTTGTTTTGGAAATATGGTCGGGAAGGTCCCTGGGTCGAATCCGGCTCCAGGCGTGTCAACTTTTCAGTTTAAAAACATAAAAAAATATATAATTGCCAAGGGCCAATCGTCAACTACTCTATACGAAAATAGACAAAATGGTTCTTTTAAAAAATCCATTTGTGTGGTACACGAAAGCAACGAGTGGTCTGATTAGATTTTGTTGTATAGAACGGTTATGTAAAATCATATTCTATACAGATTTCATTTTAATAAATTTTTCAATACGACTCACCGTTTTCCAGAAAATTGTGAAAAATTGTTTCGTTTGTATGGGGGAGGAGAGGGGGGCGGGGGAGGAATGGTCTGATTTTGTCCATTCAAGAACCTAGCCTTGACATCTACGAAAAACTCAACTATAGGCAATTTCAACTGTCTAGCTCAATCCTTTCTTTTGCCATCCCAGGATTTTTGTGTCAGATGATTGGTTCTATGCGTTACAAACTGCATACTAAATCCAATATATTTCTATATGATTCTCATATAGAGTATAAAAATAACTTTCTGCTAACTTTTGGGGAATTGCGATCTTTCGGGTATAAATTTCATAATTTAAACGTTAGATCCATGTTCAGCTATTTCGAAAAACCCAAAAATCCCTTGCGATGGTAGCGAGGGCGCGAGTATATTTAAGGGGGGGGGCGCGAGCATATCCAAGACAAACTATTTAAAAAAGTTTATTAATTGACTGAAAGGAAAGTACATACCCACATACAAAACAAAATACATTTCGACATAATATTGAATAATTAACTTATTAACTTACGCTTGGAGCACAATGAACGCGAAACCAGCGCGAAACCCACGCAACTACAACGCTCTGAACTGTCACGCAATGCAAAATTCTAGCGGCAGAGCACAATGGCAGCTCGTGAAGTAGTACAAGTGACATAATATAAAGTGGTATATACTTGGAAAAATTACAAAAATGGATAATTTTGAAGCGATAATTTGCTTTGTTGGTCTTTATCTTTGTTATTTGTACTAAGGCTATCAATTTTTCCTCGAACGACATTTTTCCAACCTTACTTTATGAACTGTCAACGCAGAATTCTGCGGAAAAGCTAGAAGTTTGCAAACATTTGCGTTGCGGTTACGTTGTAGCTGCGTTCTCTACGTTCACTGTGCTCACTTCAAACAATTTGTGGTAACCAACCAATTTTGGTTGAAAATTGGGCCGCGAATACTGAAAGGTTGAGAAACGCTGCCTTAAGAAATAGATAGATTTTAAAAACTTTTTTTCGGTAAAAATAAATCGCATTCAAAAGAATAGGGAAAGACAGCGTTCTGATTGAGTTTGATGTGTGGAAGAGTTATCTTAATCGAAACATATTTTGTATTTATAAATTGTTCGATCTGACTTTTTTCCAAATTTTTCCTATGAAATTCCCAAGCAAGTCTTCTGTGGCGACCCTAGGCGCCGATGGAGACCAAACCTGAAATAGCAAGACGTCATTAACCAGGACGCGAAGATAATTGGATGTGAAATTTGAAAACATCGAGCGGGGTAGGTTAAATGGATTTTTTAATAAATATTATGTTTGTTCTCATATAGAGTATTTTACTTTTGGCCCCTGGCACTTGTAGCTTCTCTTATGTTTGGATATTTTTTCGGTACCTATTTTTAAAACTTTTACCATATACGACAACAACGAAACCATGCTGAATTTGGTTAAATGATTTTTATATAATTTAACATACTAGACATTATTTTGCTTGGTCTATTTGGAAAACTTTGGCAAAAAATGGAAAAAATCAGAAAAATCTAAAAATGAATTCATAGTTTTGTACGCGGAAAGATTGAAAGAGTGATCCAATTGAAATTTTGTGTAGATGCCAATTCTGTTGGTTTGTTCTTTTTACAATTCTAACTACAAAAAAAAACATAAAAAAAATAGCTTGCTTTAAACAGTTTTTTTTTAAATCTCATAGACTGATTTTTTTTCGTATTAGTAAATAGAAGAGTTCCGCGAGGAAACTTCGAAACAATTTAAGTTAGTTCTAAAATCCCATTCTCCCCTTTAAACTTTCGCACCCTCACAACAGTTTACCCTCAGACCTCTGCCACGACTCCGTCAACAATTTCGAATTATTATTCCTGTAACCACATTTCAGCATTAAATTACTCAAATGTCGAGAACATAGTAGAACATATAAGGGAGTTACATGTGTCTCTACCCAAAAATATTCCACAAATATTTGATAAAGTGTGCAGCCACAGTTCGAGTTCGAGTTCAAGAGACAAAAACGAAAATTTCACATTTAAACAGAAATAATTCTGTTTTAAAGATATGTAGATGAAATTCCATTCCATAATTAAAATATGAAAATAAAACAAGATGAATACGATGAGAACAAAAAGAGGAACAACACTTTCAAATGCGAGCATCACACAAACACCAACAAAAAAAGGTGATTTCGAGACAAAACAGAATTTTATTCGTTTTGTATGTTGGATGATGCCATGTCCTTTCCCAAAAATCTGTGGTTTAATTAATCAAAAAACTGATTTTCAATTTTAATCTTGTTCTCTCACTGAATTTAATTATTACACCAATTATATCAGTAGGCGAATTCAAATTCAAATTCAAATTACCATTACCATTAATTTTCTTTATGTTCCTCGAGCACTCATTTCCTCGGCCGTCTTCCTCTCTGTCTTATAAAACACAAGTATTTTATGCGATAGGCACAAATACAGTTTCTATAATGTAAATATTTGTATAAGGATTGTGGGACATAAAATGCAAGATACATTTCTTGTAAGAAAATTATAAGATTCTCAAAATTCACTTCGGAAAATTTTTTGTGTAAGGGAGAAATGAGTGAGTTCGATTTATTCAGAATATTCATATTTGAATTTAATGGAAATTTCGAATTTATTTATATTAAAAATTACCCGATTTTTTATAACCAAAATGTTTGAACGGTGAAATATATTTCAGAGAAATCTCTCAAAATAGAGAACCTTGAGCGATTTGAGAAAGATTAAAAAAGGATATTCACTAGAGATTTGATTGAAAATTTCCTTGGAAAACAGATGGTAAATACTACATCAAAATTCATTCACAAAGTCTGAAAATAGAGATCAGTTAATAAGTTAGGAATGGGGTAGGTGTTCATCTCCAGGAAATCATGGCTTAGAAGTTGTCAATAAAATATTTCACACATTTAGGGGTGGAGGTGGGGTGTGTGACTAATGGCAGTATGAAATGTCGCCACAGACAAAAATTTTAGCAAAAGTCACCCATAATAAAATGCGCCGCAGGCAAAAATGAAAAAAAACTTTTTTATAATATAAAACTTTTTTTATATATTTCCATCGTGCATGTGGGAAAAACATGTAATAAAAATTTGAAAATCACGATTGTCTTAAAATATACAAGTATATCGAAAAAACATTTTTTTCACCTCCATGGAATTTTTACTGTTCGCGAACGAGGTCACAAGTTTAAATCAAATCAAAAGCTTTTTGTTTATAAGTTTAGTTTTTTACACACTAAGCCACTATTTGATATAGGTTTTAATGAGCACAAAATGTTTTTATTCAATTAACTTTTTATTAGTAAGAACTTGATAAAAATTATGTTATCGCCTGAGAAGATAACACAGGAAGGTATAAGAAAATTAAGGATCCTTGAAGTATCGTTTGACTTAAGATCCTCATCAAAAAAAAAAAAAACACAAAAATTTCTCTGCAATATTTAGTTTTGGAAAAAATATGTAAAAAATAATATTTTTTTTCAAATATCTCAAGAACCGTTAGGGATACTTGTAAATGCATATATTTTAAAACTAGCTTGCATACCCGTCTTGCCGGGTTAAGTTTTTTCAATTTTTTTTTGATGGCCTATGTTGGAGCTAAACTTTAGGCCAATCGGCTCGGTAGTTTCCCCGCGAAAGGGTAACATAGAGGAAGGGCTAAATTTCGAGATCACTTTACTCCCTCCCCTTACTCTCCCCACCTCTCGGGCTACTTTTTAATAGGTCTATGTTGGAGCTGGACCCCCGATGAACATCTATGCCAAATTTCAGGCCAATCGGTTTAGTAGTTTCCCCGCAAAAGAGTGACATAGCTCAAAAACTAAGTTTCGAAATCACTTTACCCCCTCCTCTTACTCCCCCCACCCCTCGCGCTACTTTTACGTATGCCTATGTTGGAACCAGAACTACCACAGACACTCATGCCAAATTTCAAGTCTATCGGTTCAGCCGTTTTTGCGTGAAAGAGGAACAGACAGACAGACAGACAGACACCAACTCATTTTTATATATTAGTATGATTAAAGTGCATAGTTTCCGAGAGATTTTCAAAAAAACTGAATTTTTTTCAAATATGTGGAGGACCGTTAGAGATACAGAAAAGCCGTTAAAGAAAAAAATGTGGAAAATTTTATATCTTTTATGTTTTATTATATTCATTTTTTTCCAAAAACCATATAGGTTTCGAGAGATTTTGAAAAAACGCCGTTTTTTCAAAAAAAAATTGTATTGGAGTTACCCGTTATATCTACCGTAACTTTTGCAAAAGTTGATAGAAAACTACGATTTTTGTAAAACTTATTCACAAAAAATTTCTTGTCGCTAGGTCAACGCGTTCTCGAATTATTTCAGATACGTAAAATGGATAAACCGACAGACAGACTCACGGACATCCTCATAATTTTGCCTCAAACGGATTTCGTTTTCCATCTCAAGTCGGTCCGCGACATTAATACAATACTTTCCGTCTATAGAAGAGGAAAGTAAAAAAAGTTAACTGCCCTTAAATTATAAGTAGGGTGACAATATTTATTTTAGATCAATCGGGGATACAATGATTGGAGGGAGAGTGGAGAGAATGTTTCAAACGTAACAAAAAATTCGGTATAGAAATTGTATACAAATAAAATAAATATACGCTGCAGGCAAAATGTTTTAAACAGAATAGGGCGCAATGATTTCGTTCCACATATAACCACAGCAGAAATTGTAATACAGTAGAATCCCGATAATTCGTACCCCGATAATTCGTATATCCCGCTAATTCGTATGAATTTGCTGGTCCCTTGAAAAAATTCCGATAATTCGTAATCCCGCTAATTCGAATATCCCTATACTTCGTATTTTTACGTCGGTCCCTTGAAATACGAATTATCGGGATTCTACTGTAATACTAATATAGAGAAATGCACCGCAAGCCAAATTTTTTGCGACACAAGCGCTGTTTGAAGAAAACCGCGAAAAAAATGCGCCGCAAGTGCAAAAAAAATGAAATTTGGAATTTTGGTGATCATTTTTGCCACTATTTTATAAATTTTAACAACAAATTGAAAAATCCGGGACAAAAGTTTAGTTTCCGGGACGACGGGACAATATACCTAATTCCGAGACTCTTCAACGGGACAATTCAGCCTAATTCCGAGATTCCGGGACGTGTGTTACCCTATTTACCCTATTATCATATGAGTCTAAGCGAACTGATATGAAATTTGGTACTTGAATAAATATTGAGTGAAATTTTTCCATATACCCAAATTCCGGTATTTTTACTTAAAATATCGAGTGCCGAGTCAAATGATATGATGTGGGATTCAGAAAAATGTACTCCTCCTATAACATAATGCAACTAATATCTTGACATTATGTTTACTTTTAAGTCAGCGATTTAAAGTAACATCGAACTACCAAAATAGAAAGTAAACAAACGCTTACATCATATTAGAATATTAGTTGTATGTACGTTTATATGGCTTGAAGAGATTCCATTGAAATATATATCCAGTTTCACAGATATTTCACACATATTGAAAGCTTGCATTATTGCACTTTATGTGAAACATGCATCTGAAGAAACAAAACCATATGCTCTTGAAACTAAACAGAATTACTCGGTTTGGAGATGCTGGGCATTTCTACGTGCTCGAAATGTTCACACCCTCACACATAGTTTAAGGATGCCAAAGCATACATCAACATTTGCGTCGAAGAAAGAAGACCGTACCGAAAATTTCGAAACCACTTATTTAGATCAGAAATATTCATGGGAATAAACCACGACCAAAGTGCATCCATGTGATGATGTCTATTGAAATTCCTGGCAGCACAATTTTAAATGGTGAAAATACACCCGAAGCGGAAGAGATCTTCTACCCTGGGGAGCATCCGATGCAATAAACTGCTTGACATTTGAAGGCGATATGGAAACTATAGACGGATACGAGAAGATAAAAGACCAGACCAGACATCATATCCATCGAACAATCCATTCCATACGTTCATTGCGCAAAAGCTCATTTTGCCGAAACTTCAAAGTTTGTAAACATCAGAAAACCCACTTTTTCCCTACATCGAATCGTTCTGCCTCGCTACCTTGCAAATCCCTCAGATTCCCTTGAATCATGAGAATTCTGTTATTGCCGAAAGGGAGTTGATGGAAGCGAAGGGATATTTATGCTACACTGTTTGTATGAAACGATAGGCTAACAGCAGCCAGCAGCTTCCAAAATCATCATCGACGTCGACATCGCCGATAGTCAGGAAGAAAGGACCATGAATCCTAGTCAGTCAGTCAGTTAATGGCAACCATCTCTGACGGTCAGGCAACGCAACAATCCAAATTCAGAAACCAACTTGTTGTAAATAGACGCTAGATAACACAGTGAGCGTGTATATCGTTGAGGAAAAATCTTCTTTTTTTTCGTTGTGGTGGATTTAAACACGCTTTCCCGAAGTGACGGTTAAGATCCTATTGTTTCAAAATAAAAAAAATATATATCTATATATTTAGGGGAAAATCAAAGAAAAAAGTGTCGTGTGACAGAAAGACCGGAAAAACGTGTGTGTTTTTATAGAATTAGTTTTCTTGTATTGAGGAAAATCTCCGAGAAAAGAGTTGATGAGAAAAACGAATCGGAAGACAAAAAGGATTTTTTTCCCTCGATGGTGTTGTACCCGAATCTAATCCAATAATTAACTACGTAAAATGGAATGATTTTTTGTTTTGTATTTTACTTTTTTTTTGTGATTGCGTTCGGTTTGTAATAAAGTTTTGTGGCTTTTCTAGCTGGATGGTGGTGTAAATAAAAGACATTTTCTTACGAAATTAGATTTTCTGATCTACTTATATCACACATTTAGTGATAAGTCCATCCTCTAAAATCTACAGCAATATCACAACAAATATATATTGTAAATCAGAGGAAAATTTATCTATTCGTATTGATCCTGTTGAAATACAATCACTCAACGCATATGCAGAGTATTTCGATTTCACAATTAATTGTTTGAATTTGTATTGAATAAACAAATTACAAAACATACTGCCATAAACAAATAATACGCTAACAACATAATACAGTGATAAGTGCAGGAAACACAATTTTGTATTTAAAAATCGAATGAGAATTTTGTTTAATAATAAAATAGCCAACAATTGATATTTAATAAAATCTAAATGTATTCGTGAATTATACACCAGATTTAGCAATTGCCACCCTTAAATGATTAATAGAAATACAAATGTCAATTATGGATCTGATAACCGCAAAAACAATCACTCGGATATGTTGGATCGTCATCAATTTATCATGTAAGTGATTGCTGATGGTTTTTCTGTATATTTATGTTGATGCTTACTTAGTATAGTGGATATAGTTGATTGCTGCCAACATAAAAATGTATGTCCGCTTACATAGCCTTCATTTGACAATTATGATTCAGTATTCAGGAATTCTAGACTCTTTCCTCCAGATTCGCATATATAGACGAAATTCACCCAGAGCCACCCTAAATTTATTCTATGTATATGAATCTAAACATAGTAGTTGTAGGGCTATTAGTTTTTGGAGAGGTTTTTTCCCATCTAAATGTTTTTCCTCGTCCGATTATGCTTGATTGGATCCAGCTAACCAATTGTATATTTGAAATACATATACGGCAATGGCATAAAAAACAATGAAAAACGATAACAACTGTACTTCAGTTGGAAATGATGTATAATTAAACTGACCGATGATTATAATAGTTGAATATAAGATATGATAAATTACTTTATGGTAATAAATAAATTTTGGCTAGATTTCGATTATGCGTGTATGGCCTATGTTTTATGCAAATTTATGCGTTAAATGATTAAATAATATCTTTGAATTATTTTCATATGGTGGATTACACTTTTAAGTCTAATTTAATGACTAATTAAAAATTAAATAAATAACATTCGAAAGTTTTTCTGGTTTCTGCTGTGGTGTTAAATATTATTAAACTAATTACCAATATTTGCCATATTTTAATTTAGATCCTATTTGTGGTCATTTTATTATCTATTTATTCAGGAATTTGGTTATTTTTGTTTTAATTAGAAAATATCAATGCAATTTTTTTGAATTCGAACGAAAATTGAAACAAAGTCAAGTAGAGGTATTTTAAAATTTTTAATATCCCCCAAATACACAGTTAAACACAAGAAAAGCTACAATTACCAAGGGCCAATCGTCAAATACTCTATATATAGGATGATAGACAAAATGTTTATTTAAAAAAATCCATTTGTATAGGAGAGGGGGAAAGGAGTGATCCGATTGGATTTTGATGTATGGAACGGTTATGTAAAATCATATTCTAAACAGATCTTACCTCTATATTTTTTTCAATACGACTAACCGTTTTCGAGAAAATCGAAAAAAGAAGTATGGGGGGAAGAGAAAGTAGTGACCCAACTGAATTTTGATGTATAGAGTAAAATCATATTCTAAACACATTTCAGCTTTATAAAATTTTCGATACGATGCACAGTTTTCTAGAAAACAGGAAAAAAAACTATTCCATTTGTATGGGAGATGGGAAAGCAGTGGTCCGATTGAATTTTGGAGTATGGATGAGTTATGTAAAATCATATTTTAAACACATTTTACCTTTATAGTTTTTTTTCAATATAACTCACCGTTTTCGAGAAAATTGCAAAAAACTGTTTTGTTTGTAAGGGTTAAGGGGGGAGGAATGGTCCAATTTTGCCGGTTCAAGAACTTGGCCTAGCCATTTACGAGAAACTTAATTATATCGGGTCTTTCAATAAGGACATAACAATTTTCTATTTAAATAAAACACAGAATAATTGAGATACCGGGCTGAAATTTATTCCAAGTGTAGTGGACAGTGGACATATTACATTTAAGTATGAAATTCGATGTCGTTCATATGGCCACCGCGAGCACGTTTGCTGATTGATTCTTTGGAGCCAATTTTCCACCACTCTTCCACACATATCGGCCGGAACGTTGGCAATTTCGCGTTCGATATTGTTCCTGAGCTCCTCTAACGTTGTTGGCTTGTTGGCATAAACCAACGACTTAACATAACTCCATAAAAAGAAATCCAACGGCGTTAACCCTCTCAATGGCTGGGCGAACGCAGCAAACGGGTTCGCCCTTCACAAAATCTAAACTTTCACTGACTCAGACTTCAAAAGGCAAAGGCATAGTGGGTCAGTGTTTAGAAAAGTGTCCATTCAATGATGAAAATTAAACAAAGCGTTTAAAAAACCGTTACAGAAGCCGCTAAATGAATTTAAAGGTCTGTCCCATATATAGGGCAAATCCATTGAGAGGGTTAAATCACATGAGCAAGGTGGCCATTCGACCGGACCATTTAGTAAGTTTTAATAATTTCCAAACGTTGCTCGTTCATGAACTTCACCATGATAAAAATGTAAACCTTGACTGACGTTTTAGCATTGCCAGATCATAAAAAAAAGTTTTAGGGTGCGTTTTTATTAAAATACAAAATTGTTATGTCCTTGTTGAAAGACCCTTTACAAAATTTTAAGTCTCTAGCTCAATCCTTTCGAACGTATAGTGTTCACGGACGGACGAACATACAAAAGGACAGACGAATTTATCATGGGGAGTAAGAGCCAAATCTTCTAAGGGTAGAATAGAGTTGTCAATTACCACATTAAGTTTTTACACCAAACCGCAAGCCGCAGTACAAAAAAAATACGGTAACCGATCTTCAATATTAACACTGAAATTTCACTTACAAACTTATACTATGTTCAGACCGACGCCAAATCACGTAATTTTGAAGATTTTCGTAATTTTGAACGAAATCTTGCTCGAAATCACGAGATTTCTTGTACATTAACCTGTTTTCAAAATCACTAAAAGTATGCAATTTCCACAAAATTAGGAACGAAATCAAGCAAATACAATGAATACAACCCTGCATCACTTATTCAGCTCTCTTCAGTACATCAGTTTTGAGAAGTTTTGACATTTGTGCTGGATTGGAAAGACGGAAATATAGGAAAAAGAAGCCGTGTTCCGCACGCGAAAAGGATATATTAGTAAACAACCTACGCGGGGCAAAAAAAAATGGACCTGTTTTTGATGTGATTAGATATGAAATGGAAAATAATTGTTTATTTTCATTACAGATAATTTCCATTGTCGTCTAAAGTATCTAATTCTGTTTGCACATATTTCATCGATGTTTTGAATTGTATTATTCGTCATATTACTAAAATTCATAGCAATCCTACACTAAAATTCATAGCAATCCTGTAGTTGAAATGTGAAACAAAATTACCTTAATCTCTGTGTTTAAGCTCTAAATCATTTCGCAAAATTACGTGATTTTGCGTCAGTGTGAACTTAGTATAACATACTTCGAAATCACAAAACAAAACTATGCGCCGCAGGCGAAATTTTTTGAAAAATCTTTTCTGGACGAAAAAATTCTTGAAAATTAGCTACATGTGAAATTTTTCTAACATGTGTGCGAGCCTAAGGGCGTGCTAATGCCCGTTCTAATTCCAGTTTTTATAGGAAAGTTTCCACTTCGCAATGCAGTCTAGTATGAAAATGTACTAGAGTTAGCATGCAATCAGACCGTTTGCAATTAGACACGCCCTAAATATAAGTTAGTTTAGCTTTAATTTTGTTATACTTATGTTATTTTTTGAATTGGAAATTATAATTTATTTAATTTTTATTATTATAAAGAATATTTATGGTTTATTACCGCCGATTGCTTCATATTTTCACTAAATTTCACCAAGTTGAACGCTCTTAGTAAGAGATATCAACTTACGGTGAAAAGCAAAAATGTAGAGAATTTTATTGTCTTTATTTTCCATTTAATTAATTTTTTGCTCAATTTGCAAATTTTTAAATCGTATTTTTTGAACATTTTTACGTCTTTTTATATAATGTAAATTTGATTCTCAATAGAAGCGGTGGTGGGGGGGCCACCCAAACCCCCCTTATTCACGTCCCTGAACGGACACATTTCGTACGATTAAATTCATAATTCCAAACTGCTCTGATATAAACGGACACGGACTGATATTTGTTTCGCGTGTCGCAAGAAATTTCTTTTTATTTCAGCAAATTTTTTACACGAAAAAATCCATTAGGTTTTTTACGGTCAAGGCTGCAATGTAGATAATATTATTTTAAATTATTAATAATCTCTCCAGAAATTTAAAAGCAAAATTTAAACAAAAAAATCAGTTGTGGTCAACACAAAACTTTCTTCTACAAAATCTACGACCCTGTGCAATTTACGCTAGAGCCCTGTCGCGTTGTCAACCTAAGACGACATCCCAATAAATTCTTGGTTTATTCAAAAATATCAAAAACGTACAAAATTTGAGATAACTTGAGAACGGTAAAAGATATCAATTTACGGTAAATGGCAAAAATGTAGAAAATGTTAACATCTTTAATTATTCTTTTAACTGATTTGTCGAAAAACCGTTAGTTTGCAAATTATTCGCAAAAATATGATTTTTTACATATTAATGAAAATATCTCAATAACGGTAAAAGATAACGGATAACGGTAAGAAACAAAATTGTGCAGAATGCCATTCTCATTAATTCATTTTATACATTCAGTCAGCAAAAACCCGTTAGTTTTCGAGATAATCGCAAAAAACTGTTTTTTTGGAAATAACGGTTTATCTCGATAACAGGTTGAGATATCGAGTTATAGCTAAAGACAAAAGTGTGGGAAATTTTATTTTCTCCAAGTTTTGTCATACTTAAGGCCACTAAAAAACCCGTAGTTTGGGAGTAAATCGAGAAAAACGAAATTGCGATTTTTGAAAAACCGCCATTTTGGATACTTCCGGTTAACGGATTTCCACCACCATAGGATCGTCCCATTTCAGGACCCAACATGCCTATAAAATTTCATGGCGCTAGCTCTATTAGTTTTTGAGAAATCTTGTACACAGACTGACAGACTGACAGACTGACAGACTGACAGACTGACAGACAGACTGACAGACTGACAGACTGACAGACTGACAGACTGACAGACTGACAGACTGACAGACTGACAGACTGACAGACTGACAGACTGACAGACTGACAGACTGACAGACAGAAAGACATTTTTTAAATATGACTCCAATCGACTCAGGAGTGATCGGGAAATGTTTTTTAGGCAAAATTAAGAGGTCGAAATTTTTCATGAATACAATACTTTATTATACTCCGTAGAAGAAAGTAAAAAAGTTAAACATCAACAAGCAACTGCGACGCTTGACAACGAATAATCTCTGCTTATATGGAATTATGGACGTGGTTAAATTTTGTTCAGTTTACAAATGATTTTTCCAGATTTTCCACTTGGCTTTTGTTTTTATTGATTCATTTAATGCAATGAATAAACGATTTCCAATTCCCCAAAATATGTACCTAAAATTGTTAAAAATCATCAAGATTAGCATATGTCCCAAGATGTTTCATAATTTGCAACATTAAATTCATATAATTTATGCAGTATGATGATTTTTCACATCTACAAATCAATTAAATGACTTCATTATGGGTGTTTTATTGCTATGAGAGAATTCTCGTAAGTATCGTTGATTCTCGTAAGGAAACGTTTTATATAGTTTAATAGTGATTTAAATTAAATAAGGCACATCGGCACATTGTAATTCAACCAATTAAAGCTATAAAAACATCCTGTTCATCAAAATGTTCATCATATTCAAAGTACATATAATCGAAGTAAACTTTCGTGTATAAAGCAGCCGCACATACGCAAACACGAAATGCTTTTGTTGATTCGATAAACAAATTTGTAATCAACGAAATTAAATTCTTCCACCGTTCAGATTGCTATATACGAGGAATTAAGGATCTTCATCCCAGGACGACAACCGAAACAACCATCAGCCACCGCCGACAATCAACAACCAACAACCGAAGAAGATGATTGCTCCATTGCTCCAATGATCTGAAATGCTCCATTGAGCTTAACCGAAAACTCCCCTTGGTATTGAAGTCTTTCATTTCCTTTCTCTGCATACTTACGGGATTGTATCAAACCAAAGAAACAGAATCCTCTACCAACACCATTACGAATGCCAACCATCTTCTAAGCAGCACATACCAACTTTACCATTCGGCTTATAATTATGTCATGGGTGGGTATAAATGTTACAAGACATCATGCGATGATTCTTCTAAACAGCCAGCCACCCACCCATACTTCTCGTCCCATAAACCAAATACAAAAGTACATTTATATCTGTGTATCTGAATAATATCGTCGAATATTTACAAAATCTCTATATTTAGATTCTTAAAGCATTGGTGGTTACCAATTCACATTTGCCCTTCTACATACGCAGAGTATGTTACCATTTGAAAATTTGTATCATGCCTGGCATTTGTGCTTTCTATAGCAAACTTTCTTCCAACATCACGGCTAACGACAATCTAGTCTGCACAACTACGAAATGAAAGCGCCCAATGTTACCATCTTAAAAACATTGAAAATCGACAATAACGGTTAAGGGTGAAATGGGTTTTTGCACCCTATATGCAGTGATGGTTTACTTAACTATACTATTAAAATTCAAACATGAAACGAACCCTTCAAATCCCATCTGTGACGCTGACAGTTGAATTATTATTTGTCCCCCAAAAATGCCATTCTATGTGGAATCTGTTAAGGAATTATGAAAAAAAGGGTTGGTAGTAGCAAAGAAATTAGGGACAAGACAGTAAATGGCTTTAATAATAAAAATAGAAATTACCAAAAATATGGAAATTACTGCACGGAAACGAATGAAACAATGCATCTTGGTTTTATTGGTAATAAAATAAAACTTGATTTCCGCTCTTTAAACAGAGATAAAAGTCTCATTATTTTCAAAACTGTAGAGGGAAAATGTTGTTTATCAAAAATACGTATATTACAAATTCTAGTGAGTAGTGAAATCATAGTAATTGTAATATCTAGCCGTAAAACTAGTCCTTTAAATATTTTACATATAAAGGGTAGTTTATGATGTTTTGACGTCACTTGAAATTTGATATTTATTATGTAATGATGGGGTTGAAGCAAAAAAATAATCTACACAGTAACTGATTCGTAAGTTATTGCTGCTTAGATGCTAAAAAAAATTGAACCCCATGAATTTTTAAACCGACCTCATAAAATTTTTAAATTTTTTCACAAAACACAATTCGTGCGATTTTTTATCATTTCTCTTAGAACCTGCAAGAGCGGAAATCAACATACAAATAACAAAGATAAAGGCCAACAAAGCAAATTATTGCTTCAAAATTATCCATTTTTGTAATTTTGTCAACTTTATACCACTTTATATTATGTCACTTGTACTACTCCACGAGATGCCACTGGGCTTTGCCGCTGAAATGTTGCGCTGCGTGACAGTTCACAGCGTTACAGTTGCGTTCGCGTTGCGTTCATTGGGCTCCAGAGGTAAACGTCCTTCTCTCGTTTGACAAAAGCCAAAATTGCAACAAAATCAGTCGAGTTGATCTCTTGATAGAGCATTAGATAGTGGACTATTCACTCTTGATCGTAGATAGTAAAATCGTAGATTGTAATGTAAATCTACGATGGAAAAGTACAACGAAGCGTGAGCAGCGCTTTACTAGAGGTTGTTGGTTTTGTCATAAATTTTTGACTCTTTTATTTATTTTCTTTACCTTAATTGTTTAAAGCATTTCTTAACTCTTAATACTAAATCATATAAAAAACATATAAATACTTTAATTTACTTACTTTTCCAATGTCCGTTTTAGAGTTGGCACCAAGTTGACATGTCACAAAACATGTCTTAACCTCACTTTATTAGAATTACGACAAAAACTACTATTTTACCATACCTTCGGGTGTGGTAGATTGTAGTTTTCGTCGTAAAAAAATTTATATGGAGAACTGTCAAAAAACTACGATTTTATTTACAATTTTACGATTCTACGAGTTTACAATCAACTACGATAAAGAGTGAATACCCTTAGTGTATAAAATCAGGTTTCAAATAGGGTGACCATATTTATTTTGTGCCAGTCCGGGACAATCAAAGGGGGTGAAATATGGCTGAACCGAAACATCTCTTTCACCTTATTTCGATACATAATTAAAACATAACAAAAGCTATAATTGCCAATCTGGCAATTATTGAAAACCCGTATGGTTATATTCGTATCGAAATTCGAACAGTTATACCAAAATTCCACTTGAAGTCCAACTTTCCAATAAGATTTTTTAAAACTTTTTCCAATCGGATTTTGATGTATGGGAGTTTTATGTAGAATCATATCCTAAAT
Organism: Chrysopilus asiliformis; assembly: GCA_964034945.1. Taxonomy (NCBI): domain Eukaryota; kingdom Metazoa; phylum Arthropoda; class Insecta; order Diptera; family Rhagionidae; genus Chrysopilus; species Chrysopilus asiliformis. The sequence continues at coordinate 34,050,131 of OZ035960.1, read as the reverse complement.
AACTTTTGTTCTTTCACTTTTTTGATAAGGTGCACCGTTTTTGAGATATTTGCAAAAAACATTGTCGTTCGTATGGGGGGTACCCCCATACGGATTTTTTATACCCGTATGGTGAAAATGCGAGGCCAAATTCGTTAATGGGCAAAAATGGACCATTAGGGAGGGGTACGCCCCATACGAACGAAAATGTTTTTTGTGAATATCTCAAAAACGGTGCATCTTATAAAAAAAGTCCAAAAACAAAAGTTATTTAGGATATGATTCTACATAAAACTCCCATACATCAAAATCCGATTGGAATAAATTTTAAAAAATCTTTTTGAAAAGTTTGACTTCAAAGTGGAATGTTAATACAACTGTTCGGTGTTCACTTACTATAAATCACAATACGGGTTTTCAATAATTGCCAAATTGGCAATTCTAGCTTTTGTTATGTTTTTTTAATATATATTCGAGCTGTCCTCATATACATACAGCGAAATTTTTTATCAAAATTCTGTTGTTAAATTTCAATAAATTTTATCACTATGATAATCTGATAAAATAAATTCTTAAATGAACAACTTCTTTATCAGATTAACAAACCTAGTTTTAACAAAATTGTTTTTATCCTGTCATCAATTTGAAATTTTCTTATCAAATTGAAAGTTTCGTTTTATTAAATTGATAAAATCAATTATCAAATTGATAAGCATTTTGTAAGACAGCAAAAATGGAGGCTAAAATTTTGCTATATTTGAAAATCCAATTAAAAGCTTTTACACTTTAATTTCATGAAACGGGGATCATGTCTTCATGTAGAAATTAGTTTGCATTGTTTTTGTTAAATTTTTATGCCGATGTTTTCAGATTTTTTTAAAAATTTCCTTTTTTTTCCAAAATATTGAGTGGGAAAGTATTTTTTCGAAGTAACATCGACAAATTCATCAACAAATTTCTATCGTTTGGAATTTTGTGCTAAAATATCATTTTATCAGATTGATGAAATTTTTCGCTGAGTGTAGAGTTTATGACGCTTTCCCGCTGGCAGCTGTAGTTTTTTTTATGTTTTTTAGGAAGGCCCTTCTAAATATTATGTATTCCCTTTTCGTGTTTCACCACTAATGACTTCGATTATTTTCTGTAAAAATCAAATAAATTCAGATTTTCGTGTATATTCTGCTGATTTATTGAATTTATACTTTTTGAGTAAGATTTTATGTATTTTTCAGCATTAAGTCTATGTTTGACTACCCAGTCTTGAATTGTGTGGGAAAAATTCATTCGATTCGTGAACGTTTCGGTTTGTGAACGCTCTTCAGAAACGGATCAGGCTCCCGAACCGAGGTTCCATTGTACTACTATATGATTTTTATATAGAGCATAAAAACGATATATTTTGCGTGCTCCCAAATTCACATATTATTAACACCAACACGAATATTCGAATTCATAAAAACGGCAATTTGAAAGTAAGCAAAAGTTTTTTTCAAGAGAGATAATATTTCCCTTGTTTTTATTTCCGCAAATTGTTTTCCAATTAAAATGTTGAAAAAATATCAAACGACAAGCAAACACTGTAGAGAATGACCAGCGAACAGTTATAATAAAATTTATTTTTAATGACAACAAATGAGGAAATTGAAGTGTAAGTTAAATATTATTATTTGGTATTTTCACAAAAAAATTCCCTTTTTTTGGTCAAGGGTTGTGTTTTTTCAATATTTTTACAGTTTCACAGTTAATTAAAAATGGAAAATATGCCAATGTAGAGATATATATTTTGTTAAAACTTCTGAGCCTTGCAAGGATATCTGAAAACTCTAGAAGAGTGTGGGAAAATTTCGTTATCTGAAAACACAACCTAGTACGCCCAGAAAAAATATTCAATTTTTTTATATTTAATACCACTAATAAAATAAGTTCAACTATAAAATAACTTTGTTTATATGTTTTGTTTATATATAAAATAAACAAATTAGTAAAATTTAAAAAGCAAAATTGTTAAATTAACTATATTTTTAATTATTTTATTATTTTACTGTAAAATTGAACAATTTTATAGTTGAAATTAATTGTATCCATGATTCCAACTAAAGGTCCAGCCAGATAATCACATCAAATCCGTAGGACAATTTGGTTTGATTCTGTTCTCCATATAAAGCTACTCAACATTTACGCCGACAGATTCCGGCGACAGATTACGGCGACAATGTTGTCCCCCAAATGCAATTGCACATACTTTGTTGTTCTAAACTTCATTTTTTTTTCAATCGATTTTGACAGTAGATCGGTGAGCCACATATAGCATTTAAAACATAACAAAAGCTATAATTGCCAATCTGGTAATTATTCAAAACCCGTATGGTGATTTAAGTGAATGGCGAACATTTGTATCGAAATTCCACTTTGAAGTCAAACTTTTCAATGAGATTTTTTAAAATTTATTCCAATCGGATTTTGATGTATGGAAGTTTTATATCCTAATAACTTTTGTTCTTGCACTTTTTTGATAAGGTGCACCGTTTTTGAGATATTCACAAAAAACTTTTTTGTTCGTATGGGGGGTACCCCCCCTAATGGACCATTTTTACCTATTAACGAAGTTAGACGAAAAACGAATCTGTGTAAAATCTCAAGTCTCTAGCTCAATCCTTGCGCCCGCAATCCGCGCCACAGACGGACGGACAGCCGGACAGACGGACAGACAGACGGACGGACAGACGGACAGACGGACAGATGAACGGACGGACATGCGAAATTCAATTTTTTTATAATTCTAAACACACTGGTGTAATTCATTTTTGTGTGTGGTAACGGGCTCTTGGCGTTACAAACGGGAAGGCAAATCTAACATACCCTTTAGTTTCACCATACGGGTATAATTATATGTGGCTCACCGTTACCCATTATCATACAACATAGGAATGTAAATGTAAGCAACACAGCATACGAACTATATTTGCCAATTCTTTTTCTTTATTTTTTATACCCGTATGGTGAAACCAAAGGGTATATTAACTTTGCCTTACCGTTTGTAACGCCAAGATCCCGTCATCGCACAAAAAAATGAGTTGCACCAGTGTGTTTAGAATGATAAAAATATTTAATTTTTGCATGTCCGTCCGTCTGTCTGTCCGTCTGTCTGTCTGTCCGTCCGTCTGTCTGTCTGTCCGTCCGTCTGTCTGTCTGTATGTGGCGCGGATTGCGGGCGCACGGATTGAGCTAGAGACTTGAAATTTTTCGCAGATCCGTAAAATGCGAGGCTAAGTTCGTTAATGGGCAAAAATGGACCAGTAGGGGGGGTACCCCCCATACGAACGAAATCGTTTTTTGTGAATATCTCAAAAACGGTGCATCTTATCAAAAAAGTCCAAGAACAAAAGTTATTTAGGATATGATTCTACATAAAACTTCCATACATCAAAATCCGATTGGAATAAATTTTAAAAAATCTTATTGGAAAGTTTGACTTCAAAGTGGAATTTTGGTACAACTGTTCGAATTTTGATACGAATATCACCATACGGGTCTCCAATGATTGCCAGATTGGCAATTATAGCTTTTGTTATGTTTTTTTTTTTAGTGACGATATTTAGATTTATTGACGTCCCCATAAGATTTCATTTTGAATCAACCATGAAATTTTGTCAGCGAGCTAACCGACAAAAGTTAAATTCGATTCAACCTTTTACGACGACCAAGTTGTTCGGATTGATGGTGTACAGATGCATAGGGCACTATGAGTTTAAAATCTGAAATGTCGCCGTAAATGTTGTGTCGGGCTAATTGTATTTTGCGCTTAAACTGTTATCATCAAATCCATGCTAATTTTATTGACAGGCGCAATACGACATTTTGTTTTCTAAAATAAGGTAATGTATTCTATTCGTTTCTTCGAGCGCTCAAATTTTGCAAACTTCTCAGTTCCGTTCAATTTTCGGCACTAAGATGACTGTCACATCAATTCTACTTTGAAAGCATTGTTAGACATTAAAAAATAATTAAATTGACTTTTTTTTCTCTGCTCATATACAACTTTTTTAACTTAAACTCTGCAACGCAAAATAATCTCTATTATAACATACTTGATGAAATTCTTCATTATGAAGAATTTCATAAAGTATGTGAAAAAGTTATTATCACATACTTTATAAAATTCTTCATAATTCAAAAAGTTTGTTTCTATATAATTCGATATTTTGGTCGTGAAAATCAATTTAAAGTAGAGTACTTACATATTTGAATAATTGTAATAGACAAAATACCTTCTTTAAAAGTATTTATAAAGCATAAATAAATATATACCTGGAATTTTTTACTTTATTCTGATTGTAAGATTTTTTTTTAGAATTTTCATTTTTTCTTTTTGTTGTTTTCACAGAAGTTGCTCATGTTTATGGCTGCGTTTATATTTCTGTTTGAAAGTTTTCCATCCTTCGACAACTATTTGCAGTTGATTTGCATTACAAGACCAAAACTTCTTCGAAACTTCTTTTCAATATTTCAATTTCTTTCACAAAATGTTTCCACAGTTTTTCTTTCTTTTTTTTACAAAAGTGTTCCTCAATTCCCGCTTCGGTTTCATCGCCTCGGCCAGCGTGCAAAATGACGGTTATGCTAACATACCATGCCCTCTATATAAAAATACGGATTACAAAAGGAAAAAACTTTCATTGTGAAAAAAAAGGGAAAAATTCTCGGTTCGAAAAGTTTATTCGATGGTTATTTTCTAAAAGATGCAAACTTTTGGGTTTTTCATCGAATTTTCGATTTGATTTCGATATGAGTTACGAGCCCCAAGAATTGAAAGATTTCGCTATAAATCAATTCGATATGCGACATTTGAGGAAGATTTTTTTTTTCATTTCGTATTCATCTTATTTTATTATATTATACTTATTTTTCCTGTTGGTGATTGTGTTTAGGACTTCAATCCAAAGCAATGAAAAGGGACTCTCGGCTCTGTTATTAGGATTAGTGTGGTGTGGAGTATTCACGCCGCTTGAATTAAGATTGACATGTTTGGTAGTATAAGATGTAGAAAAGATCCTAAGTGGTAGAAAGAACCGAAATAACCATTTTCTATATTTCCTACATTGTTGTGAATATTTATATTTCAGTAGGTCTGAGAAAAAGTAATTTTATGGTACGTAGATTCAACGGAGGTCCCTTATCTATGATCATAAATATAAATTTGATACATCAAATTGTAATTATATTTCAATGAATTAAATATGTATGAAGGGTCTGCATGCATTTATTTACACTTAAATTAAATTTCTCCAAATTTAGATGTTGAATTTGGATTTAGGGGAAAATGTACCCAATTTGTGTCCTGATTTGGGCAAATATGCTTCTAATTTATTTCTTGGTTTCCAAGAAAATAAAATTAATTAACTATGAAAAACAGTATAATGAAGAGATGCATTTAGCTGGGTATTTTTTATCTTGTATTTCGTCAACAAATTAAATCAGTGACATTAATTCTCTCATTAACTTTGTTTTTATTAAATGCAGAATACGCCAATCAATTAATAAGAAAAAAAAAAACAAATTAAAACATTTCAACTACAATACGGTGACCAGACGTCTCGCATTACGCGGGACAATTCCGCATTTCAGTCATGTGTTGAAGTACTAACTTGTAATTTTTAAAGTTCAATCATTCCCATGTTACCAAAAGCTAAGCAAACTAATTTTAAAAACTTTTTTTTAGAAAAGGAAACCATTTTTGGAAGCCAATTACTGGTATGGGTGGGGGCTGTCAAACTGTGTGGAGGTCGTCAGACTTTAGGGTCAATTGCAATTTTTTTTTGGTATTGACTGTTGCTTGAAGTTAGTTAAGGATTATACTTGACCCTTAAATATATGCCTGCGGCACATCGCCACATCGGTTTCCAGGAAATTTTGCCTGAGCCACTTTCTGTTTAATTCTTATTCTTCTAACAGTAGCTTCTCCTTTGTTGCAGTTCTTTTGAGAATTGGAGAAATTTTCGAGGCGATTGGTGGTAGAAGAAAGTTTAGCTACTTCTACTATAGAATGATCAAAACAATCGATTCTTGAATACACAAATTTAAAAAAAATCCCTGCATTCCGGATTTTGACTTCAAAAATCTGGTCACCTTGAACGACAAAAAACTTCAAATCTATTTACCCTTTATGACATAACAAAAGCTGTAATTGCCAATCTAACAATTATTGAAAGCTCGTATGGTGATATTCGTATCAAAATTCGAACAGCTGTACCAAAATTCAACTTTGAAGTCAAACTTTCCAATAAGATTTTTTTAATTTATTCCAATCGGATTTTGATGTATGGGAGTTTTATGTAGAATCATATCCTAAATAACTTTTGTTCATGTACTTTTTTTGATAAGATGCACCGTTTTTGAGATATTCGCAAAAAACGTTTTCGTTCGTATGGGGGTACCCCCCTAATGGTCCATTTTTGCCCATGAACGAACTTGGCTTCGCATTTTACGAAAAACAGATCTGCAGAAAAAAAAAGTCTCTAGCTCAATCCGTGCGCCTGCAATCCGCGCCACAGACAGACAGACGGACGGACAGACAGACAGACAGACAGACGGACATGGTAAATTCAATTTTTTTTATCATTCTAAAAACACTGGTGTAATTCATTTTTGTGTGCGATGACGGGATCTTGGCATTACAAACGGTAAGGCAAAGTTAATATACCCTTTGGTTTCATCATACGGGTATAAAAATCATAGCCTTGGCAAATCCTTAAAGCCATACATTGTTATTGGGGCCTCGACTTTCCCCTGCGTCTAGGGCAGCACATTATCTAAACGCGCCTTTGCAAAACCCCCGCTTGCACTTCTAAGCTATGCGGCAGTTTGTGATCTATTTTAACCTTTACAGGCTTGGTGGTACACGCGATGTAAAACTTTTTTCGTGTCAAATGCCACCGAAGCTGATTAACCGGTCGAACTCTAGCAACCAGCCACATGGGGTTCCATTATGATTTCGTTTATTCAAATGATTTTATTACTTTCGTATATGTGAGAACGGTAATATAAATGTGTGTAAGAATGGTAACATATGTAAGAAAGGTAAAAATGACATAAAAACTTGTTTTCTTTTATACTTTTCTAGCACTTTGCATTAAAAGCACTCTGAATTTGTAAAATAAAAGTTTTTCCAATCACAAAAAAAAAACTTTCAGCACTATCCAATGACTTAGTGTATACCAATACAGGTTCGAGAAAAGATCAAATGAATTAAATTCACCACAAGCACAAGACAAATGGAAAGACACCTTAGCCAACGATGCGCAAATTTTCTAACCTTTTGCATGAACATTGAGTGTTGGTTGTCGCAGCAGGAACTTTCAAATTAGAAGAGATATGTCCGCTTATTGTAGGAAAATTTTAATATTAAGTAGATTGTGTTCTGTAATAATTTATGAGAATAAAGCCAGGTGCTGTTCATTAGCAGGACACCAATTTTAGCCCTTTTTACGTTTGCTGCTCATACATCTACATATTATTAAATTTTGATACATACCCAACAAGTCCTAACCTATATGATAATATTTAAAAGTATGTACTTTGATGGGATGACTTAAAGTCCTGAAGGACGTAATGAAGGCTGATGGTGAGTAAATAAGAAGATATAAGTACTTTCGACACATTCAGGATAAATATCGTTCTCGTATCTTCTATATAATCTCACTTTGACGAAAAAGTTTCTTTTTCGGAGTTGATGAAACAGAGAAAATAAATGGAGACGAAACGATTTCAAAGGTACACTTAAGTTACAGGCAAATGCAAATCATTCACTGGGTATATATTATATATAAAAGATTTTATCTAAAATTTCTATATATGCACTAGGTGAAATGAAATCAATTTATGCCAGGATTTTGTGTTCATCCTTGGTTGTTGAACATTCCATACTACAGAGATAAATTGGCTTCGGCGGTTTGATTAATGAGACACCAAGAAGTCTATCAATTAGCCAACATGATTTTAATTGGATTAGAACAATTTAAAGCTGCCAAAAACTCAACTAAACATCTGGAATGAATTGCCAAAATTCAAAATGAAAAAAAAGACAACGATAGACAGAAGAAAAAAAAATCATTTTTGGGAGATTCGGAATCGGAAACATTGATTAAGTGCCACATGCCGTACTACTGTGAATTTCAGATTTCGAGATTCGAATATTTCTCTGGTGCGGTTAACCCGGATGAAAGTTTTCGGGGTGCTAAACGTGATACATATTTCATTATGAATACCGCATAGTATTGCGAAATATCATAAACATACCTACAAACTATCTATTTGATTTAGATATACACGCAATATTCAAGTACATATATGGAGGGTCTTCGATAAATTTGTATGGCAAAGATGAACAACATCCGAAACATATTTATTTTATGAGAATCTACACGTACGAATATCTAGAAGGGGGATGGAAAAACGTCTAATGCCTAATGCCTAACGATGTCAAAAATATCCGTTTACGAAATAGTCATCCATGAAAATACATATCCGTCGTCGTTTCCACTCATCATACGATATACTATATTTATTGATTTTACATACTAAACGAAAGATATTGAAGATCGTTTTTAGTGGCCCAGAGGTTATAATATTCACGCCATATATTAATTTCATTTTCATTAAATCGAAACTTTTTGCCCTTAAACTTCATATTAAGTTTTCAATTAAAATAAACGACAAACGCTCATAAATTGATACCAGCAACCTTTATAATTTAGTGAGTTTGCTAAAATGATGGTAATGTTGGTGTAATGGTGCCTAAACCAACCTAAAATTATTAATTGTAATTTAATTATTTTGGTGTGATTTATAGGGAAATGTTTTCAATATCGGCCAAGGAATTGTTTTATGTATAATACAACCGAATCATAAACGATATTTTAATAAAACGAAACAAAAACATCCATTAAGCCACAATTTACAACCTAAGCTAAAAAATCAATTTTACGCACGCGATAATTTTATTAGGGGCTTTTGGAGAAAAAGAAGAACAACAATTAGCACACCTAATTTAATTTATGGGAAATTTTATATTTGAAAGAAGCAATTTTTTTTTTGAATTTGTTGAGGTCTAGAAAATTTGTTTCACTTTAATATTTCTTTGTCAAACTCCTAAAATCTCTAATTTTTTATAAAATTTGGAATATTTCAAAATTGTTGTGATTGGCGAACGGATAATTAAGATGTATGAAAAGTTATAGATATTTTTTTTTATTTTCATACAAAATTAAGTCATGCAAAGCCACGCCAAGACAAAGCGGCGTCCGGGGCAAAACCTGTATTTGGCACCCTCTCGCTTTCTAAAATAAATTGATAAAAATCCATTTTCGTGCAGTTGAAAATTTTGAACGGCTCAATTTTTGTTTGCAATCATATAAATAAAACATAACTAAAAACTTCATACATTCCATCATACATTCCATCATTCCATCATACATTCCATCATTCCATCATACATTCCATCATTCCATCATACATTCCATCATACATTCCATCATACATTCCATCATACATTCCATCATACATTCCATCATTCCATCATACATTCCATCATTCCATCATACATTCCATTCATAAATTCCATTCATACATTCCCTCATACATTCCATCATTCCATCATACATTCCATCATTCCATCATACATTCCATCATACATTCCATCATTCCAGCATACATTCCATCATACATTTATTTACAATACTATTGAACAGAAATAATTCCAATTATACAACAATTTAGATAATTTTACAATATTAAGATTCAAGATAAAACATAACAACAGCTATAATTGCCAATCTGGCAATTATTGAAAACCCGTATGGTGATATGGCATTGTTCGAAGTTTCAGTGAACGGCGAACAGTTGTATCAAAATTCCACTTTGAAGTCAAACTTTTCAATAAGATTTTTTAAAATTTATTCCAATCGGATTTTGATGTATGGGAGTTTTATGTAGAATTATATCCTAAATAACTTTTGTTCCCCTCCCCCCTAATGGTCCATTTTTGCCCATTAACGAACTTAGCCTTGCATTTCACGAAAAACGAATCTGCGTAAAATTTCAAGTCTCTAGCTCAATCCGTGCGGCCGCAATCCGCGCCACAGACGGACAGACGGACGGACGGACGGACGGACAGACGGATATGCTAAATTCAACTTTTTTTTATCATTCTAAACACTCTGGTGTAATTCATTTTTGTGTGTGATGACGGGATCTCGGCGTTACAAACGGTAAGGCAAGTTTAATATACCCTTTGGTTTCACTATATGGGTATAAAAAGTGCAATCCAGTAATTCGAAAATCTCCGTGGTTCGAATTAGTTCCGGTTTTTATTGATTCGAATTACTGAATCTCTACTGTATTTAGTTTCAGAAAAGATATCTGAAAGAAATATTTTTTTGAAATATCTTGAGACTCGTTAAAGATATGTAAAAACCGTCAAATGAAAGCATGCAGGAAATTTTATTTCCTTTGAATCTGATTATATGCATTTTATCACAAAAGTACATAGTTTTCGAGAGAGTTTCAAAAAAACTGATTTTTTTTCAAAATATTTTGAGAACCGTTAGAGATACAAAAATAGTGTTGAATCAAAAAATGTAGAAAATGTTATATCCTTTAAATTTTGTTAAATTCACTTTCTCCGCATCTCGAGTTATTTAGGATACGTAGAACGGACAGACTGACAGACAGATGCACGTACATCCTCATAATTTTGCCTGAAACGGATTTCGTACTGATCAGAAATTTTCTATCTGTCACCGTTCTTGAGTCGGTCTCCGTCATGAATACAATATTTTCTTTCTATAGAAAAGGAATATAAAAATAGACGTATATGTCTAAAAATAGTTGTTATAATTGTCTAAAAATAGGAAATTTTTCCCAAAAGTATTGAGAAAACTTTCATTCTTTGGAATAGATTTCTTCTTGTTCTAGCCATTACAAAAAAAAACCACTGTCTTATTTATTAGGTACACTTTTACCAAGAATTTGTTCTATTCATTTTTCTCCGTGTATCAGTTGTTTTCATAAGAAGAATTTCCACTGCTAAAAAGTTGGTGGCGCCCGGGTTGAAAATTAAAATTTACCGCCCCTTAAGATTTTTCCGGCAAAAAAAGAAAAAGATTAAAGACCACTCTTCCCGCTTTGCTACACTAATGATAGGCTAAACTCGCTACTCGGCATTGCTAACCCAATTATTCTTACATCAAAAATGGTAAAAATATCACATGCCGAATGGTTTTGTTTTTTTGTTTAAACGAAACGCATGAATTATATTCAAAAAAAAATATGTATATGTATATTATAAATTAATCGCAACATGAATAAATAAAATATTTAGTAAAATTTAACAAAATATCGTTCCCCAGAACCGGCTAAAACACTTAGAAGATTTTTTATAACATTATTTTTTTTTCTTTTGCTGTACATACGACCAACCCCTAAGCCATTTTAGATGAAAACCAAAAAAATATTTACCAACTAATCCTAAGCGAATATCCTTTCCCATTGTTTCAAGTTAATTGGCCCTTCAGCAATGTATACGACCTATCCACCTTTTTTTTCTAATTACATTTTCATTATTTTGCTATTGTTGGGTTATCTTGTTGTTGTTTTTTTGGTTGTTTTTCGATACGTGTAACCATAATAAGAATATATTCTTCTGTACGTTTACTATTATATGGTACTTGTGTATATTAACCGAAATTTGTAGATTTCTTCCTTTATTTTCTGTTCGATTCTCTTTTTTTGCAGATTTAACAACTGCACTCAAGGATGTCTACGTAACGGTGCCAGCAGCAGTTAAAAAAGGTGATAATGCAACTCTTATTTGTCGTTACGATCTCGAGAAGGATACGCTGTACTCAATTAAATGGTACAAGGGTAGAAGAGAATTTTATCGTTACACACCAAGGGAACCACAACCAATGAAGGTTTTTTCTGTTCCTGGAATTGCTGTTGAGGTGAGCTTTTATCACTCTTATTATTATTGTCTCTATATAGAGTCCCTTCCGTATCCAACTCTGATCCAACATCGGACAGATGGTCCCATAAACGAGTATTAGTAGACTGAACGAGAACGAGAAATTCTCTTCAAAACTATATATACATGGTGCTATAAATGATACTTACATGTCGGTAAAAATTAAACCAAAACGCATATCCTTTCGACCATATGTAGTTATCTGCTCGTATAAACGATGAACAAACTGAATATGTTTGTGTGTCTCAACCACATATATTTTTGGTCCACCGAATAAAAGCACTTTAATATACATATGTTTATATGTGTAAATATAAATACAATTATCGTAACATATGAATCTATATAGGTAGGTACTTCATAAATATAGATATGTACAACATATTTGTAAATGAAAAACAAAAACAAAAATAATAATAAAAGCACAAACAGGACATCATCAGGTAGTATTGCCGAATAACATCACAACATTTTGTATCACATGTATTTTACTTTTATCGATACAATGAGTATCTGGATTCAGTATTATGACCATCCAGGAAACTCGTTGACCACATTTTCTGATGGCTACAATCAATATTATACACATGAATGTTGGCATTAATGCTATTCGGTAATATAGAAAATAACGAAAAAAAAACTCGAAAAAAAAACATATTGCTATCTGTGTGTGTACACAACATACAAAATTCATTAAACGAGCAATACTGTGCAGTTTGCATTGTCGTCAATAAAATATTTAAAAGATTTTCTCATGTTCAAAAGGACGAATCTTTAACTCGTGGGAACTGCCGCATGTTTGATCCCGTAAAAAGTAATTCCAAACTTTTATATAGTTGGTCGACAACTACCCAACAAATAGGGTAAAATTTCCTAAATCCAATCAACTTAATTAAGAATTTAGTATATTATGGGACTCGTGTATATTAATCGAAATTTGTAGAATTTTAAATGAAACTTCAGACTACTTACAAAGTATTATAAAAAAAAATTGATGCAAAACTCGGGGATTGACTTTTGTCGTTAAAATAGTAGGATGATTCATAGAATCGCATAAAAACCTCGTAAACCGTGTAAACTGCGTAAATTTACCACCTTGTAAATGAACTGCCAAAGTTTGTATGGAAAATATTTTACGCGACGATTCTGGTGTGCAAACTACCTCGTAAAATTACGCAAACGTCAAATACGGAGATTTCAAACCAAATCTTAATTTCAACCCACCGCGAGGCGTTATTGTAGGTTAACTACGATGCGGCAATGACTGCGACTTTTACCGCGACGCACTAACCCAAGAAATGTCCCCATACCGCACGACCAACACGTATTGATGTTTAGCCTTTAAAGTTTCGGAATTTTTTTTTTTCAAGTATTTCAAGAACCGTGAGAAATACGTAAAAATCGTTGAACAAAGAAATGTGGAAAATTTTATTTCCTTTAAGTAATGTATTTTTTTTCAAAAGCGCATAGTTTTTGAGAAAATCTCAAAAAATTGTATTTTTTTAACAAAATATGCATGGCAGGTACCCGTTATAGTTAACGTTACTTTTCCAGAAATTGATAGAGAACAACGATTTTGGTAAACTCACCCACAAAAAATTTCACGTCGCTAGCTAAACGCGTTTTTGCGGTATTATATAAAATATATAGATCGGACAGACCGGCAGACCGACAGAAAGACAGATGCACGAACATCCTCATAATTTTCCCTGCAACGGATTTTGTACTGATCAAAAACTTTCTATCTGCCCCTGTTCACCGTCATATATACAATACTTCCCTTCTATAGCTCCGCAGAGGAATGTAAAAAAGAGTACTACATTTGTGCAATATTTAATTTCCCATTTTGAATCAACGTGATGCCTCAGCCGTAAACCACTTTTTGGGTTTCGTTCGATTCCACATGCATGGAAAACTCAGCGTACGTGTTTCATAGGTTTTTGACGATTTTTTTGTTGTCATACAAAATCCGGAAAAACTCCATATAACCCCATATAAAACACACTCATTAAAACAAATGTGTTGCCTACAGCAAAAAAAAGTTTTAAAAAATAGGTGTTCCCCTATTTTGCATTCCCTGTCGTAATAAGTAGATAATTATTTTTTAACATTTTATGACTTGATTTTCAAAGGATTAATGAGTAAAGAATCTATAATCAATGATTGGAGAATATGTATACCAGAGAAGCTAACGGATCATTTAAAATGGAGCACGGATACTTCCTAAATTTTTACCATTTATTTCCAAAATGTTTTCAGGACGAAAAAGCGTATTCCAAAATGTTTTCAGGAATGAAAAAGCAAATTGAGGTCGCTAATAACTATTGGTAGTCCCGGATTTAGGCATGTTGTCCCGGAGTTCCGGATACTAAACTTTTGTACAGATTTTGCAATTTACAGCCTTATTCTAGCTACGGTCACTAGTCACAACTCGGTCACAAGAGCCTCAAATTCTATGGACTTGTGACTTGTGACTGAAGTATCACAACGCCAGAATACGGCTGTTAATTTATAACTTCACAAACGCTAGAAAAAACGGTCACTAAATATGCAAAAAATACTCTACTCGCAAAATGGTAAATTACATTTTTTTTTCGCCTGCGGCTCATTTTTTCAGCGATTTTCTACAAATGTAAAAAAAAATTTCGCAGGCGGTGCTTTTGTTTTAATTGTTTTTTTTTTTTACAATTTTCGTTGCCATTCTTTGTGGAATGTAAAGAGCGCTAAAAATCAAGTTAATTTTAGCTTGGGACTGTGCTGTTCTTGATTGAAGACTTTGCGCCGCATTCTATATTTAAAAATTTCTCGCATATTTGTTAATTATTTTTTCTTGGTTTTCGTCCAAATAAAGATTTGTTTTCTATAAAAAATTTTTGTTTCTTTGGTGTTCCATTTAAGTCAATCCCTTCCCCCTCCACTCTCCTTTGTCTCTCTCTCTCTCTCTCTCTCTCTCTCTCTCTCTCTCTCTCTCTCTCTCTCTCTCTCTCTCTCTCTCTCTCTCTCTCTCTCTCTCTCTCTCTCTCTCTCTCTCTCTCTCTCTCTCTCTCTCTCTCTCTCTCTGTCTCGCTCATTTTGTCCCAGATTGACCCAAAGAAAATGGTCCAAAGTCAATTTTATTAAATTTTTGCTCTAAGGTTCTTTATTGGCAGCACTTTTCTTCAAATGGAGTTAAGAATGTAATTTTAGCACTTTATTCCGTATTTCTAAAACTTATAGAAAATACCCGACAATGGCGGGTCCACGTTCTAGAAATATTACAAATTTTTTATGTCTTTATTATTTTTTCTATTAATGTTTGGAATAAAAATCCACTTTAAATTTTAGAACAAGGTTGATATTTTTCAATAAACGAATTTCACATACAAAAAACAACGACTTAAGCGATTTTGCGAATATTATTTCAGCAAAATGCATGTATGTATGTATCCGTCTCTAAAGAGTTTTAGATGGAATTTCATGTGAAATATTCACCTACTGCGAAATGTTGCGAATTGAGATTTAATTTTTGATCAAGTATGGACCAACAGCTGTTACCTGTGGAAATTGCTTTTCAAATATTTAAATTTCATACAGAACGATATTGCAGACAAAGCCACCACATTATGTATTGTACGTAATTGTACCGCAAATAATAACCATAAAAATCAGATAACATTTTCACATCACTTCACTTAAAATCGTCTGAGAATAGAATTACACGACTTTTCAGTGTTCCTAAGTTTTTATTTTTTCCCTCTTAATTTTGAAACACATTTACTCACTCATGTAAAGAAGTTTTAATGTACTTTATTCAATGCTGATTCACATTTTTATCGTCACACAAAAACGATTATTTTAAATACTATACTCTGGTTGAGAATACAGAAATGTCACAATTATCTTAGGTATCATTTGTTAAATGGGTCGCACTAACGCATTAAGAATTTCTCGAGACGAAACATAATCATATAGATTTTTTTTTTGTTTGCCAATACTTACAACGGTAAACGTTTAATCGCTAGTCATGAGTTTGCGTTAAATTTTTAAAACGATTTTGTAGATAAATCATTTTTTTATTAGTTTTTTGATACTTCTGATGGTAATATAAAAATTGTTTTTTTTTTGTCATCCTACTGGCCGTGGTCTTGAAACACTTCGCGAAACTCTAATCAGAATCCGAGAGATAGTTGGTATAACCCCCTAAAAGAAGGGGAACTGGGATTTTTTAATAGCAGAAGCGTATCCGAGAGATTCATTTTATGACTTCAAGTACCACAGAATGTCCAAGGAAGGATGAAAAGTTCGATATAAAATATTTTAGTGGTCTCTTCTGGAAATAATTCTGTCCTATTACAATTTTTTTCAATCGGTCAGAAATGTAAAGTTTGTCATCAAAGGTTTTCATCATTCGAGATAAACTTTTGGCTGATTGAATCGAAACAACCAATTTTTAAAACAATTTTTCTTGTCAAATTTTTTTCTTTGCGTTGCTATACAAGTAAATAGAAGGAAAATATTGTCTTCCGGCTCGAGAACGGTGACCCTCGAGCCATAAAAACTTTTTGAACAGTACAAAATCCTTTTCAGGAAAAATTTTGAAGATGTGCATCTGTCTATTGGTCTGTCTGCCCGTCGTCTTTCGGTCTGTCAATCTGTCAGTCTGTCGGTCTGTCTATCCGTCGGCCTTTCGGTCTGTCCATCTCAGTGTTGGGCAAAGTTCAATCTGACTAATGATTGAAAACTAATGATTGAAAAAATCAATCATATCTTTTTTGATTAGTGATTGAATTTGTTAGTCATTAATCATTCGTAACTTTGATTGTGATTGATTAGTTTTAATCATAATCATGATTGAAAAACTAACTCTTATGATTGATTTTAATTTCAGTAGGTGTAAGTATTGTATTCATGACGAAGACCGCCTCATGAAGTCATGAGGTACTTACATCTGATATTTTTGTAGTCAAAATGTAAATGAAATTAGAAATAATAGTGAAAGTGCCCATAAGCAGAGAACAAATAATCTAGAGAATAAACTCTTAGAACAAATTTTTAGAGAAAATTTTTCCACTGTGAGATGAAGCAAGAGGATCCGATGTAACACGGAAAAAATTATCCATTCGATTCCTCCATCTCATTGAATAGATACGACGAAAATGATTCTCTCTGCTTCGTGCTCCCTAGTCTAAAAGTAGGGTAAAGTCGGGAGATATGGCACCCCTTTTTTTAAATCGGCATAACTCAAAAAGTAATAGAGATTTTTAATTCAAACAAAAACGTTTTTATTCTTAAAATCAACTAGTAAAACAAAAATAAAAAATAAATAGGATTTCACTCCTAAAAAAGTAAAAATTTTAACAAAATATAAATTCATTGAAAAAACCATATCCCCCAAAAGTGTAGGGGATACGGCACCCTACCTTAGGTGATATGGTACCCTACTTGTTTTTTAAGTTCTTTTTACCACACGAGTTGCAAATGTTGACAAATGATCTGCATGAGTCATGGGACCACAAATGGCAAACAATGCATTTAACCCACTCGTCGGGTTTAGTGGTCTTAGCATAGTCTTCACCACATCCAGTGCAAATGTTTTCCTCAAAATCTTCAAACCTATCGGAGTCGTCTTGTAATGCAATATTTTCTTCTTCAGATGTGGTTTCATCTACCATCGCTCGTTCTTTCGTAATTGATTTTTTTTTTGATTAGTTACGTTTTCTGAGGAAGTAAGGATTGGAGCCTTTTGATTCTCGGGTTTGGCACCCGTTCCATATCACCTCAGACATAGGGTGCCATTTCTCCTTTCAGACATCGCCACTGATTTTCATATTTTACTGAAAACTCGTGCTCAATCAACTCTGTTTCATACATACAAACGAAAACAAATAAGATTCTGCTTGTTTTGGTTTATGAACGGTAAACTTGCTCCAACTGTACTTACCAAAATTCAGCCACTCAAAAAACAACAAAAAAAATTTCGTCTGAAATTTGTTTTTTTTTTTCTTGTTTTGTCACGTAAAAACAAAAGGGAAAGAGCTATCGTGTTGCGGTTTTCACACTTCGTCCTTACTGGGGAAACTGATCTAAGTTTTATGAGAATGACTTCGAATATAATGTCACCAGTGGGAGAATTTTAAAGGGTGCCATATCACCTGCGGTGCCATATTACCAGACTTTACCCTAATTAACTTTTGAGCCGTAGCTAGTGAATGATAGGGACATTTTTCCCCCTTCGAAGGGGAAATTTGTCAAAAATTCGTTCGGCAGAGTTTTTTCTATATATTCCTTATTCTATGCCATAAGCGGACACTCACGGGACAATATTTATGTCCGGTTATGAGAGAAGTCCGTTTATCAGAATAAGTTGGATTTGTGAATTTGGTCATAAGAAATGTCATTTCATGTTTTTTGTCGTTTGGCATTTGAAATTATTTGAATTTTAATTGTTTTTCCTAAAGCCTACTATCATTTCTATACAAAAATTTTAGCGCGAAATTGAATTTAATCATTCCTATTTTTGATTGAAATTGATGATTGAAAAACTAATGATTACTGTGTTCAATTATGATTATGACTAATGTATTAATCATGATTGAAGTAATCATGACTGAATTGGCCATGAATAAATTTTTAGTTGATTAGTTGATTGATCAATCAACTAAAAAAATTAGTTGATTACGCCCAACACTGGTCCATCTGTGTGTCGGCCTGTCATATGTACGTATCTTAAATAACTCAAAAACGCGTTCAGCTAGAGATAGTTACGCACTTACTTTCTCAGTGGCAAGCTGATGTCATGTGAACATAGTGGGGTAAAAAATTTTGAGGTCAATTAAACTTTCGACATTTTTATTTTTTACTTTCCAGGCTCGTTTTATTAATTGTAGTTAATAATACAAGAAGAAAAGAGCACTCAAAACTAAATTTTTTTTTGCAAATGTAATCACATTTCAAACACTGCGAATTTCCATTATTGTGTACAATAAATGTTGTTTTTCCAATCCGAATCAGGGTATGGGCGCTTCACGATTGAAAATATAAAATGAAAACAAATATTGTCAAATATTAGTTTCATTTTTTTCTGTCGGATAAAAGTTTTAACCATTTGAGGAGCTTGATGAACCAAACGTTGACAACACTGGTTTACAGTTTGATTTCTCCTGAAGTTATAAATTTAAAACTTTTTGTTACTGTTTAAATGTACGTTGTTTTAATTGAAAAATCTCTTTATTACGAACTTTTTTTTCCTTCCCCCAGCGACTTTGATGAATTTGTATTTGTACGGTAATGTGGCAATTGGATTTTAATGCAAACATTTTTTGAAACCCATATTTTTTTTGAGCAAATAAAACTTACAACAAGTAGCCAAAAAGTTTAAAATAAGTATTAAAAAAAATCTAATTGCCAATTTGCTTTTGGGTTTTACCAGCTCAAAAAATTGTGGGTTTTAAAAAATGAATTACAAAATTGCTTGTTTCGATTGAATTGGCTAGTATTGCACAGCAGTGACGTAATTCATTTTTAGTAAACTAACCCTAATACCCTTTAATTATTATTTGATAATATTGGGCCTTAGCCTAGCTACCATCACCGTATAATTTCTTATTAACCCACCCATTTAATATACATATAAAATAACCAGAAGCAATAATATACACTTTTATTATAGGCAATTCTGTATAAACCCACACTGCATCGATTTGTTAAAAATATGAAAATCAACATTACCCAAAATTGGGTTAATCGAAATATTATAATTTAAATTAGATCTGACAGGCAAGTATAGTTATTTCAATATTGTATAAACATATTTCCATTTATTTAATCATTAAAATTTTCATCGATCAGAAATTATTTCATTAAAACTTTTATAATACATTTATATTTCTCTTAATATAATTTGAAAATATTTAAGTACAATTATCTTATTATTGCACAACAGTGTATATCTACTCAGATTGAAAAGCGAATACGACTTTAATTTAGGAAATTCATTCGTTTAATGTTTTAAATTAAATTCACAATATTAAAACCTGTCATGTTGACACAAACAATTATCTGTGCTGTATAAATACAAGTATATATGGTTATGTCACTGAAGTCCGAATTCCATTCTCACAAAAGTCCTTGTATAAAAATACGCAACTGCTGGACAACATTTTATTCACCATCTTTTTTCCTGGCTTTTTGCGCTGTACCTTCCCATTTGCCTTTTCACTGTGGCTGATATGCCGTATTTTGTCCTTTTGACATTTTATCCTCCTTCAAAAAAAAGGACTCATATGTTCTGTTTTCTATTTAACCTATTTTAAATGAATAACTTTTTTTTGTCTTTTTTTCTTCCTTTTTGTGACTATTTTGCTTGACCAACTTTAGCGGTCACTGTCGAATTCCAGTAACGTGATACTTACAGCCGTGGAGACCACAACATCCGGTAAATATAGTTGTGAGGTTTCAGCTGATGCTCCATCATTTCACACAGTCATCGTTTCATCTGACCTAGAAGTTGTTGGTAAGTCTATCAAACATTTTCTAAAAATAAAAAAAAAATTAAAAACACACACACACACACAGATGAATCCCAGCTGCTTAATTTTAACCAAAAAGTTTGCCCAACTCAAACAAATGAGAAAAGATAGATACAATATAATGGTTATTTAAATAAAATGATGCATATCCAAACAAAAGAGACTCAGAAAATCCCACAGGAAACTAAAACCCCACATGTATACATATAAATATAATCCCACAGTTATGCTCCAAGGATTCAGAGTGACAAAAATGTCATTATAAAAGCATCTTTTGTTTGCATTCTCTGTACACACACACACACACACAGCTTTGAAATTTGCATTATTTTTTTGGGTTCACTTTTTGAGTTTCAACTCCTTTCTGAAATACAAACCTTTGATAAAAAAAAGAATCATAAAACCCATTCTAAATTTAGACAGACACACTTGGTTAAATTTAATAAAATGTTCCGAAATGTTGTAAAGTTGAAAAAAAATCACAGCTTTTATTACAACAAAACACCAATCCCGATTAACCCTATTAGTACCAACCTATTTTACCAACGTAGAGTACCATGCAGAGACCCATTGTCACTATAGGCCCTATTCCAGGATCCGATACGAATGGTTCGAATCGTAAACTCAATGTTGTTGTTAGGGAGATGTCCCACTGGCGCATCAACTCCTGCAGCTGACTGATCCCGACATCTGGTCGCGCAGCTGCATGAACTGATTCGATCAGTTGACATGACACACTGAACTGGGATCAGCTGACCTCAAACGTCAAAATGTCGGACTCGGAGGAAGAACTTCTCCTTATTTCTCTGCTAAAAAAACTGAATCTGTGCAATCGTACAAACATCTACCTTTTCCTACAGCTTGTACGATTCCTGTGTTTAATTTTTCCTATTCGATGGACATCGTATTTATTTTCTCGTGCTCAAAAGTTTATTAGTTAAACAGACTTGTCAAAATTTTATGATGTCCCCAACTAGTAATTATTGTAAAGTCAACATTATATGAAGTAGAGAGCCTATAACCTAGAGAGAGGCCATGCTACCTTAATATACTGTGCCACTGATGACAATTATTACCGCCAGACGAAAAAAATATTGAAAATTATCCCTTTATTTTATTTAATCTAACAAAAATGACATTAAAAACTACCCGACATGTGCCTGATATCAGTTACATTTAGGTCAGTTCAAAAAAGTCAGCTTTGTGTCGCAGACATGATTAAATTAGATACCAAGTTGAACATGTTAAGTAGAAAATACTTTTTTAGTTCACAAGTGACCGTAAGTTCTACGTAAGTGTTTTAGTTTATATACTCTCTATTTAATATTATTCACTAAAAAAAATTTAACAAATCATTTTTATGACACTATTTTAACTAATGAACGAATTCATATTAGTGGTTGAATTATGTAAATTGAGATTTAGAAATTAGAACGTTTTCTAATTTAAGACACAGAAAAAAATAATTTTGTATTATTTACAAAATGGGTTTAACAAAAAAAAATTCGTAAATATTACTGAAGTTTTGTATATACTTCGTAATATTAACAAATATTTTTTCGTATAGTTACTAAAATTTGTTAATATTACGAAGTAATACAAAACTTCAGTAATATTTACGAATTTTTTTTTGTTAAACCAATTATTTTTTTCTGTGTAGTGATTCAAAGTCACTGGTTGGTACGAATAGGGTTAAGGTTTGAAGTATCTCACCGGAATGAGATTTACTTGACAGGTGGGCAGAAAAATTTCATGAAATTTTATTTCTTTACATATTTTTGACTAGAAAGCAATTTGTCACAGCAATTGCAATCCACGCAAAATATGAAATATAAGGAGCAAAAAAAAACAGACGAAAAAAGTTCTAATTATTGACTAAATCCTATTCTGAAGCCTTTACAATCGTGTTCTCAATGAAAATTTGTTATTTTTACGACTTCCTATCAAGTAAATTTAAATTTCGCCATCTTAAATTGGGAAATGTTAAAAAAAATGCATGAAATTCCAATACTGAAATCTGTTCTTACACCCATTCGCTGTATTTTTATTTTTCTCTTCTACAGAAGGAAATTATTGTATTCATGACGGAGACCCACTCGAGAATATGGGCAAATAGAACATTTATTATCAATACGAAATCCGCTTCAGGTAAAATTATCAGGATGTCCGTGCATCTGTCTATCAGTCTGTCCGTTTTATGTATCTTAAATAACTGCAGAACGCATTGACTTAGCGACTTGAAATTTTTTGTAAATAAGTTTTACGAAAAACGTAGTTTTTTATCAACTTTTGGAAATGTAACGGTAGTTAAAACGGGTACCTCCCATACAATTTTTTTGAAAAAATTCCGTTTTTTGAAAATTTCTCGAAATTTATGGGAAAAAATGAACAAAATTTAAAGGATGTAAATTTTTTTATATTTTACTGCCTTAACGGTTTTTGTGTATCTCTAACGGTTCTCAAAATATTTGAAAAAAAGTCATTTTTTGAAAATCTCTCGAAAACTGCACTTTTATGAAAAATTGCATATAACCAATTTTTATAGGAAATAAAATTATCTGCGATTTTTGATTTAAAGGTTTTTACATATCTCTAACGGTTCTCAACATATTTCAAAAAAGTTAAGTTTTTTGAAAAATTGTCGGAAACTATGTGCTATTGTGAAAAAATGCATATAACCCAATTTGTGAGAAATTAAATTTTGTGCATTATTTGCTTTAACCGTTTTAACATATCTTTAACGGTTCTCGGAAAAATTTATTATTTTTTAAATTTTTTTCCCGATACTAAATATTGCAGAGGAAAGTTTAGTGTTGATCACAGCTGATATTATTTATCGCGACAAGCTCGAGCTCTGATTGGTCAATCAAAATTTCATGGGTAAAAAAATCGCCAGTGGAGAGACTCTGTTACTCGATGGAAATGAGTTTTCCTGATGCAATCCGGGTTTTTGAACCAATCCAAAAACCACTGGGCCGTTGAAAGAACGATGCACGATTTTGCCCTTCTAAACTAAATTTTGAACCCGTGTAGTTTTCACTTTGGTTGAATACTTTTTGGAAAGGACACAGTCTCTAGTTTCGTCCATATATGGCGTCAAGAACCACCGAATTGCAGGGGGATGGTGAGGGGTTAACGAACTTTCTCGTGATTTTTCAAAGAAATCATTGCAGAAATCATATGAAAAATCGCGAGAAAGTTCGTTAACCCCTCACCATCCCCCTGCAATTCGGTGGCTCTTAAAGCCATATATGGATGAAAC
This sequence comes from Chrysopilus asiliformis, assembly GCA_964034945.1. Classification (NCBI taxonomy): domain Eukaryota; kingdom Metazoa; phylum Arthropoda; class Insecta; order Diptera; family Rhagionidae; genus Chrysopilus; species Chrysopilus asiliformis. The sequence continues at coordinate 34,026,364 of OZ035960.1, read as the reverse complement.
TAGAGACTGTGCCCTTTCCAAAAAGTATTCAACCAAAGTGAAAACTACATACACGGGTTCAGAAGTTAACCCAGAGGCACGAAAAACACTATTTCCTGCATGGTTCTTTTAGTGAACCAAATCCCAATTTTGAAATGTTGGGAACCAAAAGCGAAAACAAATTTTTGAAATTTTAAAAACCAAAATCAGAATCTTTCGACAATTTCACAAATTTAATCCGCAATTTTTTTTTTATATGAGTATTTTTTTCGAATCTCGTGAACTTTATTCAAACGCAACTTGAATTTTTCTACAGAAAATGCCCAGAGAAAATTCAAATTGTGTGAACTTTTGCAGAGTAAATAAAATCCGCGAAATAAATTCTGAATAAAATTCGTGGAAAAATTCAAGTAAAAACCGCAGGTGTAAGCAAAACCTTAGGATTGTTTTAGTCTGCTAAACGAATTTCTCTTAAGCGTTCAAAAAACCTATATTTACTATTTCGATTTAAGTAATATTAAACTCAATCTTGCTTTGTGAATAACAAAAATATTATTTTAGAAATATTGAAGTATTTATTTGATTAAAAGCAAACTTTTTTGATTAATATTCTGTTTGGAAAATAAGAACGCCACGTTCAAATTAGAGCCTTTTTCTCGCCAATGCATCCATATCCATCTCAATTATCCCCAAAAAAAAAAGTATGGTGTGTTTTGTTTACCGAAAACCTATATTTTGCTCACGAAATAAATTAAATATTCAATTTTTCCATGTGCGGCTGTTACTGCTCGCTGCCACTCCCCTTTTTTCAAATATCAAATTATACCCTAAGTTCCGAAGCTTGTTCAATGCAAATTGAGTTAATAAACTCAACTAATAAGATTTTCAATAATCGCTAATCCGCGATGAAGATGAAGGGCGAAGGCCGTTTTCCTTTTCTTTGGCCCTATGGTTTGCCTTTTTCCTTCGGTTTTTTTGTGTAGACTTCCTTTTTTTTGTTATTATTCCATAGAAGCACTTGAATTTAGTCTCTCTGACCGATGCCACTGATGATGAGATTTATCAATATAAGTACATAGCTGTGTATGCCTAGGCTTCAAAAACGAACAAATTTCTTACTATACAATGTACCGCCATTCACCTACTTCTCAAGCTCATAAACTTCCTGTTTCTTTCAGCAATTTTTTTTTTCCGGTTCTGATTTTGCTTATTTTATTTTGTATTTTAGCCTTCGTTCCGCCACCCGAAAATGCGAGTTTATAGTACCATCTTTGGGCATCAGAGTCATTCAGTATAAAATTCGCACACGAAATCTTTTCAACTTCAAAAGAAATCTCTCCGCAAAAGAAGTTGCCCTCAATCGAGTCAGGGATGATGAAAAAAAATCCTTCAAAAACGAGGAGGAATCAGGAATATTCTTAAAGGGCGGTCGAATTTTCGGGTCCAAATTTTTTTCCACTTCCCGAGAGGAGCATTAGAAAAGCTACAAAAAAGGACGACTCCCGCATAACGTACATACTTGAGTTATACAACAAACTGAGATGAGCGAATATTATACCATTCGAATTGTATATGCTTAATGCGAAGGTATTTGTGTTTACACTAGTAGAATGATCGCAAACAACAATTCTTATATGTATACAATTATGAATACAGTTGAACCAACATGAATAGACCCCTTTTATTTGGCGTCCGAATTATCGACGTTTTAGTATTCTTTTGACGTAAACGCCATTTACTACAGTTGAGACATTCGCGTTTAAAGTTAGCATCTAATTTATAAAAGATTTTTTTCTTGTCTCAGAGTTTCAATGGTTTAAACCGGCTAACAGCAACTTAATTCGCGCGTAAAAAGGTTTGCGCAAACGGGCCTTCTCAGAAAATGTGAGTCACATTGAAAAACTTGTAGAGGTAAAATGTGTTTAGAATAGGATTTTACATAACTTATCCATTGATCAAAATCCAACCGGGGGAACCGTTTCCGATACAAATTGAATACTTTTTTCCTGTTTTCTCGAAAACTGTGCATCGTATCGAAAATTTTATAAAGATCAAATGTGTTTATAATATTTTTTTATTGGGAGTATGCATTGAAAATGAGCGTTTTTTTATAAAAATCGACAGTTTATTTTGAGAAAACTATCAGACTCAGATCATTGAAAATACTGTCCATCGGCAGCTACGACCTTCTCCCATCTTTCAGGTAGCATGCGGATTCCACGCTGGAAAAAGTCTTGGTCTTTTGAGGCAATCCAGTCATCGACCCATTTTTTGGTATCGTCATAAGAAGAAAATCCCTGCTCAGCCAGGCCATGTGTCATCGACCGGAACAAATGGTAATCGGAGGGGGCAATGTCTGGTGAATACGGCGGGTGGGGTAGGACTTCCCATTTGAGGTTCTCCAGGTAGTTTTTTACGACATTTGCAACATGGGTTCGTGCGATCGGTTTCAACTCATACGGCACCCAATTTCCTTGCTTTTGAATCATTCCCAGTTGTTTCAAGCGCCTACAAACTGTTGATTGATCGACTCCCAATGTTTCCGCAAGCTCTTCTTGTGTCTGGCATGGATCTTCATCAAGTAATGCCTCCAAATCGGTATCTTCAAACTTATAGGATGTTCTTCATCTTCGAGGTCAAAATCACCACCCTTGAATTGTTGAAACCATCTTCTGCATGTTTGTTCTGAAAGAGCATTGTCGCCGTATGTTTCCACTAATATTCTATGCCCCTCAGCTGCTGTTGTCTTTCGGTGGAAGTAATGTAAAAGAATTCCCCGCAAAAACGGTTTTGTAGGCACGAACTCAGCCATGTTTAAAATTTCGGATAAAAACGTCTTTACACTCCGGCAGTTGAAATTGGACTGATGTTTGTAGCCTAGGGTTTTAGCTTTCAGGTAAAATTTATTTCAGCCCGATCGGATATAATACCTGCCGAATTATGAGTCTCAATACAAAACGCTCATTTTCAATTCATACTCCCAATACATTACAGTTTCATACATCAAAATCCATTTTCTTTATTTTGGGAGTCTTTGTATTCACTTATTTTACTGAAAACAACAAATTTTTTGGCCAAAAAGTCGAAAATTTTATAAACTTTTACGAAATGCGTTTTAGCGCGTACAAACAAAGAACGACTGCGTATCACTGTGACTTTAAAAAAATGCGACAAGTGAAGATTTAATCTTTCTTGTTTATACATTTAAATCAGCTAATCCGTGTTATTGCATGTATGAAAGTTTCTATCTGCGAACTGAAATCGCGCCTTCAAATGAGTTTCCCACTTAAGTTGAGGTGAGTGTTGCTTCTAGGTTCCAGTATTTAAAAATCTGATTTTTTTTTGAGAATTTTGTTATACGGCCTGTATTTATAAATTTAATATGTAGAAAATATAATTGATTTGATTTTTCTCACTTTTGTACGACAAAATTTTCTATGAAAAAGCCAATGATGATTTTGAAACACTCCCGAAAGCCTCTTCAATCAAAGAATACCACAACCGATGAGTGCGTTAAAAGGACTCCACTGTACATATAAATGCTACATAATATGGTAGTGTGAATTTAGGGCAATGGTAATATTAAAGGACTGAATCAAGGCCATCGTCCCTTTTTATTTTATCCCTACTTTCGTATACGGGAAACACTTGGCGCACAACATCAGGAGCAATAGAAACTGTGTGTATAGCCAGCCGTCTGTAACCTTAGCGGCATCATGAGATCCAAGAGGATCCTTTGGTGTTATAACTCGACGGTTTCGAGCGAACCGAGCAGAATAAATTTCCCATTGCATTTCCTTTTGAGTTTAAATTAGTTGAGGGATGTTTTATTGAATTTAAAATTGGCATTTCGTTCGCACAACACTACCAACTTGTGCCCACAATCTCTCATTCAGCTCCCTATTTCTTGTTCAAGTACGTTCCCAAACCCCCCGCGTATGGTATCCAGGGTGATTCGCGCCTCTGTAATCCTCATTTTATTCATTCATTCACCACCATCTGGTGTCTTGTAGTCGGGTTGTCTTCGGGATGTTTATTATATCTCCAGCCACCCCACCACCTCTTTTGACTCTGATAGTCTCTGATGTGCTCATTGGATATTTTCCTTTTCAATACCTACTTTCGTTGCTCCATCCCCCTCCCCCCACCAACCAAGTAAATGCTACGCCAATTATTCAATCAATGGGAATTTTGTCAAAGGCAATCGTAATCGAACTACATACAAGGGCAGAAGGTTTAGCGGAAAATGTAGGAAAATGGGAAATCGGTAACCACCGACGACGTTGAGCAGTCGATGAATCCAAATTGAATGGCTAAAAAGCGGTAAGCAAGAAGAGATGTGGCGCGGTGAAGAGACAACGACATCAATGCTCGACCAGGAAAAATCGCAATAAATTGAACTCGCAGGGAAATGAGATTTTCCGTTGGTACTTGAAGGATTTTTTCTTCGATCCCACTTCTTATTTTTATATACGTCCAATCCATATTACAAAACTTTCCAATTTATACACACATAAAATTGAGTAAAACGAGAAATAGAAAGGGCTATAGGGTAGACGAAAAACCTGGTCTTTTACCATGACGAAAAAAAAAATTTAGCGGGCGTTTATGTCGATGATATATATTCAAGTACATATTCACATTTATTTGTATGTTTATATATGTTTATTGATGGTACAATAATCGCATCACATTGGTTCAATTCGTAATGTTGGGGAAAGGCCACAGCAATGAAGGAAACACTTTATTTAATTGAATTTGATAGGTTCTTATGAATTGATCGAAATTTCTTAGTGCAGATTGCTTGAAAAATTCAATCTACTATATTGCTCTATGGAGTGTAAATGAAAGTTTTATTACTCTTAATGTTTTTCTTTCAAGTGTCATCCTTTTCGAAATGTCGTCTATTACATCTTAGACATCGTCCCCGTTTGCTGTCTATCTTATTTTTTGCAAGCGAATCAATTGAGCGTTTTAATGTCATTCCGCCAAAGGATTCTTAAAAAATTTTCAAGTTTTATTTTTACTTTTTTTGTCGTTCCATCACTTTAACGACTGTTTTCCCTTTAATTTTTCCCGGTGTTTTGTGCTAAGTTGAAATTTATTACTTTTGCTTTGATCAAGTTATTTGGCTTTTCAATGAAATTTCACTGTAAAACTATATCTAAAAACTTTTTTTAAATGGTTTCAAAGGGAATAAGGTACCAACAGGGCCGTATCGAAGGCTCTGGATTGGGGGGGGAGACATCTCAATTTTCCCAACTCGAACATCTGATTTTTCCTAACTAGGATGTACCTAATAAAAATTCCTTTTCCTTGCCCAGAATCTCTGACCAGAAATTATAATAAAGAATAATGGTTATGTTAACATATTGTAATTTTTTTTTATTTTTCACATACAATTAAATAAAGGGTAAACACTAATAATCTTATGCGACCCTTGAGAGAAAAGATAACCGTTGAAGATGACTTCAACTAGAGTCTGTACATATCTAATTTATAGTACATGGATTCGTCTTTCCTTTAACTTTGCCCATGCCGAAACAAATTTCGTAAGGTCAATTGTATCAGTTAGGTCTTTTTCGCTGTGTAGTATCATTAAAGAACTCAGTCTTTCGTCTCCCATAGTCACCCTTAGAACGTTTTTCACCAGTTTTAGCTGGCTGAATTTGCGCTCATTCGTAGCTATTCATTTGTTTAAAAAATCCGAACACCGATGGTAAAACAATTACACATATACGGCCCTATTCCAGGATCCGTCGTAGCTACGATTTTCGGAGAATTCGTGAAGATGGTATTCCACGATCCGAAGGAATTAAATTAATTTCGAAAACATTACGAATCGGAATATCTGGTATCATAGAATCCGACGCAATTGATCTTTTGACACCTAAACCTACGAAAAATTTTTGCTTCGTAACTTCATTTTCTTATGATTTTAGCTCAATATATGGCCTGAATTGTACAACAAACAGCAATTTTAACATTTTTATTTGTTTATTTAGTATTAGTGTAACTTTTAACACATTAAGAGGAAATATTTTAGAAAAAAGAGCAATGTGAGTATTCCTAAGTATCCGTTATTTGTTGTCGTTTTCATTCCACTATTAAAGTCCTTCACTTCGATAAATCTTCTTCCAGACACAAAGTTGCAAACGCTGCAGAATCCATTATTAATAACAATTTTCGTTTTAAGTCAAGAAAGTTACATTTTTCACGAAACTATTGCATGTCAGAAATCTATTCCTTATGAGTTTTGCATAGGGACCTTTTTACAAAGACATTTATTTTTCGAAATTAGATTTTAATCAGGCACCACTAAGTTCAATTCCGTTCGGATCGTGGAATACTGATTTCTTCGTATTCGTAACGTAGTTAGTTCTTCGTAATAAAGCTACGACGGATTCTGGAATCGGGCCGATATTTTCAAAACTCACCGTTTCAGCACGAATATACTAGATCGCTCGATTTGCTGTCTCAAATGGTCCCATTTCAATACAGTTCAATGGATCAAAACGAGTTAAGTAAGAGCGAGATAACCGTATGAAAATAAATATAGTCATCTGGTTTAAACCGTGAGCTATCAAAGGAAAATAGACTTTAGGAATGGTGTTGGCGCCTAAAGTTAGTCTCAAACTTGTGAAATTTGATTTTCGCGGCAGACGAAATTTGAATTTCGCGAGATTATACAGTTCAGTGGATGCGTTTAACTATGATAAAGAGGGACAATTTTTCAGCAGAGCTTTGTATGGTGACAGTTGTTCTATGTTATATAGTTCTGTGCCATAAACTGATGAGAACATTATACTCCTCCCACGGTCGAGTGTCTACTCTTTCAAAGCCTTTTATTCATTCTCTCCCAACTCGCTGTGACGCTGTTGCCAAAGCAGAATGGTATGTGTAAAAAAGAAACAAGTCATAAAACAGGCGTATGTTCACTAATAGAAAATGTGAGGTAGAAAAAGACAAGTTGGGATTTTGGAAAATCAACTAAAGAGATTTCCCAACTTGGGAAATCTCACATCTTTAACACTAGATTGTTCAAGCAAGTCATCTTGACTGCTTGACTTCCTTGGGCAATCTAGTGTTAAGAAGTGAGATTTCCCAACTTCTAAAGGTCAAATTCCCAACTGAAGACTTATTGGGGGGGGAGCCTCCCCCCCATCCCCCCCCCCAGTCGGTACGGCCCTGGGTACCAAAAAAAATTAGTAAAACTTTAATGTTTTATAGAAGTATAAATAACGATCGATTTTTAATCAAATATTAAAGCAAGTCTGTTATACTAGAACAAAAAAAGCGATTTGTTGCGCATTGAGATCTGAGAATAACTAATAAAAAGACATTTTTTTAAAATAATTTTATAAACTATTGGAAATTGCGCAATAAAGAAATCTTTTAGCTTCTTTTAATGGATTTCAGATTTCTTTAATAAATTCTAACATTATTTTTCTTTCAAATTTTTTAATAATTATTAAGCAATTTGGTATCTTAAGTAATTTTATGGAAAATAAGTTGCCACAAAAAGTTCAAAGAAAATGACCACTCGTTCCCTTTCTATTTTACCTCGTCCTTTGCTATCTTTTGGATCATTGATTAGATTTTAATACGGTTTTATTGTTTTAGATAGTGTTTTTTAAATATCGGGTCTTTCAACAAGGACATAACAATTTTGTAATTTAAAAAAAAACACAGAATAATTGAGATACCGGGCGGAAATTTATTTCAAGTGTAGTGGACAGTGGACATATTACATTTAAGTATTTTTTTTTTTTTTTTTTTATAGATCCAGCCAGAGCTTAGGGGAAGACCCTTTAATGCCGAAGCACAGCTCGGGATGGTTGGAAGGACAAAAGGAGATGCCGATTTATGTTCTCCTTGAACTTCTGCGGGTTATAGTCCGGGGGGAACACATCGGATGGTAAATTGTTCCAAAGTCTTGTTGTTCGCGGAATGAAGGAACCCCTAAACTTTACTGTACGAAAGCGGGGAGGCTCAAGGAAGAAGTCGTGCGCACGTGTAGCTGCACGAGAGGGTCTAGGGAAAATATACCGTGGAGGAATAAGTTGGGAAATTTCGGTGGAACATTTCCCATTGAAATATTTGTAGAATATGCTGAGTACTCCAACAGAGCGACGATGCTCGAGAGATGGTAATGAATCTGTCAAAGACTTGTCTCCAATTAGTCGGATCGCACGTTTTTGGATTCGGTCCAGCAGTTGGAGGACAGTTTTTGGGGCTCCAGCCCAAATGTGCGAATTGTACTCGAGTCTCGGTCGAATGTAGCTCTTGTAAATGTTAAGGACGTCGACTGGTGCGAAATATTTTTTGCATCGTCCCAGGAAGCCTAGGCACTGCGATGCTTCCTTTGCTATTTTAAAAATATGATCACTCCATTGGAGCTTCTCATTTATTTCGATGCCCAACATTCTGATGTTTTTTGAGTCACTAATGGACTCACTCATAAATTCGACCGTTTCGGGGGATTTTTCGCATTTCATCGATAACAGCATTGATTGGGTTTTAGATGCGTTGAATTCCACACGGTTGATTCTGCCCCAAGCCAGAATTGTGTTTAAATCAGAATTCAAAGATCTAATTTGCTCACTGCGTTTCGATCGAACTGCAATGGCGTTCGATTCTGCAGGTGAACTGAAATGGTAGGATGCGTCAAGGGAGCTGTCATCAGCGAAACAATAAAGTGGATTGAGAGTGAGAGATAGTAGATCATTGATAAATATTAAGAAAAGCGTAGGAGCTAGAACTGAGCCTTGAGGGACACCAGAGTTAATTTTGAAGAGATCAGATTTATAACCATCCAATACAACCTGTATTGAACGATCAGAAAGGTAGCTCTCAATCCATTTGGAAATTGCAGGGTTTAGACCGATAGCTCGTATCTTTGCCATCAAAGCTTTATGCCAAACACGGTCGAAAGCTTTGGAGATGTCCAGCGCTATAGTTTTTGATTCGCCAAAATTATGGAGACTTTTACTCCAGCGCTCGGTCAAGCAGACCAAAAGATCGCCTGTGGAGCGGCGCGCACGAAAGCCATACTGGCGATCGTTGATTATGTTAGTATGAAATTCGATATCGTTCATATGGCCACCGCGAGCACGTTTGCTGATTGATTCTTTGGAGCCAATTTTCCACCACTCTTCCACACATATCGGCCGGAATGTTGGCAATTTCGCGTTCGATATTGTTCCTGAGCTCCCCTAACGTTGTTGGCTTGTTGGCATAAACCAACGACTTAACATAACCCCATAAAAAGAAATCCAACGGTCCATTTGACCGGACTATTTCTCGAGATTACACGATTGCGGCCACCGACTCAGAATTTCGGTAGTAAATCTTAATAATTTCCAAACGTTGCTCGTTCGTGAACTTCACCATGATATAAATCTAAACCTTGACTGACGTTTTAGCATTGCCAGATCATAAAAAAAGTTTTAGGGTGTGTTTTTATTAAAATACAAAATTGTTATGTCCTTGTTGAAAGACCCTTTACAACAAGTACTTTTAGGCTGAGGGGCGGTTTGCGAAGTATGACGGCGCGGCAGTACCAAATTCTGTACAAAAAGTCGCCGAAAACTGTGATGATGAAAGATTGAGGAAGTGGAAGTGGGGGGGAGGGGGTTTGAAAGTCTGAAATTAGCGTGACATGTTTTATGGAAGTCAAAATATTTTTCTCCCACTGAAATTTACTTTACCGCCTCTCTCTATCAGATAGAATGAGAGGGGGGTTTACCCTTTTGTATATAGTTCTACAAGACAATTGTGTGAAAAAGTAAACATCGAGAAATTGAAAAGTCCTAGACCGGAACTTCTTCCTTAATTCAAGACCATTAATATTTTAAATTAAGTAAATTGTACCGATTACCTTCCATGCATGCAAACAATCTCGAATTTCTTTAAGAAATAAATTTAATTACTGCTATTTTACTTAAATATAATCCCAAGAAGAAATCTTTTTATCCCTTATTAAGATCTCGACTTTTAAACCATTTTATGCTCGTCACAATTTAACTCCAAAACAAATTTCTGAAAAGCTCTAAAGCGAATATTGCAAAGTAGGTAATTAATTTAGAAAACGTGTCAGCTAAAAATACAAGTGCTAAAGACGGAAACGCCCACAATTCATTTAATTCCGATTAGTTTGGCGGTGATATTCTACCTTTAACGCACTTTTCACATTATGAAAAAAAAAAGTTTTCAAGGATCCTTTTAACTTATAATCAACTTCTCAGTCTGTTAGTGACATTAAGTACCCTCGTATTTACTTCTTAAAACTTTATTCGCCACCTAAAGTCGTCACACTCGGCTGATGGTCGGAACCATCAGGGCCAAGACTCCAGGATAACCACCCGCAGGACCTCTCCTCGCTCTAGCTCGTAATTCGCTATCCGTACAACCACATCATATCCTTCAGACGAAAATGCAAACAAAAATCACTCGACGATAAATTTTCATTTTGCTCGAGCTCTTCTCTCACTGAACACGGTTGCGTTATATATATATTCGTCCTACTTTTGTATTACACGGTTATTTATATTTATTTTTATTATCCTTTATATTCCACTCACAAGATGTACCGATTCTTGGTCCAACAATTGAAGGAGTCAACAGCCAGTACAGCGTGAGTGACGTCCTGACAGGAAACTGTACCTTAAGCAGAACAAAACCGGCTGCTAATTTAACGTGGCTAATTAATAATTTCACAGTAAGTTTTTTCTCATATTTTTCAGTATTTTTTTTTTCTTTTTGAATAGCGCAAAATTCTGTAAAATCTGTTAATTATCATCAAGAAATATTGAGGAGTTTTACCTATTAAAAAAATTAATTTCAATAATATTTTATTTAATTTTTTCAGGCTTTACCGCATCAATTAGTTAAGTATAATGTGGCAAAAGAAGATTTACCCAATAGAGGTGAAACAACAACACTAGGATTAAAATTACTTTTAACAACGAAATTTTTTCGAAATAATAAATTAGTGGTAAGTCCTATTATACTAAAGGCGCTTATTTCAAAATCGTTTTTCTTAAATAAGTCGACCCCGCTCCCACTTCTCCCCTCACCATCAAGCTTATTTTAAAAACATAACAAAAGCTATAATTGCCAATCTGGCAATTATTCAAGACCCGTATGGTGATATTCGTATCAAAATTCGAACAGTTGTATCAAAATTCCACTTTGAAGGCAAACTTTCCAATAAGATTTTTTAAAACTTATTCCAATCGGATTTTGATGTATGGGAGTTTTATGTAGAATCATATCCTAAATAACTTTTGTTCTTGAACTTTTTTGATAACATTTACCGTTTTTGAGATATTCGCAAAAAACGATTTCGTTCGTATGGGGGGTACCCCCCCTAATGGTCCATTTTTGCCCATTAACGAACTTAGCCTCGCATTTTACGAAAAACGGATCCACACAAAATTTCAAGTCTCTAGCTCAATCCGTGCGCCCGCAATCCGCGCCACAGACAGACAGACAGACGGACAGACGGACAGACGGACGGACATGGAAAATTCAATTTTTTTTATCATTCTAAACACACTGATGTAATTCATTTTTGTGTGTGATGACGGGATCTTGGCGTTACAAACGGTAAAGCAAAGTTAATATACCCTTTGGTTTCACCATACGGGTATAAAAAATAATAAAAATTGCCGCACATAGGATTCGAACCAGGGACAAATAGCTTGCACTCTTTCGCATTAAAAGCGCCACTATTTGGTCAATCTGGGGCCAAGCTAAGGCCAAGCTATATTAACAAAAAAAATTTAGAAAAAAAAACTTAAATTGAGAAACATGAATTGACAAATTTTAAGTCATCATGATTTTTTTTTTGTAGTTTTGACATGAAATTCTGCAAATTTCGTGTAGTTTTCACATTAAAAATGTTAATAAAACACAAAATTTTGTAAAAATTACAAGAAAAACCAGTTATTCAACTATTACAAATCCACATAATTCAGTGCCGTTTGGACCAGCGAAACTTAGAAACTTATGTGCAACTTAAATTGTTGAAGTCCCAAAATTTCTTATATTGTTATGACATTATTTTTGGCCAAAGCTGGATAAAAAGCGTACATGCAAGCTGATTCTGCTACACCGAAGATATATTACTATGATTGTAGGCGTGATCACAGGACACTGCCTCATAGGGAGACATGCGAGTAGACTTGGTGTCCCCTCCAACGACTTCTGTAGAAGCTGCAGAGATGTAGAGGAGGAAGAGACTGTAGGTCATCTGCTCTGCACCTGCCCAGCACTGGCTCGCAGAAGGAAATTATTTTTAGGATCCTTTTTCTTTGGAAATACTAATGAATTGGAAGATGTAAAGATCAACAATCTCCTAGGCTTCATAAAAAGCTCACACTGGTTCGAGTAGAGAAGAATTAAATAAATATATATGTGGTATCACAATGGACCTCATTGGTCTAAGTGGGTCGGAAGACCGCCACTCTAACCTACCTACCTGTGACATTATTATGGTATTATTAATGTTATTATGACATTGAGGCCAAAACGGGCCTCAATGTCACTATAACTAAAAAATTATGTTGGGTGAAAGTTGTAAATTATTTTTTTTAATTATTTTTTAAATTAATTTTCGTCTGTATTTTTTTCAGTTAGTTTATGGGAAGTTACAATTTCGTTGATATGCCTGATATATCTGATATTGGATATATCAACGATATACAGTGTGACCTCGATAAACGCAACCCTCGTAGAACGCAACTCCTCGGTTAACGCAACACCTAAAATTTTGCACTGTTGACTCTGTAAACGCAACTTTCAATAATGATTGACTCGATTAACGCAACTTTTTCATTTCGAACGAAAAAAAGAAAGAAACAGTACAGGCTGTTCCTTGCGTGAAATGGGCAGAGCAAAATGCCATTGCAACGGAACTTGTTCTAGCTATCCAAAATATTAAAGAAGTGGCTATCACAAAACAAGTCTGTGGCAACAAAAAACAAACAAAAATATCGGGATCTTTAATCAAAAACTAATTTTTAAAAAATCGTAGTTATGTTTTGTTTATAAAAATTTTAATGAAATAAAACTTTTATTCAGTCATAGAATGTCGTTAATGGCTTTTGTTTCCTTTTTTGAAATTTATCGGTACTGACTCGGTTATTGCAACACGCTCTGGCCACTATAGTTGCGATTATCGAGGTCACACTGTATTTGAATATATCTGATTCAAATTCAGAACGAACAAACAAATTGTGTTAAAATTTAAAAAAAAAAAACATTTTCTAAAAATCTTTATTTTTACTTTTATTATTTTTTTCATCATGGAAGGTGCAAATGGAAAGGAAAATCTATAATAACAGTTTCTTTGTCTGTATGTTTGCTTGTATGTTTGCTTTAAACTAGAAACCAACTGAACGAATTTGGTCGAAACTTCAAGAAGTTATTCTCAGCATCAAGGAGAGGGTTTTAAGGAGCCTTCACACGTTCAATGTTACTTGACAATTTTACTTGAATGACTCATGTTTCAAGTAACATTGATCATTTGGATGCTCTTCAATGTTTGGTGTGGAGGCAATCTCCAACAATGTTACTTGACGAAAATTTTCATCAATAGCACTTGTCAAGTAATATTGAACGTGTGGAAGCTCCTTTAGACCATGCGATAAATCCTGGTGTTCTTCCCTTCCTACCCTCTTCCTCCGTGTTACTTCCGTTTTTATCAATTTCCTGCTAAAGGTATTTTGATCACCCTCAAAAAAAAACATTTACATCCACTAGAATCAATTCCACTTTCCCGATACACAACCTTTCCCACTATCTGGTGAACCTACAAATTGAATTTGACGACAATACTTGATTTAGCGAAGAGCATATTCCTGGTCACAGATTTAAAAAAAAACGATTCTTATATAAAAAGTCTTTCAATAAGGACATAACAATTTTGTATTTTAATAAAAGCGCACCCTAAAACTTTTTTATGATCTGGCAATGCTAAAACGTCAGTCAAGGGTTAAGCTTGTCCCACAATTACGCGCAAAGCGGCGCGGCGCGGCGCGGTGACAGATGGTAGTAGAAACTATAGGTTTATATGAGTTGGTTTATAATTGCGCGGTGACCAAACGCGGCAGCCGCGCGGCACCGCGAAGAGTAGGTCTAGTTTCTACTTTCGGACGCGGTTGGAAGCGGTGACAGTTGTTTATGTTTTCTGAGTGTTGTTGCAAATATTTTTATTAAGTAAAAAGATGGAAAAGAACTTTGAAAACGCATTCGAAACGGAAAATGAAACGGAAAAATTAATAATCTTCAAATTTTCTGCGATTTTTAGGTTATGGGAACACAAATTGAGCTGCAACCGCGCCGCGTAATTTCGGTTTAAAAATGACTGCGGCTGTCGCCCTGCCGCTCTGAGGTAACCGCGCCGTGCCGCTGCCGCACCGCGCCAATTGTGGGACAAGCTTTACATTTTTATCATGGCGAAGTTCACGAACGAGCAATGCCACACAGCTGGTCAAACAATTGATCTATTGAAGGAGAAGTTCGGTAATCCCAAAATCTCGAGAAATAGTCCGGTCGAATGGCCACCTCGCTCATGTGATTTAACGCCGTTGGATTTCTTTTTATGGGGTTATGGTAAGTCGTTGGTTTATCCCAACAAGCCAACAACGTTAGAGGAGCTCAGGAACAATATCGAACGCAAAATTGCCAACGTTCCGGCCGATATGTGTGGCAGAGTGGTGGAAAACTGGCTCCAAAGAATCAATCAGCAACCGTGCTCGCGGTGGCCATATGAACGACATCGAATTTCATACTTAAATGTAACATGACCACAACACCTGGAATAAATTTCAGCCCGATATCTCAATTATTCTGTGTTTTATTTAAATACAAAATTGTTATGTCCTTATTGAAAGACCCAATACTATAAAAACCGATCGGGTTTTCATACCATGTAAAAAAATAACGTTCTAACGCAACGATTTTGATTTTTTTTAATAATTGAAATAACGTAATGAAACAAAATTTTAATTTCGTTACATAACGAAATGTGCTACGTTACGAACTTTTTTTCCGGGATTTTATGATATCCCTTGTTATAACAAAAAAAAATCATTATCCTCGGCGCTACAGTTCTCGAAGAACCTGGGCCTCCTCAATTGAGGTTTCATAACAATTTCTTCTCTGCTTCGCACCTACAGTTTTACATGGATTGCGAACCATAGATGAATTACAACATTTGTAAGGTTTTTACGTTGCAATCCATCAACAGCAAAGGCCGTGATAGCAATGTAGACCGATAATGTCGTGCACTCCAAGCGGCAACTATCACTACTCATTTCGTAAAGCAAGTTGAGTGGACTTTAATCACAGCGTGCCACAGTCGGGAATTGAACCACCGACCTCTGGAATACGGACCCAGTACAGTTAAAGTCCTCTAATTCGAATTGTCTGCTGCCATCAAAATCGTTTCGAGTTAGAGGAATTTCAAGTTAGAGAAATTGAAACAATTTTTTTTCTAAATACGTGTACGTACATATATGTATATTTATTCGTTTTTAGAAATTTTTAAAACAAACTAAAAATTTAAAGAAAAATTGAAGGGAGCGCAAAAAAAGGATAAGAAATTCTAGTTAGTGGAAAATTTTAATTACAGGGATTTCGAGTTAGAGGACTGTGAGTGCATATATCCCCACAGGAAAGAATATCAAAAACATATTTTTTTTATTTATCCATAACAAAAAATTGATAAATAAAAAACGTGTGTTTTTTTTATATTCTTTTCTGTAGGGATATATGCAGTTAAGGAGTTTAACGACATTGAGCCAAATAAACAAATGGTAATAGCTATTAAAATAGTTTAACACAAAGAAGTACATTAAGTTATGGTAAAAATGTTTGAATTAGATATAATTCCAGATAATTTAACAAATTCTTTTTCATTAAAAAAATTTTTTCAATGAAATTTGTAGATTTCTTTAATTAGACATATTTTCACTTCTACCAAATTGTAATTAGATGAAATTTGATTTATTTAGAAATTGTCACGTAGAAAGGTTTTTCATTAAATAAAATGTTTCCCACTCTGAAATTTGTTCCATTTCCCTTGAATTGTAGCATTTTTTTTGTCCGTTGAAATCGTCTGCCTGTCTTTATTTAAAAGGTGTGTTTTTTTTAAATGCGAACAGTGTCTTGGTGATTGTTTTAGAAATCATCGGGTTGTGAAAGTTAAATGGAAAGCTGAAAAAAGAATTCTCCGCCTTTTTCCTTTGCTTCTCTGTTATAAATTAACTTGACTGATTTTCCCTCCTGTTTCTCTTCCATTTTCTTGTATTGCGTAGTTTTTGTGTTTCTTATTTTTATCTTCTTATTATCTAATTTTGTTTTTATTCTATCTTTTCAGTTAGCTTGTAGGGCTCAGATTTATCAAATTTATGATCAAATTACTGAAAGGATAATCGAGTTAGACGCCTCGACGACTAACCAAATTCTAGAAGATAGCTTCAATACAATAAAAAATAATCGACATTCATTGTATGAATCCGATGTCGGCGAGACCCATGATATGTTTATGCATCATATTCAAGGTAGGTTTTTTAAATTTTATTTTTAATATATATTTTAGATTTTTACATTTGAAGTTCATTACGTTTTTAATCAAATTGCAATAATTAACTGGTGTCATATTTAGACCATAATGGGAAAGTTCTCTCAATTCAGTGTTTTGGTGGAAGCCTATAATAAATCAACGACCACCAAAATTTACCTTTGAAGGTAGTTTTGGTTACAAACACCTATTTCAATTATCTACTCCAATCACTTT
Organism: Chrysopilus asiliformis; assembly: GCA_964034945.1. Lineage (NCBI taxonomy): Eukaryota > Metazoa > Arthropoda > Insecta > Diptera > Rhagionidae > Chrysopilus > Chrysopilus asiliformis. The sequence continues at coordinate 34,009,578 of OZ035960.1, read as the reverse complement.
CTGTATTCACCTTTGAGTGACATTATTGGAGTAATTGATGTGCAGCTTCATCCTATTTGAGAGGCTTCAATTTACAAAATAAACAAATTTTACGAGAACCGTTAGTAATTCTACTAATTACTCTAACCATACTGAACCGATTTTCGATTTGCAAAGTTCTGCGGTAGTGTAAAGGAAATACTAAACTACATACAAAAAGAGGGTCGAAAATTAGCTTGCCATATTTTACAAACAGGCCTTAAGACAGGTCGTCGGTTGAGAATTTAAATATCGTATGTAACTTTTAATGTTTATACCCGGATGGTGAAACCAAAGGGTATATTAAATTTGCCTTACCGTTTGTAACGCCAAGATCCCGTCATCACACACAAAAATGAATTACACCAGTGTGATCATTCTAGTCTGTCCTTCCGTCCATTCGTCCGTCCGTCCGTCCGTCCGTCTGTGGCGCAGATTTGTTTCTCGTAAAATGCAAGGCTAAGTTTGTTGCGTCTATTTCATACGCTGGGCAAATTGCCGGGCATTTCATATTTCAGCATGGCACAAAATAATTTGATTTTACAGCCCAATATAACTATTATCAGGGCCCTGTTATACCAATCACTGAAAAATTAAAAAAAAAAGTCTAAAGCTTACTTACTATGACGATCCTCAATATTTAAAAGGAAAATCTCATTTAAAAAATAACTAGCAACATATGAAATGCAGGGCAAATAAATAAAAGCCATTTTATGACATTTCAAAAACTATTAATTTTAAAAACAACAGGGCAACGAGTTTCTTATTTTCTCATCAAAACCCACTGTTTTTGATTGACCTGCAAGCAGCATGGCAAAACTTGCCCTGCGTATGAAATAGACGTAAGTTTGTTAATGGGCAAAAATGGACCATAAAAAGGTACCCCATACGAACGAAGACGTTTTTTGCGAATATCTCAAAAACGGTGCATCTTATCAAAAAAAAGTGCAACAAAAGTTATTTAGGATATGGTTCTACATAAAACTCCCATACATCAAAATCCGATTGGAATAAATTAAAAAAAAATCTTATTGGAAAGTTTGACTTCAAAGTGGAATTTCGGTACAACTGTTCGAATTTTGATAGCAATTTTACCATACGGGTTTTCAATAATTATAGCTTTTGTTATGTTTTTATCATTCTAAACACACTGGTGTAATTCATTTTTGTGTGTGATGACGGGATCGCACTTTTCTCACAAAATCTTTTCCCTGTAATTCGAAAATGGCATAATGGGACGAACTAAGAGTACTTTTTACTCAAAGACTTTCTAGCTTTGTTATCCAATTCAACCTTTTAAAATCCTTACTGGCGACATACACTCCATTTAATGTTTTATTAAACAATTTCCCTTAAAAAAATAATACTGTTTTCAATTTTTATACCATAACCTCTATAATCATTTCCATAAAAATTCCCAGGTAACGACTTAATTCATTCATTAAAGTGATACGCATCGAGGTCTCACCGAGAAAATATTTTTGATATTTTTAGACAAACTCTATAATAAAGCATAGCATATAATGTTCATTTTAACCGAGAAGCAACCCATGGACTCATAATCCTGGCTACATCTGCTGAAATTTTCACGAGAACTGTGGCGAAAGCGACCTCACTCCAAACACATAATTACTAAATTTTAGGTTTCGTGGCACACGACCATACTGCCTATACCCAGTATTTTGCGCGTATTATTAAAAGATATATGTTTTATATGCTGTATAGAAATGTTTGGGAATTATTTAGTCAGCACCATCAGTGTCAAAGTTTCGCTATAGCGAGACGATGTAAGTGGCTCTTTATACACTTCCTACTCGTTTTCACAAATTTTCCACAGGATGCCGGATAGAAAACAAAAAACTCAAAAGAACTCACATCCCTTTGCGTGAACAATAAACCGCGAATTTATGAACCGCACGTAATCCCCCATCCTGGCCACCAAAGTTGTGAAGACTTGAACGATGATTTTTCCCACCATAATGGGAAGCAACTAAAGCGCACAGAATGAAATTACGATGACTCTGTTAATTGACAAATTTTCGTGTGCCGCGAACATATAACTTTTGGCGGAAAAGTGGGAAATCTCCGTAACTGACTCCTTGCGCTTTTACAACGGCATGTGGCGTAAAGTTTGATGGAAGTTGAGAAGAAGACAATTTAATCGCATTTTACACGAGGATAACAACCAAGTTAATGTCTTCGTCTTTCTTTCAAGAGGAAGATACTTGAATTCTACTTTCGGGACATGAGATCCTTATGTAGCAGCAGCGTGTACCGAGAATAACACATTTCGGGGATCGTATAACTTGCGATTTCAAAGGGGTATGGGAAAAATTTGGTTCAACAGGATGGTTTCCATGGAAATATATATGTATATAATATATATACGTACTAAACGACGTCATCAAGTAGAGAACATATTAAGATTTTCGGGTGTTTCTATTATATCCATTGTTGCTTCGGCAGTCATTGGAATTATATTTCCAAAGTATTCCTTATGCTTATTTACCGAAGAAAGTTGAAGAGTGCCACTTACTTCAAATCAGTGTAATGAATATTTTTGTGTACCTGTAAAACTCTACATGTCCCGCCTATTAGAAATTATTATACACCAATTCTCCGGGCATTGTTCTCCTCTAGTTTGACTATCTACGAATATGGATATAATTACTAAATGTAGAAAATTTCTAAACTCATTATGGAATTTAAATAAGTAAACTCTTGTCTCTTTCATATAAATTACATGGCAATTTCCATGCAAACTTCGCAGTACATGACTTGTAACTGTCATTCTTAAATACCATGCTTATGTGTTGTAATATTAACTCGAACAAATTAGAGAATAATATAATTGCCTGAAAATTGTCAAATTAATTTTATCAGCTTATTACGGAAAAAATTTAATTACGAACAAAAGTGGAAGTGGCAACATAAGACTATTGATGTTCGCTGTGAAATAAAATTTCATCAAATTCCCTTAAATCTTTCATTTAATAATAAATAAATTGAGTGTCATTGAAAAGATTTTTCATTTTATGACAAGCACAAAATTGTGAACAAGTACCTAACGCTACGTATGTACTATTGAAAAACTTTTAACACTATCAAGGATGGCACAAACTTTAAAACCTAAAAGGATACATACTATCTTAACATTAAACATAACAAAAGCTATAATTGCCAATCTGGCAATTATTGAAAATCAGTATGGTGATATGGCATTCTTCGAAGTTTAATTGAACGGCGAACAGTTGTATCAAAATTCCACTTTGAAGTCAAACTTTTCAATTAGATTTTTTAAAAATTATTCCAATCGGATTTTGATGTATGGGAGTTTTATGTAGACTCATATACTAAATAACTTTTGTTCTTGCACTTTTTTGACAAGACGCACCGTTTTTGAGATATTCGCAAAAAACGTTTTCGTTCGTATGGGGGGTACCCCCCTTAATTGTCCATTTTTGCCCATGAACGAACTTAGCCTCGCATTTTACGAAAAACGTATCTGCGCAAAATTTCAAGTCTGTAGCTCAATCCGTGCGCCTGCGATCCGCGCCACAGACGGACAGAGGGCCGGACAGAGGGACGGACGGACGGACGGACGGACAGACGGACAGACGGACAGACGGACAGACGGACAGACGGACAGACGGACGGACGGACGGACATGCTAAATTCAACTTTTTTTATCATTCTAAACACACTGCTGTAATTCATTTTTGTGTGTGATGACGGGATCTTGGCGTTACAAACGGTAAGGCAAATCTAATAAACCCTTTGGTTTCACCATACGGTTATAAAAATCTGCTTAAGTATTTAATCAATAGTGGTAGCGTGGCTTAGTGATAAAAGCACGGAGGCAAAGTGCTACCTGAGCCAAAACTTGTATTCTGCCCTTAAATCCATGTAGCTTCCCCCAGTTTATCTGCTGATAGCAATAATTGACTAAAATTGTAATTAACAGATATTAAAAGGTACGTACCCCTGATGTTTACTTTCTTATATACGTAGTATAAAAAGTATTGTGTTCATGAAAAAATTCGACCTCTTTTTAAAAAAAAAAATCGGTTTTCCCGATTATCTGGAAAACTAACAGTTTTTCAGTGGTTCAATGTATGAGATGAATTAAATAGAATAGCATTCCCCACAATTTTGACATTTACCATTATCCGCTATCTGTTACCGCTATTGAGATGTTTAATTAAAAGGTAAAAAAATAGATTTTTGCAAATACCTTGCAAACTAACGATTTATCGGAAAAAACAGCTAGAAAATGAATTAAAGATATTAAAATTCTCTACAATTTCGCCTTTTACCATAAATCCATATCTTTTACCGTTATCGAGATATTTCAGATTTCGTAAAAAAAATAATGTTTTTATCTAAACTAATATTTTATTCGCTGTATAAGATAGTCATGTTCTGTTCACATCAGATATTTTTAATTAAATTTTCATTAAATATCAAATTAAATCTTATTAAATTTTTCTAGCCGATATGTCCTCATCAGCATCGACATCGTCATCATCAACTTCCTCTTCATCATCACCAAAATCTGTTGGACGATGGACTTTAACAAATTCAACAATATCTTTTTATGTGGGGAATTTGTTTATCATTTTGCTTATAATTACAATTGTTTTCAAAAGACTGGACAATATGTCAACATAATAATGCTGATCAATATTATTTAACTCAGAATGTGTAAAGCCTGTCTATATCAGCAAAAAAAGCGAAAATTTATTCACATGTTCAACTTTACATTCCAGAATGTTAAAAAAATGATTAAAAGTAAATTAAATTGAAATTATTATCTGAAACGATAAAAGAAAATATTGAAAATATCAATTAAATAGGATTTTCTTTTGTTTTGTACAGCAATATTTTCATGATAATATAGGTTGTAATTATCAAAAATAAATAAATTATACTTTAATATTTAACTGTTTATTAGTGAATTAAAAAAATAAAGGTTTTAATAAAACTTTTCCAGAGGATTTTATTTTTTTATGATTTTTAAGACATTTTTAGCCCTAAAGATTTTCGGAACTTTAATAAAAAATAAGAACCAAGTGGAACAGTTTAGTGAAAAAAAAAACTCTTATTGGCAGATTGCTGTGAATGGATTCTGAAAGATGATTTTGAGCTGAAAAACATCGCCGAACAATATATGAGCCGCTCACTGCACACATCGATTAACTCCACTTTTGAAAAACTTAAAATTAAGTGTAAAGCACTTCGTATAGTCATAACTTTTTATATTTATAATAATTTTGCTGAATAATAAGGATTCTTGAATAATAAGGATTCCTGAATAATAAACGACAAAATTTTTATATTATAAAGAGAATTTTAGAAAACAATGCACATTATTTCATCGCATTTCTCAACTTTTTGTTTTATGGAATTAGTCGGAGTGTGCAGTGAGCGGCTCATAATGCCTATGCCGTCAAATTTTTGAATTAAGTACCTATCCGCTAAGTTTTCTTCAAGTTTTCAAAAGATTTATCATTAAAAATTTCATTTAAATTGCTATTTTTACCGTAAAAGATTGATCTTTGGCTCATTTTAAAGGTAACGAAACTTACTGCCATCTAAAAATACTATCAGAAATTTATTTCCTCAAAAAAGAACCCAAAGGATATTAAGAACAACCTTTTTTGACTTCACCGCCTTATAACTTCTAAATGTTTCGACTCACGTAAAAATATTTTAAGGAATAATTCTAGTCCGTTTAATTTACTATAAAAATATATTTTAAAAAAATGTAAAAGCCAAGATGTTATTTAGAAAAGTGTACTAAAAAGAAAAAATATTTTCTCTCTTTTTGGTACTACTTTTCTAATGTTTTGTTTTTCAGATCTGGATTTGGCAAATCAAACTTTCAAATGTCTCGAAATGTTGCCGATAAAAATATATCCAAATATTCACTAAACCAATAAAGGCTTGTTTTTTAAAATATTTTTTATTTTATTTTATCTCTTTTAGTCGCCATTTTGTTGTTTCCTGGGTTTTTTTTCAACGCCCTTTCATTCAAGACCTCACGAGGACACGACGGGCACTCGTTTGATCGATTTGGTGAAAATGTCGTCCGCCGTTTTCTTTGTTCTTTTTTTTAAAGTTTGAGAAACATCCTTACAGGACTCTCCGATTCCCTAATAGACTTCTGAACGTTAGAATTGGTTTCCAAAAGCCAAAAACCCTCAAAAAAGATTTTTTTTTTCTGGAAAATTTGAAGAAAAGGATAACCATGTTATCCGTACAGGGCCTTCCATTATCCTCACATACCTCTTAATGTCAGAATCGATATAAGCGACCCCAAAACCACCAGAACAGATTTTTTTAACCGAAAAATTTGAGGAAAAGCATAATCACATTATCCTTACAGGACCTTCGCTTATCCTTACAAGGGCGAAGAAGTAAAAATTTTGTATTGTCATCGGAGTTACGTAAGTATGCAAGATTTTAAGTCAATCAGATGAGTGTAAGTGGGTTAAAATTACATTAAAATATTTGACGCTGACAAACGGGAAGACAAACACCCAAACACACACGGGAGTAAGCTAGATAAAAGCTTTTAAAAAAAACTCCATAAAACAGTGATATAAGTTTAAAAAAGATTTTAGCTTATCAAAACATATTTTTAACTGATTTTTGAATGAAAAATTGATTGCTTCGAATAGGATACAAGAAAACGAATTAATTACTTATATAACTCTTGCATTTGGCACAATTTTTGCCAAAACTTTATTATAAATCTCATATAATTGTACAATGTAAAAACTTAAACGATTTTAATAATCGGTATCTCAATATGAAAAGTGGAAAATAATTTGTTCAAATAGCTATGGAATCCAAAAACCCTTGAATATCCTTCTGAATCTCACTGTGCCAAAGCAATTTCATCACATTTCTTAAGTGGAGCTCCCAAACTCATAGAACTTCGCTATTTGAGGGTGATTCTATCTTCAACATTTAATTTTTCCTTTTAATAAAGTTTCTTTGTCTCAATGAACCTCATAAAACGATTTTATGTGCAATTTCAGTTCTGAAACACACACAAAAAATTCTGCTCTGAGATAATTTTCTTTAATATTTCGGTGCTGCTTCCGAGTCCTTCGTGCCAAACAGATCCTGATGCTTTACGATGAACCATAACCGAAAAGTATAATAATCATCACCATCAAAGAAGAACATGACGACAAGAAGTTTCATAAACCTTTTGCAGACGTTTAAATAAGACTTTCGATAACTTTGCCAAACTTCTTCAACCGAGCACTCGAAAAGCAATAATTAAAAGTTTCTATTCATAGTTGACTAAATGTGTTCATATTTTCTTTATGTAATTATTGATTGCTTTATCTATTTTTGTTCTAAATTGAGACCTGCCTTGCAATTCCTTAAAATAAAAATAATTAAAGTGTAAGACGGTCAAAAGTGACTACATACTACGAGGAATATTCTAAAGTATTTTAAAACATCAGACTGCAAATTATTTGAATTTGAAAATATTCAAACTTATGAATTTCTTGGTTGTAAAAAAGCAATTTTTTGATTAAGTCATTACGACATGTCAATAAATAATTATTAGGACTGATTCATCGTGCCATAAAAATGTATGCAAATTACTTAGAGACATCTGTAGGGTAGGAGCGGGCGTGTTGAATTACTTTTTAGAATTTAGGTTGTAGCGCGCATATAAAGTCACATATCGCTCCAATGGTTAAGCCATTCTATATAGGGATTCCTTGACTACATTACATAGAAGAAATTTTTTTTTAAATGTTTTATTAACTGCCCTCCAGCTCAATTTAAAGGGTGATTCAACATGCCCGCCGATTTGCAAGTGGTGCGGGTAAGTTGAATAATTGTAAGTTTTCATACTTAAGAATGAAAAAACGTTATTTCTTAAGAAAAAAAAAGAATGAAATAAAGTATTTTATTAAGCAAAAAAAATTTAATATACATTATATAATGTAAATATGAAAAAAAATGAAATTTACAATTCTGTACCCCAAAGGTAAACTGTCGTAACTGACATTTTGCAAATTTTACAGGAGAGCCATTTTTAGTTCGGAATTGCAATTTTTATTGTGTATGATTTTCGGTAATTATTTGAAACTTTTGTAGTTTATTTTATTTTAGGACATTGTTTAAACAAAATATTAGTTGATATATAAATTTGTAATGAGTGGGGGAGCAGTTACAGCCTTTTATCTCTAACCATTTTGCTTCATCCGGAGCAGTTACAACCTTTAACTGTAACGAGTTTGCTTCACCATATAGTCAAATTAGACATTATAATCATTACTGTATAGATACGATACTTTGCCAATTAAAAATATACGTCCCCACAATGTAGTTTCAACAATAACCCCAAAATCGCGGTTTTGTCAGTTACGACAGTTTACCTCTGGGGTGCAGAATTTAGTTGATCGCTTATTTGGTTTTTTTAGTTGACCAATTTTTGATAGTTTTCCTTCTGCGTTTTTATGTCCCACGAGGTTTTTTTATTCTAGAGGTGTTGCACAACACTTTTAATACAAAAAATTTCCAGATTGACAAAAATTTGTATGAGAAATGCGTAAATCACTGTATAGTCTAATATTTACTTTTAGAGCCAAAAACACACATATTCCTGTCACTTACGATATAAATAAGGTATCGCTGTCAAAATTTTATGGCAAGTAGAGGATATCAGTACTAACAACATACTAAAATTTCAAAAAAATTGACTGAGTAGTTCTTTTAAATTTTGCAATAATTCAACATGCCCGGTAATTCAACATGCCCGCTCCTACCCTACGACTAAAAACGGAGATATGGCTATGGCAGTTAAGGTAATCAACCAGTGTCTCCGAGGGAGGACTTTATTTCATTAACGAATTTCATTAAATTATTTGGCTCCAAACAAAATTTTCAACAAAAAAATTGTTTTCAAAATTTGAAAATCAAGTTTGAGGAATGGCGATGAAAAAAAAACACCTAGTCGCCGCTTTCGCAATTAATTGAATACGTGAAATTGAAAAGGCTGAAACAGAAGAACAGACGAAAAGAAACACCTCTTAATGTTATATATTCTCTTCCAAAGCTTTTTGTATCGTATTGTTTGTAAAAATTAGTTATTTTCACAACTACTTGTCGGGAGAATTTAGATTCCGCCATCTTGAATCAGGAAATTCCAAGAAATTTTGCAATTGCAAGATTTCAAGAAATTTATCTCTGGAATTTTTTCTCGCCGTCAACTCGAGCTCTGATTGGTCAATCAAAAATCTCTGCGATGAAAAATCCCAAATCAAGACGCGGTATTAGCGGAAAACTACTGCAACTTGTTGGCAATATTGGTGCAAACCGTTGTGACGTTAACATCGAGTAAATATGCTGAAAACGTAATAGTTGAAGGAAAGGAATAAGCTTTTTCAGATCGAATTGAAATTACTTACATTTTAGACGCAGTATCTTAGTTAAAATGTCTGAAAAATTTCCAAAAAAAGGACACCACGAAGGGAGACTATTTGAGGGTGGCGATGAAAAAAGAACCCCGAAAAAATAAAAACTGCGAGCCCATTGTTAAATTTTACACAGCGTTGAATCTGTCTAAAAATCATCACTGAGATTTATGTATTTCTTTATTTAAAAAAATAGTTTTTTTAAGGAAGCAACAATAATAATAAAAACTTTAAAAAAAAAACCACGTTTTAAAGTTTAAACATAAGAAAAGCTACAATTCAAATACTTTATATGAATGGTCAAATACTTTATATAAATGGTCAAATATTCTATGTTTATTTTAAAAAAATCCACTATACATATTGGATAGGAGAGGGGGAAAGGAATGGTCCGATTGAATTTTGATGCATAGAAAGGTTATGTAAAATCATATTATAAATATACATTTCATCTTTAAAATTTTTTCCATACGATGCACAGTTTTTGAGAAAACGGGAAAAAATATTCAATTTGTATCGAAAATGGGGGAATCAGTGGTCCGGTTGGATTTTGATGAATGGATGAGTTACGTAAAATTCTATTCTAAACACATTTTACCTCTACAAATTTTTCAATGTTACTCACATTTTTCGAGAAAATTGCAAAAAACTGTGTATGGGGGAGGGAGGTACGAATGGTCAAATTTTGCACCAACACCCAAAAATGTGTAGTTCATTTTTGGGTCCGATGCGTTATAAACGGTATACTAAATCTAATATACTCCTATATAATATATCATATAGAGAAAAAAAACGCGAAAAATGTAGAAAAATTATTTCCAGAGAACGAGATTTTTTATCTCGGATTTTTAACTTTATTTTTCATCATATTTTTTACAGAAAAAAAATGTTCGTGGTCTTTCACATCCGATTTTTTTATTCAAATGTTGTTTTATTAGAGAAATTTCTTTCTGAGAATTTAAATTTTTTTCTCCACTTAATATTAGCTTAATTTCTAATTTTATTGTTTTTATTGTTATTTTTTCTTTAAAAAAACGTTTTACGAAAATAATTTAACGAAATATTTTTCAAAATTTAGAAAATGAAGTTCTGACCAAGTTCTGAGTTTGCGCAATTTTGATTGACAAAAATGATCCGTCTGTAGGTTGCAGAAAGACTGTTGGACAAATATGTCATTTTGCAGTAAAGACGTCAAAAACTTTGACAGCGAGTTTTTTTGGTTAAGTTGTTGAGTTCTGCTGCGGAAAATTGCGAAAAATCGAAAAATTCGAGGAGAAATCCTCGTAAAAAGGTCATTTAATAGAAATAGTGGACAGCTTGAAATTTAGAGTAATCGAAAACATTGGAAAACAGAAAATAATTGCGATTTTCAATCAAGTTTTTGTGGTGGATATTTTTGTTGAGTTTTTCACTGGTTCGTCAATATTTAATCTTATTCCGACGCTGATTTATCCATTTGCACATTCCGAGAAAATTAGAAAATGGAATTATTCACAAGATAAGGCAAATCACAGAAATCAATTTAAATGCGATTGATTAGTGTCAATAAAGTTTTATTTTATAAAACACACGACGACGACGAGACTCGCAGATGGTATTTTCTTTCATCAGTTAAATTAGTGTAGTTTCCAAGTTTTCTTATCAATTTCGTACATCAGTTGTTTATCAAAGTGGCCACTCTATTGTACAATAACGCCACACAGTCATAAAAAACTTGTGGTTTTATTTCCGAACGAAAAAAGAGCCACATTCGTCTAGTTTGGCGGCTTTGAGACACCACCAGACTTTTCTGGTCCTGGAAAATTCTAATCATTTTCAATTTGAGAATGAAGCTGTTCACATTTGTTTGGTTATTCGCGGCAACCGTATGGGAATTTGCTCTTTCCCTGGAAGATGCTCCTGTCCACATTGCAGAACTTTGCCCCCAGCTAATGCATCACGTATTTGATCAGGCGGCACCAAAGGGTGAGGAATTTGACATTAATAAAGTGTGCTTAAATAAATAAAGTTAAATTTTAGGTGACAATTCGGCTGGGAATTTCACCGAACATTCCAAGGAGACAGATATCACGACCTGCGTAGAATTCTGCTGCTATCAGAAGGCTAATTGCAATGTGGCCTTCGTCTACAATGATGTCTGCTACCACGTCAAGTGTAAATCAAATGAACTATGCCTGCCCAAGGAGAGAAGCCAAGTTAATGGAAAATTACAGATGGTTCTCGTCAATCCAATCAATGATGGTGAGTCACTCAATCTAATTATACAATTTTTCGTCATAATTGATTCAAGTTCCGGATTCCAATCTAATAAACCAATAACTACTACCCGTCGGTATATTATTACCAATTATTTTTTTTTATAAAACAACCATTCGTTTTAGGTGACCACGAGATATCATGGATTGATGTTCTAAAAACTGCCAATATGGACAACTTTTTGCGATTGAATTCGGATAAAACAATTCCAATACATTGGAAGAATCTGCACAAATTCCGATATGCTGATTCTCTGCCTTACGTTGGCGAAGATGAGCCTCTGCCAGAGAAGCGCATCAGTCAACTTCTGTTGGGTAGGAAATTCGGTTACGATACCTTTGGTACGGAACAATACGCCACCGACGATAGTGATATGCCAATTGAGGATTCAGGCTATTTATCACAAACTAACCTGATCCCTTGTGAAGTCGGAGCAGAGAATGGATGTCGCGCTAATGAAGAATGCATTCAATTGACCCCTAAATCCCAAGACGGAGTATGCAATTGTATTGATCGATACACAAGAGATAAATCCGGTGTCTGTATTAAAAATGATTTGGAATTCAGTGCGGATACCCTGGTAGAGAAAGTCCTAGCAAAAACCATTGGAGGTACCAGTAGCGAAACCAATGACAATCCCTTAAATACGGACGGTTCTGAAGCCACAAACTCGCCACTGAAACATCTGGAAGTGGTTGTCGTTCCGAAAATCGTTCGATTGCCTGAAAAAGAAGCCCTATTGGCTGCATACACCGTCCCAGATGAGAAATCCAGCATGGATACGTACAAATATTTATGGACATTAGTTTCTCAGCCGAGTGGTGCAATCAATGGAACTATAACCGATCAAACTAAGAATAAAATAAAACTATCGAATTTATCGGAAGGTTTATACACCTTCAAAGTGACGGTTAGTGGAAATTCTTCATTCGGGGAGACATTTACAAACGTTACCGTCCTGCCAGAGAAAAGAATCAATAAACCACCCGTGGTTATCATAACACCAAAAGAACAGGAAGTCAAATGGCCAAATAGTCAAGCGATTTTAGATGGCAGTACTAGCAAAGATGACGATAAAATTCTTTCTTGGTACTGGCAGCTCGTTGAAGGTCCATTGGGATATCAGCCGAAATTGCCAGAAACAAGTACACTCCAGTTGATCGATTTAAATGCGCCAGGAAATTACACATTCAAATTAACCGTTACTGATTCAGACGGAGCGCAAAACTCAACCGTTGCGACAATTAAAGTTCTGAAAGGGATCGATTATCCACCACAGGCAAATGCCGGTTAGATTTTTGTCGAAAAAATTAATTTTCCCGTCAATTTTAAAACACTTTCTTATAGGCAGCGACGTTATTGTTTATTTACCACATAATAATGTAACTCTGAATGGCTCTTTAAGTACAGACGATCATGAAATAGTCGCATGGGAATGGACCAAAGATACAAGCGATCAAGCCAAAGCTGTGGATATGCAAAATACGAGAACTCCTTTCTTGCAGGTAAATTAGAAAGAGTTCTTAGAAAATATTGCAATTTCAAGCAATTCTTTTTAGCTATCAAATTTGGAAAAAGGCATTTACACGTTTGTTTTGAAAGTCACCGATGCTAGCGGACAATCAAATTCAGCAACCGTTCATGTTTTTGTTAAGGAGCCCTCGAACCTGCCACCGATAGCTGATGCCGGAAGAAATATGGTAAGTGATTTTCATCTAATTGTATAAAAATATTAATAAAAATAAACTTTATAATCATTACAGACAATAAATTTACCTCAGACCTGGGTAACATTGAACGGATCGCAATCGACTGATGATATTCGAGTTACGAATTACTTCTGGCAGCAAATATCAGGACCGAATATTGCAGTGATAGCTAATGCTAATGCCTCTGTGAGTTTTTAAAAATCGCCCACTAAAATCTACCATTCCCTTTGCCTGCCAACTCTCCTTTTTGACATTTAGATCACAATCTCGCCCAAAATTACATCTGCGGCGCAGTTATATGAAGAATTTCATGATTTTTAAAAACCGCATTACATTTGAATCCCCGTCCCCTTTCCACCCTCTCAGATCCTAGGTGCACTACTGGGACTTCCGCACTTATTTTAAGGTCACAAATATGTGAAAAATTGTCTCCTCTTTCTATTTTGCATGACACTCTCAAAATTTACGCTCTTATCTAGCCTAAGAAATAATCTTGATTTCTACTGTGATTTCAGATAGCGAATGCGACTTCACTTACACTGGGAACATACGAATTTGAACTTTTGGTCATCGACGAAAACAATAACAACTCAACAGACCGCGTTTGGATAAGAGTCATTCAAGAGAAGAACTCAGCCCCAGTCGCCAATGCAGGTGGCGATCAAAGTGTCACTTTACCAGTGAGTGCTATTTATTTGAATGGCACCAGATCGACAGATGATTTGGGCATCGTAAACTACACCTGGACGCGAGACGGAACTAGTTTGGCCACGGGTGATATTGTTGGGAATTCAGATCATGAACCAGTACTTGTGGTATGCTTTATATTTTAACATTTTGGTCCTGTTTCGGATTGACTTGTAACAAATGTGACTTGGCTGGAAATTTCTCACTTTTTTTTTGTCAATATTTAAATAACACAACCAGTGCACAATTTTTAAATTCGTGTTAAAAACAGTTTTATCAATTGCGACAAAACACGTCGGAATCGCAAATTGTGATTCGAAGTAGAGTCGTAACTTTTCGGGTGACAAGTCTATCAGAATCAGGACGTTAATTCGTTCATTAAATAACTTGCAAATTTTATTTATTTATCCATGCATTACACAGCTGACAAAAGTTGTTCCTGGGCGATATGTTTTTCGTTTAATTGTTACCGACGATCAGGGTTTAACTGGAACCGATACCGTCAGCGTTATAGTCCATCCAGATCCAATTGTCCTTAATTTAGTCGAACTTACACTTTCAATGGGGATCTCTATTCTAACTCAATCCGAATTAGATTCATTAGAACAGAAAATTGTTTTATTGATTGGCGATGTTAAGGTCCATATCAGAGATTTACGAATGGAACCAAAATCTGGTGATGCTATTATCGTTTTTTACATTGAGAAAATGGTAAGCTAAAGGCAAAATTATATTAAAATCGAAACATATTTTGAATTGGATTTTTTTATTACGCTTTTTCAAAAATAGGGTCGCGATGGCAAAAGCCAAGTGGTGCCTGGTCTAGAAGTTGAGAAAATTTTAAAGGATAAATTTTGGAGAGACGCTTCAATTTTAGGCACGACATTCACTGATGTGCGGACAACGATTTGTCAAAACAAATGCTCCGAACATGGACTTTGCAACGCTGTGAGCAGAGCCTGTATGTGCGAGACGTTCTGGATGCCATCGTTTTTCTATTTCTTGGGCGTAGAGGAAGCCAATTGTGGTAAAGAAAATCATTTCTTCTGAACATTTTTTAAATCTTGAAATTTATTTTTCCAATACGTTTTTCTAACCACATTTTTTTGTGGCGAATGCTTTTCTCAATTTTAACAAAATATTCCAAATATTCCGTTATCCACAAAAATATTTTTTTGAATTTTTTTCAGATTGGTCAATTTTATACGTCGTAGTTGGAGTATTTACCACTTTTCTAATACTATCCAGTATTTGTTGGGGTATTACTTGTTTCTGTCGTCGATCGCAGAAGCCACGATTACGACCGAAAGTTCAAAAATACGCATTGTTGGGAACACAAGACGAAGAAATGCCACCATGTAAGTATCATCATCTCTTCCCAGATGCGCGATTAGGCTATGTCAAATCCTAGGCGCCGGAAAATTTGAGGTCCCAGATTTTTATAAAACTTTTATCACAGAATAAAAACTTAACAAAACACTGTTTTAATCAATTAATCACATGTAAAAACGGCATGCGCCTATGTTTTAACACACTGCTAGTTTTTTCTATACAGAGTATAAATCTCCTTAATACCAGTAAGCTCCTCTAGAAGTTTCATCCAAATCGGTTCAATGGTTATCGAGTTTTAAGCGAATAGGTATACAGGAGACATACAAACCTATTATATGTATAATAGATTACAGTTATTCTGGTAATGATTTGTTCTCAACCGGATATTCTCCATACATTTGCAGTTAGCAGACTTAGAAATCTTTCTGGGTTTCGCAAACCGGAGCTAAAGGAAATCGCTGATATTCCATTTTTATTACATGTTCAATTGACTATTTATAGTGGCCTTGTTCCATTCACGTTTGACTATACTCGTGGAGTAAATCATTACCTGGGGAATATTATTTTCGGCTGTTGCAATATTGGTAATACATTCCATCTGGCGGCAAGTGCCCCTACTATTCAAAAGAGTACGGTTCAGTGTATTTTGGAGTAACATTTTTTTTTTTAGATTTACTACAGGATGACACTCCAACTTGGACGAACATACTCGATCTCTGTAACCCCATCTTACATTTTAGGTTATGTTAAGAAAACAGCGCATGCCCATAAGCGCATAACACTTCTCCCAAGGCGCTTCAAGCCCATTCCTCCAGTTCTAATCAAGCCGCTCGTTATATAAGAAGAAGATTTTTTATGTTTTGACGTTATTTTTTCTTCTACTGTTTTTCTGATTAAACTTGCATTTATTTTTGAAATATCAAAAAATAAAATAATATTTTTTTAATGTTAAAAAAATAAATGTTAAAATAATGAAAGTTAAAACGCACCAGTCTTGAGTCAAACCTATTTATTAAATAGAAAATTCACAAAAAAAATATTTCATACACAAAATTATTAAAATAAACTTTTGGTGTTCATCAAACATATTTTCAGTTGCCCGTGGCACTTCACTTACAGATTCTGAAACGGATTCGGATGTATTGTTCGAAAGCCGATCAAAGCAAAATGGAATCTTACGATCGAATGGAGTAGCGAAAAATGGTTCTAAATATTCAACAACACGCCTCGGCCGCCGTATTAAAACATAAAATCAAATTACGCTATTATATTTATTTACTATTTATTGTAATAATGGTTACTACTATATTACTTTGATTGATTTAAACAAAAAAGAAATGCAAGATTTCGCATAAAAAACGTGAAACAAAAAACTGACAAACAGTTGAAATACAAAAAGAAATGAATGAGAAATATTTTTGCCCAGCGAATAATGAAACGAAAATAGTATAGAATACGTACTTAAATTAACTTAACCTTTTGTATCGTTATTGTATTTTTTTTTTAAAGAAATCATAATTTCGATAGATGCGGGCCTTAAATATTAATTGTAAAAAAATGTCCTTAATTTAATCGCATTCCAATGAATTTAGTTACGTATCTTGACTACGGAATCACTAAAAATTATTATATTTATTCAAAAAGTGTTTAATATGTTAACAATGGAAAATTGGAAATATGTTTTAGAATTAGTCTTCTAATGTATATCAAGGAGAACAAAAAAAATTGAAAAAGAATTTATGGCTAATTTTAAATGTGTTAAATGAAGTTCAATGGATCTTAATTTATTTAAATGTTAACAAGGAAAAAAATGTGATTTAAAATGTAGATGTATTATTTTTTGTTTGTATTATTTTATGTAATTTTGCACAAAATGTTCCTTTAATTTTTAATTTCCAATTATTTTTATAATTATAAGAAAGCACAAAGTATTAGTTAAATTTTCATTCTTACGTTTTTTTTTTATTTTTTATATAGAATCAAATTGCTTTATTTCTACTTAAATTTTAATTATTTTTGTATACAGAAAGTATAAATACCTATATTTATATTTTTAAAATCGCCAAAACAAATCTAGTCTCAAATGATGTAAATCATGTACTATATGAGAGAAATATATCGATATAAAAGAAAATGTTTTAAATTTTATAGAAACATATTTGCTTTTTGGTTGATAAATAAAATATTTAATAAATAACTCTTTTGTGTATGATTTAATTTCTGACTAAACTTTCCGACCCAGCTTGGGAAATAGCAGAAACAGGGATAAAACTCTATTTAAAGTTTACTATTAGACGGGTTAAACTGAAATTTTACATCCTATACTCTGAGGAACAGTGACAAAAAGAAGAGGAAAATTGATGACAAATAAAATACTTTCCTTGCTAGGCATTCAAGTTGTTTACCTGCTTTTCCATTTGTAGTGGCTTGCAGGTGTCCCTCGATTTTAGACGCCTCGATATAAAACGATATATGGCGTTCATTTTTTTGCTTCGGTTTGGATATGCGAGAGAAAAATTTAATATACCTACTGACTATAGAATGATCCACCTTTAACCTTCTTTATGTGTACTGGGATATATTCACCCTCATTCCGAATGGCGAACTACACGACAAATGTCACGTCAGGGCAATTTTCGTATTTTTATTGGTGAGCGAAGCGATAAACGGCGAATTTGTCGACAATTGACGAGAGAAACGACAATTCTGTCACCGCCAAATTGGTAGTGAGAGTACTCGTGCCGCCTAGTTAAGTAGAATGGATTAAATACATATTTGGAATTTTCCACTGCTCAGTATTCAGTGAGACAGATATTCAGGTATCCTATAATATAATACGAGGAATGTCTGTCTGTCTGTCTGCACAAACGATCTCGAAAACCCGCCTAACGATTTTCACGAAACTTGGGGGTTAGGGATTTTCGGGGACAAGGAATCGATCTAGATAGGTCTCACCTTTGAGAAAATTCCCCTCGATACCCCTAGTCTGGTATCTTCGAATTGGGTGGTCCGATCTTAATGAAACTTTACAGTATTACTAAGGGGGCTAAGGGCTTTCGATTTTACCACTACAAACCTGACTTTTTCCTCCCCTCGATAACCCTCACCTCGTGTCTCAAAAATCGGTGACAGTGATTACTCAATAACCACTCAACCGATTTCTATGAAATTTTGTTATCGCGCGTTAGTTTTAGTTCTAGCTCTCTAGGTCGGGAATTTAAAAACTCTGGAAAAGCTCTGTAAAGATAATGTGATATTAATTTTTCCCCAAATATCAGCAAAAGTAGGATTTTGAGGTCGCCGAGCATGGCTCGGTCTTCCTGGTACTGTATTTAAATTGTCGATTCTCGCGACTATGTGAATAGCAAACTCCACGTGAAGTAACGTGACAATCATCACGTCGATCGAAGTGACGCGCCAATTGGAATATGGGTGATTATACCCAATGCACATAAAAACTTCAATAAAAAGTTAACGGATGGGTCCTAATCCTAAATGCTATCTTTGAATAATTTCACACTCGATTAGAAAACATTCATAAAAATCGGTCAACTTAGACTCCAGTTATAAGACTTCAAAAAATACTAGCATTAACCTTGTAGTGGGTCTAATATATCCCAGCCACAAGAAATTCAATAGAAAAGCATCGGATTGCCCTTCCAACGGTTTTTATTTTAATGATATCTGTGGACAATTTCACATACAATTTGACAAATTTCATGGAAATCGGTGAACTAGTTATAAGGCTTCAAAGACAATCAAAAAACGATAAATCTAAAAGTGGCTTCAAATATTTTGGAATCGGTCAATGATTTTTTTTTTACGGAAGCAATGCACGTGACAATGCATAATATCAATCAATGTTGGCGAGATTTTGAGCAAAACTTCATACGTATGTTTTAAGATCCGTTCGAAATTCTTTTTAATCCTTGGATTTTATTTTTGTCTTCTACAGTCTTTTTCTAAGGTCACGTTTTTGATCAGTTTATTTATTTATAGGGTAGGGGTGCTCGCTAAAAAGAAACCTTCCAATTGTATAAGTACAATTATTTCTCAATCGATTTGAACATAGGATATAGTTCTATTGTAAGAGGGGTGGTGAGGGAGTTACCGTTTGAACAAAAAATATTCGTATACTAATTACAACCAACTTTCCTTAAGACACCAAAAATGTCAGGCTGCAAATTAAAAAGTACAGCCGTTTTGACCGTTAATTTCAAACCTTGTGTACCGTTAACTCAAAAACTAGAGGCGATAGAGCAAAAACTTTGTTCTGGACTCGTACTCAGCAGCCCATAATTAGGCTAAAAAAATTTAACAGATCGGAAAAAGTTGCATTTTATTGCACAGAAAAATTTAAAAACTGCACCCTTCCTACCCTAAGAAAAAGTCTTTTGGGCCTCTAAAAATCACAACTTTTAATTAATCTTTAAGCGGCCGAAAATTAAAACAAAAAATTAATGGGTCCAATCTTTGAGGATCCACAAAATCTCGAAGCAAGCCTCTCCACTAGCGCCTCCCGGTTAGTCGCTGAATCAAAAAAAAATATGTGAAAAACAATATTTTTCACAATTATTCAGAAAAATAAGTTGTTTACAATTTTAATCCATAAACAGAAAAATTAAGCTACACAACAACATACAAATAAGAAAAATATTAAAATGAACTCTAAAGTGAAATTCTAAGAGCTTCGATTCTGTCTTCAGTTCCCAATCTTCAGGTAAATGTTAAGAACAGGTTCAGCAAGAAAATCAGTATCTGCTCTAAAAGCAATAATAAACTAATGAATTAAACATTGATCAAGAATTCTTCACTAGGACACACAGATTATAAAAGCATCCGACTTTAGGCGGTCATATGTTAGTTCAACGGTTTCAGTCAAAGTGATAAATTGATAAATATTAAGCGATTAAACATGGGTGACTATAAGGTAAATTTTTTGTTATCACCAAAACATATATGATGTGTGGGTTTTTTTTATTGTTCTGATAACAGTTGTGAATATTGTCGAGATTCTTTTCTCAGTTGTACAATTATACAAAAAATAATAATCTGTGTAGTTAATTGGAAAATGAAGTGACAAATAAAAATATTTTCAAAATCAGATCCAAACGGAATTTTTCGCTACATTGATATCAGAACTTTTTATTTTTAATATGCAGTACTTGAAAGATGTTTAACAAACAGACACTTGCTTTTTAACCGACTTCTAAAAAAAGAAAGAGGTTATTAGCTAAGAAAATTCCATGCTCCATTTTACCGTAACCAACAAAACAAGTCTATTTTTTAAGAATTTTTGCATTCGGTTACCATGGATGAGTTCGCACAAAATTTGCATAGCGCCACCAGATGTTAAACAAGATCTAAAACAGAAATCAAACGACATTAAAACTAGTTTTTTGAAGTAATTGCCTATGGAATGATCATAATTTCAGTGCAGCGCCACAAATATTAATATTGATCCACAAACGTTTTATTAGTAAATCAAATATTTATTTCACTTTTAAATATAAGCTTTATCTAATGCGTTTTAAGGATATCTATTGAAGCAGTTTTTAAAAAAATACTAATTACGAATTGCGCAGTCAAGATTATATTATTATTAATTTAATATTTTGACTCTAGCTTTAAGCCCGTTCTACGACGGGTAACCGCAATCTTGTATTTACTTCTGTAATGCCGTGTTAGATTATAATTTCAAAACAAAAGACAAAATATTTGGCCATAAAACAATTTTACAATGTTATTTCTGAGAACCGTCTTTATGGTAAAAAAGCGCAAAAAACTCAATATTTTTAGGCCCCGAATTTCAGTTAAAAAAGAATTTGAGTTTAAAAGGAAGGGGTGCAAAATGACATTTCGTTTAACCCTTCTATTATATTCAAATAATACACACAAATAGAATGTTTGGGGTCATAAAATGACCCACGTGTATTTCCCCGTATAATGCATACAAAAGAAACGTAAATTACAATTTATATATGATCTTCGCAATAAGTGTTTCACTGTTCAAAAGAAATTTCAACTCATAGAATTTTAAATAACGAAAATTTTTGTTTAAATTTCTTTGGGTCACGAAATGACCCGAACATAATAGAAGGGTTAAATCAAAAAGTTTAAATTATTTGGCGCAAACAAATTCAACATTTTTTTTTGTAATTTTTAGTACCAAAGTGGTTTCGGATCCCATTTTTCGTCAGAAGACCCACGATGCCCAAATTCCCTTCCAAAAGGTCAAAACTCCCCGCAAAAATGCGCCTACGGGTTATACGCTGAGCAGCTTTCTGGGTCTGCATTTACAGCTCCAAGACCTGAAAATAAAAGATCCTGGCTGTATAGAATTAAACCAAGTGTCGTGCATAAGCCTTTCCAACGATACGACGTGGCACCCTTTTTGCGGAGTAAATGGGATGAACAGCACCCGAATCCAAATCAGGTAAAATTCATATATCTTTCAAAATTCACATTTTTTTTTGTGCTGAACAATAATCTTTTTTAATCCAGATGAGATGGAAACCATTCGATATTCCTACAATGGGAAGTGTCAATTTTGTGGAAGGCTTGCATACAGTTTGCGGAGCTGGAGATACTCGAAGTCGACATGGAATCGCGGTTCATGTTTATCTCTGCAATGCATCAATGAATGACGAAGCGTTTTACAACAGTGATGGGGATTTCTTGATTGGTAAAGCTTTTTTTCCCCTTTTTCTACTAGTAAACTAAAATATATTAGAGGAACTTAAAAAAACGAAGGATCTCGTTTCCATTAAAAAAGATTTCTATTGAATAAATTACGAAAACAATATTCTAAAGCATTTCAATTTGGAAAAACACAAATTATATTTTCTAAGTTTCAAAATAACGGTAAATTTTAATTTTTTGATCAAACTTTTTTAGTCCCCCAACAAGGAACATTAGATATAACGACTGAATTTGGTAAAATGAAAGTAAAACCAAATGAAATATGTGTCATCCAACAGGGAATGAGATTTTCAGTCAAAGTGGAAGGACCAACACGGTAAGTTTTCCAAATTTCAAAAAAAAAACTCTTGACATAAAACCAATTTCCCCTCTTAGCGGTTACATGTTAGAAGTTTACGATAATCATTTTTTGCTTCCTGATCTCGGACCAATTGGAGCCAATGGCCTAGCAAATCCCAGAGACTTTGAGACACCAATCGCATGGTTTGAGGATCGAAGCGTCCAAGGTATACCATTAAGAAATAAAACATTTAAAAACAAAAAATATTGAAAATCTTTTATTAAAAAATTGCAGACTTTAAGATAATCTCGAAATTCCAAGGTGCACTATTTGTCGCGAAGCAAAATCATTCTCCCTTCGATGTGGTTGCTTGGCATGGAAACTACGTCCCATTCAAATACGATCTTTCCAAATTTATGGTAATCAATTCTGTAAGTTTCGATCACTGCGATCCAAGCATCTTTACTGTTCTGACTTGCCCGAGTTCCCGATATGGCACTGCTATCGCTGATTTCGTCATATTTCCACCAAGATGGGCAGTTCAAGAGCATACCTTCCGTCCGCCGTATTATCACAGTAAGTAAAGTTTCGTAGAAAGTTTTTCAAATGAGTTTTAAACACAAAATCTGTTGAAAAAAAATCGTAGGAAACTGCATGAGCGAATTCATGGGATTAATTTTTGGCAAGTATGAAGCTAAGGCGGATGGCTTTCTACAAGGAGGTGCTTCTCTGCATTCCATTATGACTCCTCACGGACCCGACCACAAATGCTTCGAGGGCGCTTCAAATGCTAAACTGTTACCAGAAAGGGTTGCTGATGGCACTCAAGTAATGTATTTTAAAATAATTGGATTAAACATAGTATAAATTAATGTTTCCAATTTAGGCATTCATGTTTGAATCATCTCTAAGTTTGGCGGTTACAAAATGGGGGGAAGAAACATGTCAAAAACTGGATCCTAAATACAATGACTGCTGGCAAGCTCTTGAGAAACATTTTAAATTTTAAACTTCTAATGTAAAATAATACAAATAAACCGTTTTAAAATTCAGTAGTATATTTACGTGTACAGAAGTGCTTCCTAAACTGTGGGTTGCGACCGCCAAGCATTTTTAGGATGGTCGCCATGTGTGAAATCAAAAGAAAATACGATTAAGGCATTTTGTAAATGTCCATAAAATACCTTAACGTAATTTTAGATTATTCGGTTCCCTTCTTCACGTCAATCTTTTCTTGTTCTTTGAGCTTAGTACTGCCTTTACACTACAGCAAACTTCAGCCCAAAAAAAACGAAACTCGGCGACGATTCGTGTTATATGAAAACCGAGATAATTCAGTAAAAAACGCAAAAAAAATTGGAAAAAAGTGATTTAACTTAAATATTTTCACGATACTGGAAAGTTTTATCATTGAGAAAAAAATCAATATTAGTAGGAATAATTACAAAAAAGAATAAATAAAATAAAAAAGTCGTTGAATAAAAATGCCAACTTCTTTATGTCAATCATTTCATAATTTTTATAGATAATTCTTTTTATTATTTTGATTTTCAAATTCAAAAAACAGCAACTAGAAATATATTCTTTTAAAGAACAATAATTTGCTCTAGAATAATTAAAGATTTCTCTTATATAAATATTATATAGAAAAATATGCGAAATTGATCAAATTAAACAAACTCAATTATTTAATAACAATGAAATATTTTTAGAAACTTTTTTTTTAGGACGGGGAGTGCATAAAGTTTGTGTGATCGTGTTTTTTGTCGATGAGTGTTAAAGCATTTTTTTTTAATCTGGAACGTTTTTTTATTATCATCTAAAGTTTTAATTGAATTTCAAGAATTTTAAATTTAAATACAAACGACAATTTTTGTTTATGCACAAAATCCAGTTTGAAACAAAATTTGGAAGTAGAACAAAATGTGTAATTTTAATTTTTATCACAAAATTTGAAACCTGATTTATGGGAGACAAAATTTTTTCGCTACCGTTGCAACAGCTGTATGTAAATGAGTATCAATCAATCAGGAAATTTAATTTTTACTCAAGTGTCATTTTTATGCAAGTTTTAGATAAAATTATTCTTCTTCCGCGTGCTGCAACCGGTTTCTAGTCTTATAGCCGTATCACACTTATGCGGCCCCTAGACGTACAATATTATTGTGCAATATATTGTACAATATTATTGACATGCCCCTAGATGGTGCAATATTATTGAACAATAAATCATTTTACGTTTGATTCGTGAGCAGTCAACATGTCTCTAAATGACATTGAAGCTAGTTGTGTAGTCATCACATTCCACAGAGCCGGCAACGCACGGTACACTTCGATCACTTCGAGGATAAAAGCACGATCTTCTTTTGTTTTCTTCGCCACAGTTAAGTGTACTCTCAGCGATATTTCATACGATACTGAGCCAATATTGTGCAATATCGCCCTCAGACTATACAATAAAATCTTATTGTGCTTTAAATTAATTGATTAATTTTTATTAACCAAACCGATTTTGATTCCTTCAATATATTGCACAACCGTTAAATATTACCCCACGGTCAATATATTGCACAATATTGGCGTTTTCGACCAATGAGAGCACAGCTGGCTACGATTGCGGCTACGAGTGCCAGTTTAGACTTGAGTCTAATTGGTCGGAAAGGCCAATCGTAGCCTCAATCGCAAAAATAATCGTTAGTGTGATACGGCTATTAGCCTTTAAAAAAATCTTTAAAAAAAAGCCTGCTGCAATTCCCAGGTCACGTGCCTATTTCCTCCAAAATTGCGTCATCTTCGCATCCTTTAAAAAATTTATATGATACCGAAATATTAAAAAAAAACTAGGTTTATGAACTTAATCATCCGCACTTAAAGCAATAATTAGCTCTGGACAATTTAACAAAACGAAAAAACCGATTTCGTAGCAATCGCATTTAAAAAAAAGATCAAATGAAACTAAAAATTTGATCTCGAAGAAGTATCTTTCTATTGAGCATATATTTATTATCGTTACTGTGGTGATTTTAACGAAGAGTTAAAAAGCCATTTTGGCCACTTCTGTTCGACGAAATTTCACCAAAAGTGAACAGTATTGGCCCATTGAATTACAAAACATGGGTGCGAAATTGCATTTAACCTTTCGTTACTGTGGTGGAATATGCCAAACCCCTTTGTTACTGTGATAAGCAGTGGTATTCCGAAACTTGTTTCAAGCGTTTGTTTCGAGTTAGAAGAAAAAGTAGTATTCGCGATCTCTGTTTCGCCCTGTCATTTACCTATCATGATCGGAACAAAGACAGCGAATATTACTTTTTCTTCTAACTCGAAACAAACGCTTGAAACAAGTTACGGAATACCACTCAAGCTATATCATAACCCACCACAGTAACGAAGGGTTAAAGAATACACGTTAAAAAAAATTGCCGTTTGTATGCAGTTTACAAGCAAATTCGTTTCCACTTTAAGAATATTAAAACGTAAATTGGTAACAAATTTTTACTAAATCTAAATATCCAACAGGAATAGGATTTAAGAAAAAAAAACAAGACAAGCAAACTTTAACGAAAGATCTAACAAACCCGTTAAGTTTTATGTTAAACACAATTTATTTTGTTTTTTTTGTTTTTGATAGGCACTACGCGTTGTGGTAAAGAGTGTTCTTCTCATTAAAATACTTCCATTATATTTATTAATAATTTAAAATGATTTTTTTTTAATTTTCAAATATATATAACTACAATTTATTCTCTGTATCTCTGTTTCTTTTTAATTTATTTAATGTTTACTTACGCAATAGGTTTTTGTTAAATGTTTCTCTTACCTCATATGTTTTTTTTTGTTTGTTGTTATTTTAAATTCTTTACATAATTAAATTTTATTCTTTGGTATTGCTATCGACGTGCCATTAAATTAATATCCTCTAATTTTATTCTTCATTAAAGCAAATTCCTTAATCGAAAATCAAAATTACCTATCTGTTGTTAATACAAGTTATTACGATGAATAAAATTTAACCTAGTTCGCTTAAAGAAATATGTATGTATGTGAGAATTTTCATTTAGCTATTTATTTGTTTATTTTTTAATTACCTCAATTACTTTTCCCAGATTCTTATTGTACCTAATTCATTTATTTTGTATTTTTTCACATTTTTTTTTTTAAATTTATTATTAAGTGCTCTTTAAAATTAATTAATAGGTAGCTGGTTTATTTAAGTTCTTGCAATTTTTCCATGTATAAATAGAATTGATTTTTATCTTCAATATTATAGACGAGAGAAAGAGCCTATGAATTACAATTTGATATTTTTCTTCATATGTAAATGTTTTTTTTTTAAATTTAATTCTCGTTTGAAATACTTCAATGTAGTTTTGAATCTAGTCATGTGAAATGTATTTGTTTTTATGTTTTTATACTTTTGGTGTGTTTTTGAGCTCTACATTTTTGGAAAATAATTACTAAGTATTTTTAACTATACAAATATTTATTTCTTACTTTATAAAATACTTTTAAAATTCATTCACAAATTATTTCAAAATATTTAAAGAGAAGAGCTGGTAATATTTGCATCGGTTTGTCGGCTATTTTTCATCAAAAAATTTTGTAACATAAAAACGTTCGGAAAAAATGCGGCACATTTCTTTTAAGAAGTTTTATCTTAAATTGTATTGTTCTGAAACAAAAAAATTTGCCTGTGGCGCATTTTCCGTGAGCACTTTCTCAAAATTACACTGATTTATGGCTACAATACATGTATTTTGTAATTTGCATATAACAAAAGTTGGTTTTTTTATGAATAGATGGCAGTTATAGCTCCAGGCCGGAGGCCGAGGGGGTTGGGAAAGGCACAGGCCAACGGATACAGGGAGGTTGCATAACACAAATTTTATTTTTTTCAATAGTAGATTAAAGGTGCCGCTCCACATGAGTAAATACGCGAGTAACTTTCAAAAACTCTCGAGAGTTACTTGCAGGAGGTTTTCCATTTGAGAGTTAATTTCAGCGATTTTTCTTTTTCAATATCTTGATTTTTTTGACATCTTGCTTTGGCGAGTTCTCGAGAGCTACTAGCGAAATTCAAACGCCGTTCGTATCTGGCGAGCAACTCCCCTATAGTTCACTGGGTGCGTGTCGACTAGAGACTAGAATCACTTTTGACAGCTCGTAGAAACTAGCTCGCGAGTTTTTGCGAGTTTCTGCGAGCGACTCTCAGAGACGTGTCCATTTGCGAGTAGCTGCTATCGAGAGGTTCTCGCCGGCATTTGCTCTCATGTGGAGCGGCACCTTAATATGCGCTTAGTATTGGGGTGGTGGCTTCATTTAACTTATTTTCGATAGACTGACTAGTCGAAGAAAATCTTTAGTCGGCCAAAAATTATTACACACACCGACACTCATTCTAGTGCACATGCTTATAAGTATTTTTTTGGGTAATTTTAGGGTGCTGAATCCAAATCTGGCAGTAGTTTAGCTGTAGCAGCTCTACTTTTTATACCCGTATGGTGAAACCAAAGGGTATATTAACTTTGCCTTACCGTTTGTAACGCCAGGATCCCGTCATCACACACAAAAATTAATTACACCAGTGTGTTTAGAATGATAAAAATAATTAATTTCTGCATGTCCGTCCGTCCGTCTGTCTGTCTGTCCGTCCGTCCGTCTATCTGTCCGTCCGTCTGTCCGTCCGTCTGTCTGTCCGTCTGTCTGTGGCGCGGATTGCTGGCGCACGGATTGAGCTAGAGACTTGAAATTTTGCGCAGATTCGTTTTTCGTAAAATGCAAGGCTAAGTTCGTTAATGGGCAAAAATGGACCATTAGGGGGGGTACCCCCCATACGAACGTAAACTTTTTTTCTGAATATCTCCAAAACGATGAATTTTATCAAAAAAGTCCAAGAACAAAAGTTATTTAGGATATGATTCTACATAAAAGTACCATACATCAAAATCCGATTGGAATAAATTTTAAAAAATCTTATTGGAAAGTTTGACTTCAAAGTGGAATTTTGGTATAACTGTTCGAATTTTGATACGAATATCACCATACGGGTCTCCAATGATTGCCAGATTGGCAATTATAGCTTTTGTTATGTTTTTCAGATATACAGTGAAAAAATTTATGAGTATCTGAAAAAGTAGAGCTGGTAAAGCCAAACTACTGCCGAATTCGGATTCACGGACCCGAAATGATCCAGGAAAGGCTCTTACAATGAGTGTCGGCATGTGTAAAAATTTTTGGTCGACTAAAGATTTCCCTAGACAAGCTCTTTTATGTGTAGGTTGCGCAATACGAGCGATAAACGTTCTAAAAGTTTTTATTTGAAGTCCACGGTATACTTTTGAAAGCTCGTCCATATGAGGTCAGACAAAATTTTTTTAAATAAAAAAAACCATTTGTATGGGGTACGGGGGAAGGAGTGATCCGATTGGATTTTGATGTATGAAACACTGATGTAAAATCAGCTTGATTCCTTCGAGAGTCATAGTGGTGAACAGGCGGATGGACAGGCGGAAATCAAAATAAGAAAAATTATTGTCTTCTGAAAAAGAACGTACAAGAAAAACTTGAAAAAATCGTAAATTTTCAATGCTCTTTGTTTTACGAAACACCATTTAATATTTCCAGCTCTCTTATAAATATAAATATTTTTTATAAGTATTAAAATTTTCAAAAAATACTTCAACAAAGTTACTTAATAACGGAAATTCTTTACATAGAATTAATTAAGTGCACTTAATAAGTAACTAATTTGACTAAAGCAAACTCCAAGTTTTACATCTAATAACGAAATTTATTATTTAACGAAAAAAACAACCTATTAATATATATTTTTTTGTTTCTCATTTTATATCACAAAATTATGTTTAGGTTCAAAAAAAACTTCGCTTTTATAATAAGAAAAAGAATCATGTGAACGGTCTAAACATTTTAATAAAATATTGAATTTCCATAGGAAAACAGACTTACCCGTTCAAAATAGTTTATAGAAGTTTTGAAAATAATCAATTTATTAGAATCATTCGCCTTATTTTTCAATCATTATGCGTTTATACTTTTTTATTCACAATCATTTTTACTCATTTTCACTTCACTGGTTCTTGGAGCTCGAGAAATTATGAAATTATGTTTATTCTATAATCTTTTTGATGAATCAAGCGTTAGTCGATCGTTTTATTAATGTAACTATTATAAAATAATTTAATATTTGGATCAAGTATCTTAGAATTGAAACCAAATTTACATCTATATGCCGTCATACTAAACTAAATTGAACTTTTGTATGTTTTTCATATTTTTTTTTTTAGTATTTTTTGGGCATTAATATTTCACAGCTTATCGATGAAAGTAAAGGAATGAAAAACTAGTTTTGAAAGCATTCTTCGTACTATTTAGTTTAGTATCATGTCACACAGATTGTTATTATTTTCACCAGTAATTGACTGACTGAAACGTTACGATACTTCAAAGTTGTTTTTGTTTATCGAAGATATCAATTGTTTCATCTGAAATTAGTTTTAGTCATTTTAAAATCAACATTTTATAATTTGAAATTTTTACACAACTTTGAAATCTCTTAAAACGTGTTTTTTTTTGTATATTTTAAGAAAAAAAGAATTGAAAAAACGTTAAAATAGAAAGTCAAAATAACGGAAAAAATTTTCTACTAATTTACAATTTAATAAATTACATATCATATAAATTTTAAGTTTTATTTTTGTAAAAACTCGTTTTTCACGAAAAAACAAAACAAATAAATTAACAATTATGTCTAACTACATTACATTGAGTAATTTTTTTTTCCATAAATTTTTCTTACTGCTTTAAACAAATAAAAGTTGGGAATTGAAATTGTCTAAAGATTGAAATAATTGAAATACAGGTCAACGATCTGGTGGAATTCTTAAAGATCGTAAAACTTTACTCGCCTATAAAAAAAAATAAAGAAAGAGATAATAATAACACGATATAAGTTTAGTTACAAACGGAATATTAACTTGAAAATATTTAAAACTACGCAGTCATTTCACCAAAAAAGATATTTCGTTATATTTTTTTTAAGAAGTTGTAAAAGTAAAGTTAAAATATGTAACAGTTATACTCACTTGATACTGTTCTTCTGTTTCAATTAGCCCCCGAACTGCAACAATTTGATATTGTGGGGCACGCATCGCCGATGATCCTCTTCTTATCAGTCTTAAAGAGTCTTGTGATGAACCTAATGCAGCTACTTGACGTGGACCATGACTAGGATCTAATACTAACAGCGTTAAGCCCGATGCTCGCTGTTCAATACCAATTATAGTTCGTGAATGACCTATTAGGCAATAAATTTAATAAGCATTCGTCATTTATTTTCTATTAGAAATTTTAAAAAAATGTTAAGTAAAAAAGCAATTGCTGCTACCCAAAGTAGCTAACATTTATGTCAACCGTGACGATATCAGTTGACATAAATACTGCGTGGGTATTATACCTTGATGTTGCAAATATAGTGGTGGCGTATGAACACGAGGCTCGTCAAAATACTGATAAACCCAATTAAACAATTCAGGATGTCGTCCATCTGATGATGTCGGTCGATGAAAATCCACTAGCTGACAATTAATCCTAAGCCATGATAAAACAGTCACAACTTCTGTAGCACCAATCCATTTTCGAGTATTGTATAATTTACAGCCAAGTTGTTCAGAACCCTAAAATTATCATTTTATGGGAATTAGTTTTCAAAAGCCATTTATACACAGAAATTTTGATGTATGAGAGTTTTATATAGAATCATATCCTAAATAACTTTTGTTCTTGCACTTTTTTGATAAGATGCAACGTTTTTGAGATATTCACAATAGGCAAATTTAATATAACCTTTGGTTTCACCATACGGGTATAAAAAAAACCAGGTCCAAGGAGCCGAGATTTTGGTTTTTAGTTGTTACCGACTCATACTAGTTTTTTACGCAAAAATAGACTTAGGGCGTATGCGAAACAAACTAATTGCATGTTAATTCTCGTTCTAACTCCAGCTTTTATTGGAAAGTTTCCAGTTCGGTGTTAGACCATTTCACGCACTCCCTTACTAATAGTCAGTGTTGCGGTTATCTAGATACAATTTATCTAGATAATCGTCTAGATTAAAAAAAAATGTTATCTTTATCTTATCTAGATAAAGGAAAATCCTATTTATCTAGAGATAATCGTTACCAACGAAAATTACAAAATTAAATCTGAAAAAATGCTGAACCGAAATTGTTTTCTGCATACTTATGAAAACCTAAGAACTTTTTTTAAGAACCGTTTTACACTTGGCAACAGTTTTTGTTTATGTGCAAGAGAAGCGAAGCAAGTGTAACTTCTTCCCTCGCTTCTCTTGCACATAAACAACATTTTTTCCCAGCAACCGCGGGCAAGTGTAAACCGGGCTATTGAAACTGCATTTTAAATTGGAAATCAACAAAAAAAGAAAAACAAATAATTTTGTGCAATTTGTACGTAATTTTGAATTTTGTGCAACGTTAACTCTTTCGCGGACACCACTTTTTACAGTGTGCTACTCAGAATGTCACACATCGTGGTGTTCGGGGAATCACAAAACTGTAAAAAAAAACATTTCCAAGAAAAATTTCTTTTTCTGTACATTTGTATCGACGCTACGACAATATTTTGCAGTTCTGAAGGTATACTAAACACACATAATCCATATAAACTCATATATTTCGCGACGGCTTTAACCGTTTTGATTTTATTATTAAAGCAATATTTGACGTTTATAGACGTCATGTCTCACCAGAAACCGTGTATACACGTCATTGTCGGTTAAAGGGTTAAAATAAATATGTATCTAAAAATTATCTAGATAATTTGGGTTTTTATCTTATCTTATCTATTATGTTTCAAATTTTCATTATCTATTATCTTATCTAGATAAACATTACGAGCATTTATCTTTATCTTATCTAGATAAAAAAAATAATTATCTGGCCGCAACACTGGTAATAGTAGAACGTTGTTTAACATTGCAGTTCACCCCTGCACTGAAAAATCTTGTTTTTTGTATAGATTTTTGTTAGATAAATTTTCCCACCGTCTTCATAATATTCCCCTCCACAACAAGATGATTTTTTAACATAATTACAGGCTTCGCCCCTTCGAGGTTTCACCCTTTCCCACGAGTTAGTCTTCGGACTCTTTTTTTACGCATTCTGCGGCCTCACGCCAAACAAATCGAAATAGTTTTTCGCAAGAAAAGCGAGTTATTAGGGTAGTGAGAATTGATTTAAGTGAGTTTAATTTTTTTCTGTGTGAAGTCGTAATCAATTAACACCTAAAGTGGAATACAATCAGGGTATTTACAGTCGTCTTTTAAATTGCGGGTAAATTTACCGCTCGGTAATTCAGTCAAATTTAACAGATTTTCATGTAAAAATGAATTACCGGATTCGGTAATTGTATACATGCCTTGAGTCGTGTTTTCCGGCCCGGTTATTCGGTATCAAGAATCAACCGCGGGTGGCGCTAGTAATGTTTTTAGTTGTCAAATTTTCTCGCTGGCTTTTTGTTAATCTCATCGGACTGATGCAAATTTTTTCAATTTTGATAGCCGTTGCCACAATAGAAATTCAAAAGAATACATCAAACATGGATTTAAAGGTATGTGACATATTTTACAATTAAATTCGCAGTTCATGATTTGGTCACGTATCAAATAAAAGCGCTGTTCTCAAATCTGTGCAGTGGGACAGCAGAATATTTTCAGTCTTTTAATATTACCGAAAATACCGAATACCCAAAATTAAAAGAGGATTGTGAATACCCCCAATGTATGGAAATCCTATTAAAATTTATACTCTAAACATTATTAATTAAAATTTTTCAATATCTTAGCTGTTTTTGAAAAAAAAATCCTAGAAAGAATACTCTTATAGAAAACTACTTAAAAGATCCAACTGAATCTTCATGTATGGAAGGATTATGTAAAATCGTATTTGAAGCATTTTTTTCTATTTTTAATTTTTGCACAGCATTAAGTAAAAAAAAAACTTTCTAATGAAGAAAATGTTGTTCGCCCATCATTTAGAAAAAAAAAGAAATTTATTTGATTTACCTGAACATCAAATCCTTGAGCCCAGGCAGCCTCGACCATCTTTTGTAAGCGCGATATGCTTGGCATGGCAGTCCTAGAAGGTCCTTGAGTACCCCAGGCGGAATAAATCGCTTCGTTAAAAGTTGTGTTCTTAAAGAAAAAAAATACTATAATAAGGGATTTTATAAATAATTCGATATTGTATGAAACATTAGTCCCCGCCCAAAAATTGTTTAAAATTTTAAACCTTATGAATCTTTGCAAAAAACTATTTTACTAAATCCTACCTGCAACAGCGATGAAAGCAACATTTGTAAATTCCGGTATCCACAACCCCATCCCTTATCCCCATAACTCGATGCGTAGTGATCTACCGAAGAGCAAAGCAATGACTTAATAACACCAGGCGAGGATGACGATAGCGACAAAACTCTAGCCGCAACCGATTTAGTACATGACGTTCCATCATCGATGCCGTGCGATTCGGCAGCCCTTAGGCCAACTTGTCGTTCATAGTAGTCAGCAACACTCATTTCACCAGCGTAAACTGCACGTTGCATTGCAGCCGCGGATTGTTCTCGAAAGTTCCCCTGATCATCCATACCATATTGCGCCCGCAACATCTCGAATTCCCGCTGTTCACGAAGTTTTTGTGCCTCCTTCTCCAAATCCGTGTCAAACGAGATCGTTTTGGGACTTTTCGTAAAATGCCCTTCAATATGCAATTCCATTTCCTGTGATTTCATATTGTCCAGTGAAATATTACAAACCGGACAAATACTTTCTGCATGTCCAATTGCATATGTGGCATCGTTGGTGTTGGCCTTTCCCGGACTTAAAATATCCCTAAAATTGGTTAGATTTGTTTAATGTGAGACAACTGGTAAATAATAACAGATGAATACCCACCTATGTTCAATATTGACGTGAAGTTCTAAATCTGAGGAAGTTTCAAAAACTCTGGAACAGATCGGACACTGCATTGCATTCAAGGTACTTAGGTGGTTATTGGAAGAGCCTGAATTATTCACACTCGGACTGAGAGGATCGAAATGAGATCGATTTATGTGCTCCTCGAGAATATTAGCATTCTCCGAAGTATACGGACACAGGGGACACTGTAATGTGATTAACAGTTATTTTTACTATGCAAATTTCCACAAAGCAAAATGAAATTTACCTGTAAAGGGCTATGTTTCCTAGTTGCCGGAGCATGAGTTTTCAATTTAAGTCCTAATTGCGATCTAGACGGGGATCCTTGCCCACCACCGTTCGGCGTATCAAAACCATTAACAATTTCTTTGTTATAACTACAACTACTACCATTCATATCACAGTGCTTGTTAGTCTCATTAGACTTTTGTTGCTGAAACATCAAACTATTCGAACACGACGGCGTATGATTTGTATTACTTGAATTCAACGATGCGGAGGAATATCTAGAGTTATCTACTAGATTCGTCGACGATGACGACGAATTATCGAGCTGTTGCTTTTGTGTTGGATTCGATTGCTGCTGTTGGTGATTTATTGATGTTGTCGCTATTGACGTTGTCACAGTTAGAAAGCTCGATGATTGCTGTTTATGCACGACATTCGTTGAATTATTCGTTTTCGTTTTACTGGTACTACTGCTGGAGCTCTCGCCATTCAGATTAACATTATTTAAACCGTTATTCTGCGGTTGACCGTTCGTTTGCTGTTGATTGGAGTGGTGATATTGCGGTGATATACCTCTACATTCGGACATTGAATCCGAGTCACCATCGATACTACAATAAGAACTGATGTTTTAATACAACATCATTACAATTTAAAAACAACATCAATGAATAATTCAATACAGTTTTATTTAATTGTTACAAAATATTTAAATGTGTTTTTTTTGCATAAAGTGTTTTTCTTTTCTTTTCTAAAATGTAAATGACTTACGATTATCGGAAATATTTTGTCGGTATTGAACGAACATGGCAAAAAAAATCGATTTGTCTAACTTATCTTGTTATAAAATCAACAACCAAGAAGTCATCCCAAAATATTGAAACTAAACTAAGCAGTTTACATCTACACATATAATGAAAACAAAATTGAAATTGTTTAAGAAGGATGAATTAATCATTGGAGTAAATTTAAAATCGTTGAATATGTGAAGCAAGGCTGCCCATCGAACACAACTTTTAAATTTACTTCAATGAAGGACTTTTTTAGTTGGGAGTTTTGCAATGTTGTTTTTGGTCCAATTTTAAGTTTTTCTTGCAGTAGTTTGTATTTTTAAAATTTTTAGATACCCAATTTTGGTCAAGCAATTTCCATCACTAATCGAATGGCGAAAACCGTTTCGAAATCGGTATATCTCGGTAGTATAGTTTAGAGAAGGACAAACAAAATGTAACCTCAAACGCTTATAACATTGTTCGTTTCGTTAAGGGTAAAAATTGCCCGAAAGTTTTTAATTTTTTTCAAAAAAAAATTTAATGTCTATCATTTTGAATTTCCTTGTTTGTATGTCTGCCGTCTGAATGTTTGTTGGTTCCGGCATATCGCGCAAATGGATTAACCAATTTCGATAAAATATTATACCTGGGTAAAGTTGCTTGCAGAATAGAAGATAGGATACTTTGAATTGACGTTACTCCTCTTCTTCGAAAAAATAAATAAGTTACGGCCCTCATCTCCCATATCCCCTCATAACTTGTCAACGGTTTCACCGATTGGGATACGATTTTCTGTGTCGCATAAAGGATTTCTCAGATAAACACCCGCCATTAAAAAAACCCCTCTCTTCTGCCCGCTATCTGCTAATTAAAGATATTTTGCTCGGGTTTTAACCATTGAAGAGTTCGTGGCTTAAGCAAACTTAAATCTACAGACCCCCCCCCCCCCCCCCCCCACCCCCCTTTTTAACTTCTTTTCATGTTATCTCTTTGGCCGTTGATGCTATTTTCACCACGTTTGTATAATTAAATTGTGGTTTTAGAGGCAGGTCGAAAATCGAAGATTTTGTGGAAGTTGTCAAGAACGCAAAGGTGGTAAGGAGGTCCTGTAAGGATATCCTGTAAAGAGGTCCTGTAAGGAGATCCTGTAAAGAGGTCCTGTAAGGATAACATAAATTTCCTTTTTCCAAAAAAAAAATATCGCACCTGAAGATCCTGTAAGGACAACGCTCTTTTCTCAAAAGTGGCTAAGAAAGTGATTTTGGATTTTCTGGTATTTCTAAAGCATGTTGAAAATCCTTTAACCCGGATCCATATTCTGATCCATTTAATGACGGATCCATATTCTACTTATCTTCTAAAAGTTTCCGCCTTTATTAATATTTGCAGTTTGATCAAACAAAATCGATTATTTTGGTTGGTATGTCAGAAGAGATAAAAATGGTATCCCGCAGGTAAACTGCACTAAGCGACAATAAGTAAATTGTGCAGGAGAAAGGTTTAAATGTGATTCATGCTCATAGATTTATATGGGAGATGACGGCTGTAAATTCATTTTTTTTTTAAAAAGAGCATAAAATTTTGTATCAGAAACTACGAAAAAACCCGATTTTGAAAAAAATTGGACGTAGTGCCGAAATGAAAGCCTCAAACTTTACTGCTTTTCCTGTGTACTTTCTGTAGCAATTTTTATTGAAATTTTAAAGCCTAATACTAAGAGATAATCCATTTTATACTACATTTCTGCTGAAAAGCATTTCGCACCTCAATCACATTGGGTGATGTGAATAAAAAAAAATAGCTTTTGCTATAACTGATGTTTTTTTAGCTAATACAGACTGCATACAGACTGCGAAGTTAAATTTCAATTAAATCACTGAAAAAAAAAATTGCAAAAAATACGAGGTCTTTTGTTTTAGGTCAAGTTTACACTTGCGGTTTTTCTTGAATTTCTTTGCAAATTTTATTCAGAATTTATCCCGCCAATTTTATTACTCTTTCAGGAATGAATTTCTGAATTTTCTATCGTCATGTAAACGTTTGTGAAACGTGAATTCAACGTCGCGGAATAAAATTCGTGAAATAAAGTGTGTAAACGGTGGCCTATACAGCCAAAACGATTAATCGGCGTCTTAGACAACCAAGATTTTATAAAAGAGAAACTTTTAGCAACCGCTAAATCGAGTTAACGGACGAATTTCAAGCAATAAGAGCCTGCTAACTCGATTTTAGTAGCTAAAAAATTCGTGAAATTCGTCATAAATATTTCCCCCAAAAGAAAAATAATTAGATCAACTTCATTCACAATAAAGTAATTAATGAAATTTACCTGGGGCTTTGATCATCAATGAAGCTCATTAGCTCATTCTCAGGTGTTAAATAATCCAGATGAGCTTGATTAACATGTAGTAGGAGTTCGGCTGGTGCAACTCCGCTAAACCCACAGAACGGACACTGTGCATTACCCTCGACATGGCAGGTACGGGTATGTTCACGCATCAAATCATCGGATAATCCGGATATGCCACAAATCTCACATGAATGCTCCTGTGCGGGGATATAGCAGGCTCCAGCATCATCCCGATCTGTCATGTTCAGAACAGCACCAAACGATTTCTAAATATCTTTCCAAAACCTCACGCTGATAACAATTTTCTCAATTTCGTCCTGTCACTGTCCTCTAATTTCGAGAATTTCGAAAACTGCCTTCAGTTCGACCCTAAACATAATTAAGGAAATACAAAAATTAACCGATTTTATAACTTCATTTTCGATAGTAGGAAAAATCAATTTCAATAATTCTATGCCATCACGAAATTATTAATTAATTATTTTAATAGGACCAGATTATTACTAGAAATCTAGCCAACAACTACACTCAACTATAGAAACAAAAAGAGAAAAAAATATAATTATAATCTCTCTAACTAAACACAAATTTTTTAGGTTAAATCGATAATAACCCCTCACTTGGCTTTCCTTCTTTTTACTAAATATTCTCCACATTAGGGAAAAGTATCGAGGAAAATTCCTCAAGAGAATTCGAGATTCCTTTAGTGGATACTTTTTTCACCTTCGTTTTTTTTATGCGCCCTTACACACAATTTTGACAGAATCGAGCGAAATTATACTTTAAGAATATCCAAAAGAAGCGAAAAAAAAACGAAAAGACATTGCAGAGTCAGTAACACCGAAAAGTCCTAAAAAAAAGTCCATTTTCTAGGTCATAAAATGAATTCCAAGTGACCATCACTTAAATTATTGAAATACTTCAATTTACTTAAATCAAATTGAGCACATAACACAATTAAATGTCGATTGTATGCACATTTAATGTTGATAATGCAAGAATTTCTTTTCTACATTTTGCGGAACTAAATTGGATAGTGTATACCTTCCGTTTCCTTATGAGCTTTCACTCTGTTTTCTTGCACTACTAATTCAGGAAGAACTTCAACCAGATTTTTGTCACATTAAACACCATGACAATTGCTTGTGTCAAAAAAGGATTTTCATGGGAACCCGTAGTACAACCATAGATTACCTAGATAGGAATCGTAGGGCTTTTTCCGTGTACCTACGTTGGAGTAAAGATAACCGATATACTCTGGACGCGGTTTTTCTTTCTTTCCTATGCGTAAATTACCAACAAAACACAACACATGTAAAACCTAGCCATGTTTTCATACACCACCAACACATGCAATTTTCCGACAGCGGGAGATTGCATGTGTTGGTGGTGTATGAAAACATGGCTAGGTTTTACATGTGTTGTGTTTTGTTGGTAATTTACGCATTGGAAAGAAAGAAAAACCGCGTCCAGAGTATATCGGTTTTCTTTACTCCAACGTAGGTACACGGAAAAAGCCCTACGATTCCTAACTATAGTTTAACTATGGTACAACATTAGCTGTGTTCCCGACACATGCAAGAACTATTGCCAAATACTGGGAAATTCTTGCAGCTGCACATCCTCTCATTTGGGATATTTTAACTGTATGGGACGGAAATAAAACGAAATTTTTTGACATACGGAAATCAAAATCGGTTGTCATCCTTAACACCCTCGTTGTCATCCTTAATACCCCGTTCCCTCCCAAACAATATACTGATAACCAATATACTGATATACTGATCTCGCTCTTCTTAAATGACATGGACAATGAAATCGGCGGAGGTATTCGAATAGCGAACGTGACAGTAAGAATGCTTCTCTACGCTGATGACATAGTTTTTATTGCAGACGACATACACAGGTTGCAAGGGAT
Organism: Chrysopilus asiliformis; assembly: GCA_964034945.1. Taxonomy (NCBI): domain Eukaryota; kingdom Metazoa; phylum Arthropoda; class Insecta; order Diptera; family Rhagionidae; genus Chrysopilus; species Chrysopilus asiliformis. Next base: position 33,969,866 of record OZ035960.1, on the reverse strand, counting down.
GATAAACCGACTAGAAAAGTATTGTAGTATTTGGAATTTAAGCATTAATCTGGACAAGTCTAAAATAATGAAGTTCACAAAAGGTGGCAAGCTTGCTAAAAATGAAAAATGGTACTACGGGAAAACTCAAATAGAAACTGTCCAAAAGTACAAGTACTTGGGAGTTTGGCTTACACCACAACTTTCCTATAAACATCAGCTGAAGGAAAGATTGTCCACTGCAAAACTGGCCTTGAATGTCACGTGGAATAATCTTATCATGAAAAAAGAATTGTCGTTGTCAGCGAAATTACGGATCTTTGAGTCAGCAACTAACACGATCTTATTATACGCTGCACAAGTTTGGGGCTTCGTTGGGTACGAAGAGGTAGAGAAACTTTATCGGATCTTCGTCAAAAAAATAGTGCGTCTCCCTGCCAACACGCCGAACTATATGATAACCCTTGAGTCGGGGCGAGGGCTGATATTTGAACGTACCTTGGAGTTACACATGAACTATGTAACAAAAGTAATGGGGCTCAGTGATGACAGACTGCCAAAAAAGCTAGTCCAAGAGGAACTAAGAAAAAAGTGCTATTGGTATAAAGAATGGCTAAGCCTAGCTGAAAAACATAACTGCAGACTCACTGTTCCAGTGGAAAACTTGAGTCTTTTCAGACAAGAACTAAGATCCCTGGGGGAAAAAATTAAAGTCAATAATAGGGAGCAAGCCATAGTAAGCGCACAAGGAGGATCTAGGCATGGGTTGTACGGGAGGCTAAATTATGACGCTGTAAACATATATTTTAACGATGAGACTAGACCTAAAATCATTTCCACCATGTTTCGGGTTAGGGGGAATCTTCTGGCTCTAAACGCAAATACTTGGGATGGTAGACAAGACACAAGGTGCTCATTATGTAATTCGGGGGAGGATGAAAATCTAGTGCATTTCATTGGTACTTGCCACACACTAAAAGAATTTAGGCTCAGATATTTAGGTGCCACTTACTTTACTATAGAGGAAGCTATTAAATTTCTAAATGGATATCAACTTATTAATTTTAATTTATATATAAATGCCGCTTATAATTATAGATTGTCACTAATATCTCACTTTAACACACTTTAATCTGAAATATCGAACTTCTGGTATTTGAAACATACATTTTATAGTATTTTTCTTTTCTTATATTTTTTTTGGTTTCTGAGCTCAGATCCGACAGACGGCGCGTGGCTGCCATTGTCTATATGGAATTGTTTTTTATAAAGAATTTATAAGGTTAAAAATTGTGAATAAAACCATTATTATTATTATTATTATTATTATTATTACTGATAACCAACTCTAAAAGAAAATCTTGTTATATGTAACCAACCAAGCTTGGAAAGCTTTCATAAACCAAAAAAACTTTTGCCTTAGTAAGATCGCTTACTTCACTTCAATTCAGTTCTCCTGCCCAAAGAACATAAGAAACTTTTGCGAAAAGAAAAATTGTGATTGCAATTACGATTGCGATTACAATTGAATTTCCTTTCATTTTCCTATCGTTGAAAACTTTCATCTCATTGGTCGAGAAGCTTCAATCGGAAAAGTCAGGTTTGTAGTGGAAAAGTCAGGTTTGTTGTGGAAAAATCGAAAGCACTTAGCCCCCTTAGTAATACTGTGAAGTTTCATTAAGATCGGACCACCCAATTCGAAGATACCAGGCGAGGGCTGTCGAGGGGAGGGGAAAAGCGAACTTTCTCAGAGGTCAGATCTATCTAGATCGATTCCTTGTCCCCGAAAATCCCTAACCCCCAAGTTTCGTGAAAATTGTTAGGCGTTGTGCAGACAGACATTCCTCGTATTATATTATAGGATTAGCTAGGATTAGTATATTTCATTTGTGGCCCAATATAACTCGTCTTCTCCCAATGTGGCCCAGGAAAGCTAAAAGGTTTCACATCCCTGCTTTAGACTATCAGTTATCTGCATATTATTTGTGCAGCTCGTTTTTATGTCCGACGATCAAACAAACGGTATACTAATCCTCTGATTCTGGCGTTATGACCGGTAACGAGCCCCTGTCTGTGGTCTGTGGTAATTTTTTCCGTGATAAATAAAATGGGAAATTTTTCAAATCTCAATTCAGAGAGATACAAGGAAATTATACGAGTCACTGACAATCACCGTAATATGGCTATAAATTTAATATAATATCCATGATTCTCATATGGAGAATAAAAACCGATTTTTTTAACCTTTCCGTAGATTCAGTAAACAACCAAGTATCAAAATCTCTGTAAAGTATTGCAAAAAAAAATATCCACACATTTTTCTTTTACTAGAAATCGATATTTCAAGCCGTTATCGAAATGCATTGAAACCTCGATACCATATACCGATATGAAACCAGAGATATACACTGTGTTAAGAAAGTTGCGCGCCATTACGAGAAAATCAACATTCAGAAAGTTTTGAATCATATTTAAATTTTGGAAATTTATAATATTATTATGTCCTTACCAGGATTACTAATCATTTCTTTAATTCTTGTCTAAAGATAAGAGTAATTACCGTGTTACCGTTATTTTGAAAAAATAACGATTTTTTGCGATCATCCCGAAAATAAATGGGTTTTCGGTGGTTCAAGAATGTGCGTTTTCGTTTTTGACACGGTGCTAGCACCTTACGCCTGGTGCCCAGAAAAACTGTTCGAATTTGCCACTTTGGCGTCAGATGATTCTGACACCGGCTGTTCGAGTTTAGCTCTTTTGACTCTTGGTGGTAGCACCGCTGGACCTAGTCTTGGTACGGGAGCAAATGACACCAAGAAACGGTCGGTCGTTATTTTGAATCTTAAAGTTTTTTTTGCAGACAAAAATCATATTAGAAGAAAGGAAATGTGAAAGTCTCGACGGGTAATTATTTATCAATCAATACGAGCGATAGATACTTGCTAAACAATTGGCTAAATGGTAAAAGATGATATTTTTTGGAAATAGTAGATGACTTGATTAAAACTGAACTGTCCCTCAAATTCTATAAATTCGATTATGCCTGTGTTGATTTATATTAAATCCTGTGAGCGAAGAAAGTCACTGTTCTTAGGTTGTGCGGCACTAGATTCTCCAAATAGCAAAGCTCATATAATTAAAATAATCTCCATATCTTTAGCTTCCAATTGTGCAGCATAATATTCATCAAATTCTTTCAATAATTGATGAATAACAGCAAAACCTAATCCAAGAATTGACCGGCGATCTCCCATTATGAAGGTTTTCATAATGGGAGATCGAGACTTAATTTTTGACAGGTAGCAATTGCTTCGGTGCCATGACTCCGGTGCCAAAAACGAAAACGCCCAATGAAGTGAATTGAAAAGTGTTCCCATAACTTCGTTATTTACTGTTATTTGCTATTTTTATACCTGTATGGTGAAACCAAAGGGTATATTAAATTTGCCTTACCGTTTGTAACGCCAAGATCCCGTCATCACACACAAAAATGAATTACACCAGTGTGTTTAGAATGATAAAAATATTTAATTTTTGCATGTCCGTCCGTCTGTCCGTCTGTCCGTCTGTCCGTCTGTCTGTCTGTCTGTCTGTCTGTCTGTCTGTCTGTCCGTCTGTCTGTCTGTCTGTCTATCCGTCTGTCTGTCTGTCTGTGGCGCGGATTGCGGGCGCACGGATTGAGCTAGAGACTTGAAAGTTTGCACAGACTAGTTTTTCGTAAAATGCGAGGCTAAGTTAGCAAAATTGGAGCATTAGGGGGGTACCTCCCATACGAATGAAAACGTATTTTGTGCATATCTCAAAAACGGTGCATCTTATCAAACAAGTGCAAGAACAAAAGTTATTTAGGATATGATTCTACATAAAACTCCCATACCACAAAATCCGATTGGAATAATACAACTGTTTGCTGTTCAATTAAACTTCGGCAATGACATATCACCAACGGGTTTTCAATAATTACCAAATTGGCAATTATAGCTTTTGTTATGTTTATTCTTTCTCCAGATACTGTCGTAAAAATATAAACAATTAGATTTTTGCGAATTTTTCCAAAATATCGGTTTTTGAAAACACAAATTCTCAACAGTTTTGCCTTTACCGTAAATCGGTATATTTTTTTGTTATCAAGATATTTGAGATTTTGTGAAAAAATAGGATGTTTTATGGTAAACTTCATGTAAATAAATTTACTTGACTCTTTTGAAAATCATATTATGAGAAACGGTCAAAACTGTCATCTTTCGCATAATTTTATAAAAGACTTTTCGCTACCATAACCTCCATTGGAATTTCTTTTCTAATTTAGGCAAAAATTGACAACGAAAATCTTTCGATGACGATTGAAAAAACAAGAAGCAGAATTTCTCAGCTCGGTTTTGATTTTCTTATCAAAAGTCAAACACGACGCATTTTGCCTTTCGAAAGCGGAGCTCATATCAATCAAAAGTCTTGATACCCCGCGAACTAACATCTGTTATCAGTTTATTTCCATGCGTTGTTCCATGAAAGTGCAAAAATGTTAGCTCGTAGACTATCGAAGATTATTTTTAATCAAACCATCCCAAAGAAACCATGTGCAGGTAAAATTTATTTTAATTTGCTTTTCTGTGATGGAAATCTTATTAAATCTTTTCAGTATTCTTCTCATCAAATAAATTCCAAGGTAAGTAAAATGAAAAAAAAAATTATTCGTAATCTGATGATAAGATCAGAGACGATATAGTTTCAATGTGATCGCACAGACACTAATTCTTATCTTATTTACGCAAAACAGCGGCATTTGACTGGGAGGATCCACTTTGCCTAGAATCTCAGGTAAAATTTCTTGTGAACTCGAGGCAAATCTTTATTTTCATATAATATTTTTTCAGCTAACAGAAGATGAGATCGCTGTCCGAGATTCGTTTCGTGCCTACTGTCAAGAGAAGCTCTTGCCACGGATAACATTGGCCAATCGAAATGAAGGTAAATCCTGCAATTCAAAGTTTTTTAAAGCAATTAATAAATTTAGTTCGTGTTAATTGCAGTTTTTGATAAAGAAATACTTGTTGAAATGGGCAGCTTCGGTGCTTTGGGCTGCACGCTCAAAGGTTACGGCTGTGCGGGTGTTTCCAATGTCGCCTATGGACTCTTGGCCCGAGAAGTCGAACGTGTGGACTCGGCTTATCGATCAGCCCTAAGTGTTCAAAGTTCCTTGGTCATGGGTGCGATATATGATTACGGAAGTGAACAGCAAAAGGAGAAATATTTACCAAAAATGGGTAAACTCGTAACAATATTTTATGAAGTAAAATTTTTTAGTAATTTTTGACCGCTTTCAGCGAAGGGACAAATAATTGGTTGTTTTGGATTAACCGAACCGAATCATGGAAGTGATCCAAATGGAATGGAAACACGCGCCCAATACGATAGTGCCACCAAAACTTACATCCTAAATGGAAGTAAATCCTGGATCACGAATTCACCCATAGCTGATATTTGCATTGTTTGGGCGAAATGCGAGGGGAAACTAAGGGGATTCATTGTAGATCGTAGTGAATCAGCAAAAGGACTCGCAACACCCAAAATCCAAGGCAAGTTCTCGCTGAGAGCGTCTGAAACTGGGATGATTTTAATGGACGATTTGAGGATTCCCGAGGAAAATCTCCTTCCCAACGTGGAAGGTTTCCGTGGACCTTTTGGTTGCCTGAACAACGCACGTTACGGCATTGCATGGGGTGCACTTGGGGCTGCAGAAGCCTGTATGGCAATTGCTAGGCAATATACCTTAGATAGGAAGCAATTCAAAAGACCATTGGCTGCCAATCAGTTGATACAGAAGAAATTGGCAGACATGCTGACTGAGATCACACTAGGACTGCACAGTTGTCTGCAGGTGGGACGATTGAAGGATCAAAAGAAACACCTACCGGAGATGATTTCCATAATTAAACGGAATAACGCTGGTAAAGCATTGGATATTGCGCGTGTAGCACGGGATATGCTCGGCGGAAATGGAATTTCAGACGAATACCATGTAATCAGGCATGCAATGAACCTGGAAGCTGTTAATACTTATGAGGGTGAGATAAAATTCATTGTTTTTATATTAAATTTATTGCTTTTTATTTTTTTATAAAGGAACTCATGATATTCATGCGTTGATTTTGGGTCGAGCTATTACTGGCATTTCAGCATTCTCTTAAATAAAGCAGGGAAATAGTTAATATTGTATATAAAATGCATTTACTGTTTGTATTTCTTGTATCCTATAAAATTTTTTAACAATAATAAATGCGTGTTTTTATGGGCAGGAATTCAATTTTACTTTCAAATTTCTATTTGTATATTAATTGACCTTGATTTTTCATAGTTTTCTTAAATATTAGTACAATTTTATAATATGTATTACAACAAAGTTAGTCGCAAAACAATAAAGTTTAATTTTAAAAACTGTACAAAGTCTCAAAAAATATCCATTTTTATCAACACTATACTCATTTACTTAAATATTTAGGCAAATAAAATATAATACCTTCTTTCCACCTTCCTGCAAACTGTTGCAAAAAACCTCAAGGCAAAATTTTAGTAAAATCTCCAAAAAAAGGGAATTCAAAAAACGTCGATCATTTTTCAACTTCCCGGTTTTTGTACAACTTGTTGGTTATGTTTCGAAATTCGTCAGCAAAATGTAAAATCACAAAAATATTGTAAAAAATAAGTGATGAAGAATAAAACTTGTGTGGAAATTAAAAAACTGTTTTTTCCTATAAAGAAAAACCAACACAATATAAAGAAAATGCAAAAAATTCAAACAAAAGAAACTTCGAAATACGTCCCACACTCCACAAAACAAAGACTAGGCTAAGTTCAGAAATTCAGTTTAGATGTCAAATTGAAAATAATTTGAGAAAAAAATGAAATATTGTTTTTTTATGTCAGGAAATTTAAGATAATTATAACGTTTAATTACACCGCATGAAAAATATACTACAGAGATTTTTTAACCGAATTTGAAAAAGTTTCAGCAAATTTCAAATGCAAACGTATTAAACGCACCCTTCTGAAATAACTTGAAGCGCAATATTCATATCTGAAATGTCACGAAATTTTCTTTTCTTTGTTTCTGTCAAAGAGGTGAAAAATAGAGATCTTTCATTTATTAAAATTTTATTTTCGCTACAAACAAAAAAACCGTCGGCTTATAAACAAAGTTGGTGCCCATAATATTTTCAGTGAAGCTAAAATATTCTTTTTCCATGTTCGAATAAAGCTCATATTGAACATACTTTTATGTAGGCTTAGGGCGTGTGCGTAACGGTCTACTTGCATGCTAATTCCCGTTTTTATTAGAAATTTTCTAGTTTGCAGTATAAAGGGCTCTCCCCATTGCCAGGATATTTTAGTTGCGATAAAATGTAGGGACACACTTATATAACAAAGGCTTGGTAAGAAAGAGAGAGAACAAAAAAAGCGTACGTCACCAGATGTCGCTTTTGTAGTTTATTTTATAGGAAGCGTTCGTCGCCAGGTCTCGCTTTGGTAAATGTAGTTGAACTGACGTACGCTTCCTATAAAATAAACTACAAAAGTAGTCAAAATCTGTCTGATTTTGACATATGCAGTTTCAAAACTTACAATACAATGAATAACAACGAAGGTATTTATATTTATTACATGTTTTGGTATACAGACTATAATAATAATAATAACCATATTTACAGGTAGGAAATTTGAGATATTAGAGGACATACAGATATGTGATTCGGAGATGCAAATTGAATGTTTTGGACATGGAATACGGTTTAAATTCCTATGATTTTATCCTATAAAACTTTCTATAAAGACTCGTGCCCGTATTCTGTCTTTCCCATTGACAATTACAGCTATCTGTCTCTTTCTATTTGTAACACATTTTTATCGCAACTAAAATATCCGGGCAATGGAGAGAGCCCATAATCTGATATGAAAATGTATTAGACTCGTCACTCTTCTTGGAATATGGGCTGTTCTAAACATGTGTCTTCAGAAATAGTCTGTTTGAATTTGTATGTATCGTGGGGAATTTCTCATTTTCTCTTCAATTTTTTAATATGCGTGATTTAAATTTTTTTTTGTACCCTCAAACAAACAATGTTATTAAAAGTTACAGTTAGAGTTCTAGCCAAACTTAGAGCGACCTTATAATTAGTGTTGGTCAATCTGAAATCAACTTTTGGCGCTTTTATCTCAAAATATTTTCTTGTAATCACAGATCTACAAAATAACAACCGTAAAGTTTAAATATGGAAATATTTCTTATTGTTGGAGAGTTAACAATATTTCAGACAATGCAAATTGCTTAAAAAATGAAAAGAAAATGAGACATTCATCACGATACACAGAAATTCGAAAAACTATTTTCGAAAATCTACGGTTCGAACAGTACATTTTCGAAGAATTGGGACCATTAGCCTCACCCCTGGAGCACAATGAACGCAACCAAGCCGCAACTAAGGATACTTCGAACTGTCACGCAACGCAGTTCAGGAGCGGTTGAGCACAATCTGTCGTCTGTTGCGTTGTGAGACAAACACAGAAAAATTAAAAGTGAACTAAATTAGAAAAATATATAAGAAATGGATAATTTTGAAGCGACAATTTGCTTTGTTGGTCTTTATCTTTGTTATTTGTAAGTTATTGCACTAAGGCTATCAATTTTTCCACGAACGACATTTCCCCAAACTCACTTTATGAACTGTCAACGTAGACTTGTTGCGTTAAAGTTCAAAGTTTGGCAACTTTTGCGTTGATGGTTGCGTTCAATGCGTTCACTGTGCTCACTCAAAAGCATTTCTGTGAAATAAACTCGTAAGTGACATTTGGATGCGTGATGGTTGCGGCTTTGTTGCGTTCATTGTGCTCCAAGGGTCACTCTAGTTATTAATTCGCTCTAGAAAGGATATGTGTATTATGTTTTTTTACTTAGCTCTAGTACCTTTTTGGTTCATAACAAATAACACAACCTCGAAATGTCAAATATTGTATCACAACAAGTCAATTCCAAGAAGGAGAAATCAATTCCTGCAGCATAAAAGGTGAAAAATAAATGATTTTATTTAATATTAACTTCGTTTTTTTATGTGAATTAAATAGATGGACACTAAGCGAGACAGGCAACAGAATTGGTCTCAAAGCGAAAAGGAGTTGTTAATATCTTTGGTCAACAAACATATTTCAGTAATACAAAATAAGAGAAACGACTTAAAATTTTTAGCAAAAAAAAAGTATGCCTGGAACACCATAGAGGCCGGCATGAGGGCTGCGGGCTTTAAAAGGCCTATTAAAAAAATTAAAGACCAGTGGCACAGGATGAAAATAGCAGCAAAAAAAAGTAAAAACATGGATAGGAAAACAAGACCTACTATCGGGAACGGTGTAAAGATTCATGAACCTACAGACTTCGATCTTGAGATACAAGAAATGCTTGAAGCTAAGTTCCATGAAGATGAAGATGAAATAGACAGCAATGATCAAGAAATCAATTTCAATTTGGGGACGAACATGGAGACCAACACAAATATGGATATAAAAACTGAAAATTTTTCATCCAACAGTGAAAATGAAATAAACGAACCCAACGATATCTCCCAAGAGTCTTCATCAAGTAGACAGCAAATGCTAATGCAACAGCTCCGAATGTTGCCTAAACATTTGAAAAAAACTGATATTTTATCAAGCCGGCAAAATCAAATAGAAGAGGAAAAAATTCAAATGAGAAAAATTAATGAACTCCGGATTACAATAGAAAATGAAAAACTCAAACAAATCACAAAACAAATGGAATTCGAGGAAAAGTTGTTTAAAATGGATACAGAAATTAAAGCTTTAAAGTTAAAAATTCTTCAACAGCAATTAAAGAATTTGTGATAGATGAAGAGAAAATTGCTGTATCAATAAAGCGTAAGAAATATTTAAGTTTATAAGTATTTTTCCTTTCTTATTTACCATAATAAATGGGGAGGGGGTGGGGGAAGTTTAGTCGCGTGACGGCGGTAAACTCCATACCAAAAAATCGCAAAAAAAAATGTGACGAATGATAGGCAAGGGGGGTGGGATTCGAAAGGCCGAAAATAAGTGTGACGTATTTTATTAACAGCCCATAATTACAAGAAAATCGAATTTAACTCTTTTTGTTAATAAAACTTTTTTGAAAAATACACATACCAAATGCGTTGTGTTGTCGCAGGTACACGTTTTTAAATAAAAAGAATCAGATTTAGACTTTATACCCGTATGGTGAAACCAAATGGTATATGAAATTTGCTTTATCATTTGTGACGCCAAGATCCCGTCATCACACACAAAAATGAGTTAAGGTAGAACCAGAAACATACGTCCGTGCGTCCGTCACGTTGACAGTTCGATGCGGTCAAAGTAAAATCAACGGGCTGCTATGAGTACTCCCGTAATAATACGTTTTCCGATGCGGCAACCGCATAGAGTAGGTCGACCCCCCATACGAACGAAAACGTTTTTTGCAAATATCTCAAAAACGGTGCATCTTATCAAAAAAGTGCAAGAACAAAAGTTATTTAGGATATGATTCAACATAAAACTCCCATACATCAAAATCCAATTGGAGTAAATTTAAAAAAAAAACTTATTGAAAAGTTTGACTTCAAAGTGGAATTTTGATACAACTGTTCGCCGTTCACTTAAAGTTCGAGCAATGCCATATCACCATACGGGTTTTCAATGTTTTTTTCATTAATATCTAATAAAGTCCCACGATGATGATTATCGCGATATCAGATTAATTTTAAATCTTTAAAATTGGTAACAGATACTTGGAATATTCGGTTCAAAGTATAAAAAATCCACTTATCACAATAAAGCCTCTGCAAAGAATTCATGAATCAAACCACAAGTATTTGTAAACATTTATTTTCATTTATATATAAAGCGCTTTTGAAAAGCTTGCAAAAATAAATTTTATTTTGTAAAATACTTTTAACGGCTTACTTTGTAAATGTGCGTGTAAAATTAAATAAAAGCAATGTGTTAGTTTGTTAATAGAATAAAAATGTAAGCATTTTTCGCGAATTTAACTATCGTAAAATAGGTTCAATATCCTGAGAAACAGTTTCCAGAAATTCATTCAATTTAATAACAGCTTTACAAAATTCCCAATCCCTCAGATCAATAAAATCGGCAATAATAACATTCGTAGTCGGTTTATCACCATTTGTAAAAGGCCCCGGACGTTGTGATGTTACCCAATTGAGAAGATCCCGATTCACTCCATTAGCCACAGATCGCAATGAAAGGTAGAATCTGAAAATTTTAAACGAATTTTCAAATTTTGTTTATATGCCAATAATTTTTAAATTTCATTACCTGGGAACAATATACTTTGTCGTTGGTGTAATAATACACTGTGAAACATAACCAACCGCTGATGATCGTTTACTTAACGATGATTCCAGATCCTCCTTTAATTGTCTCACGCTCGTAGTATTTGGCCATGGTGTGTGCCAAATATAACTCGGCCAGAAACTATCTGACATAATCCCATTAAATCTATATATGATCAGCACTTGCTTTCCAGCGTTTGTCGCATAATTTAAAGTACATCTATTTATAGTGCCATCATTTCTAGTGAATACTTTAGCACCGAATATGTTAAGAAATTTCTGCTGCAGTTCGAAATGTTCATCGCTTCCGATATCGTAAAAATGCTGGCAGTCAATAATCACAAACTCTCTCGGGTGGGACATTAGATATTCTTGAATTTGTACCAAAGGATTTGTCACTCCCATGGAATATAAGCCATGAACGATGAAAAATTTATCATTCACATTGGGCAATCGATTCGAACCGATTCGTAAATCGAAGTATCTGAAATTGAACGTTTTTTTTTTCAATTATGTGGAATAGAAGAAATTATATTCAAATCAATTACAGGTCTAACAATACATGAAAGTTTTTAAATACAAAGCTAACATAATAAAAAAATCATTCTTTCAGTAATAATACCTTCATGACAATCAAAAAATCATAATTATGAAACTTATTAAGACTTGTCCAGCATTTAATCGTTATAATTAAATATCCAAACCGCATTATAAATTCGTTCTAACAATTTTTAAAGCCAGAACCATGAGTCATCGTGGGAAAATACATTCAATTCATCCAATGTTTTGTGAAGGTCAAGTAAAATACTTTAATTAATTCTCATAAAACATTAATTCTATGCAAATGGATAAACATTGAAAAACCAGTTTATCCTGCAAAATACTCACCTAATGCCGTTCATTAATTGTTGGGTGACTTCAGAACTTTGGGTTCTCGCCCATCTTCGAACCGTACTGGGACAAATTCGGTCGATTTTCTTGACCGAATCTTCAGCATCTGGCGCCAGCATAGATTTTGAATTGATTCCATATGTTAGTGAGTTGTGTGTCCCTAGAAAAGGATTTTTCATTGAAATTTTTAAATAAATTTATAATTAGGAATTACCTGGAATACTGAGATAGATAATGGGGATATTTCGGACAGAGTCTGAGAGAAGTCCCATCCAGTTTTCCAAATCGTCAACGAAATTCGACATTTTCGGATTAACGTTTTATGTGTAACGCGTTTAAAGAAAGACTAATTTCTTGTTATGTTAATTGTTGTCATTGTTAAATGAATTAATTTCATGAAAGGCAATTATCTTTTTATTTTTTACACAATACCATTGTTACAAGAATTTATTAATATTTTTAGTATTTATAAAGAAATTAAACGTTAATAACTCAATCAATCATATTTTATTTTTAAAGATTAGACTTGCTGATTTCTCAAACAAAAAACTTGTAAACAAAGAATTTCTAGGTTATGTTGTCTACAGGGTTGCCAAATAGATTGGTGAGAAAATTGTACGAAAAGATTTTCAGCGATTAAAATTTTTATAGCGAAAAAACAATGACGCATCAACGCGCGCGTAAAATCTGAGTTACATTGCGACGACAAGGCGACACGAGAAGTCGACGAGAGTCGCGTGACATTGTCGTTATCGTCATCCAAGTTACGTTACCAGAGCTGCGAGCACGCGACAAACAATCCCATAACCTAACAAACTTTTTTGAAAGTAAAAAATGAGAGTGCAGGAAGTAAAGAAAATATTATTATATGCTACTATGGATAATTTCTGCATTTTTAATAAAATTGCCAATTTTTCACCAAAAGAGAGCAACTCAAACACAATTAACCTAACCAAACAATTCAACTGTTATTCGATGTCGTCGCAATGTAATCAATTCAATACAAAAGCATATGTTGAAAATTATTCCGACGACTCTCGTCGACGTCTGTTGTCGCCTTGTTGTCACAATGTAACTCAGACTTAAGCTTTAACTTTTCGACGCTTCAAAAGTGAAATCTGTAGCTTATTTATAAAGGTAGAACCAGAAACATACGTCCGTGTGTGCGGCATGATTTTGTTCTGGCATCTAGTAGTTGTCACCGCGTCTAAAAGTAGAGACTGAGCCTACTCTACGCGGCAGGGATGCGGCAACGCGTCTGAGCAAGGCGCAATTATACATTTACTCATATAAATGCGTAGTTTTTACCTTCGCCGCGTGGGTGCCGCACGCACGAACGCGTAACCCGGCCCTTACACGCGTCTGTAGAGCTGGAACAGTCGCTGACACAGTCTCGTGTAAATGCACTGACTGCCAGTTCGCTAAATGTCTTTTAATTCGTTGTCAGTAATTTGACATTTGAAGTCTGTGCCACTGACAGACTTTACAGTCGCGTGTAAAGGCCGGGTAATTGTGGTTGAGGCTTAATGGCGTTTCGCCTTGACGTTTCAAAGCGCCCTGACGCCTGGAGTAAACCTACTTTCAGATGCGTTGACGCTTCGACATTTAAATGAAAATTGTGTTTTTAGATTGATTTTTAGAAAATTTTGAGGCAAATGATGCATGTAATTAAAAAATAAATAAAAAATGACCATTGAACAATGTAAAATCGAAATGGTGTGAAAATACGGAATAAGAAGACAACAAATCAAGTGGAAATTAATCAAATATGTTCACTGATCATTGTAGGGCCTTTCAAACAATCTGTGGATCATTGTGACTTTCATTAAAGTAAAATATTTGGTAAAGAAATCGTCCGTATCTCTCTCAATATTTACTTGTTCTATGTTTTTAATACATTTCCTTTCTGTACGACTCATGTAACAAATTCTGTGTCTTCCAAATGCTTTTCAATTTAAATAGACTATTGCCAATTAATTTGAAATAAAAATAGTGAAGCGTGTAGTTTATAAGCGTTATTAGGTTTTAGCACAGACGCTTCAAAGCGTGAGCGCGTTCGAAGCGCTGAAACGCAGTGTTGTACCGCGTATTTTGTGTGATGTATACTACATCATTGATTACGCGTATACTTTCACTGTATACAATAAGCTATTCTCTACGCCAGAGCTCGGCACTCCTTGGCTCGTCTGGCTCCTCGCAACGATAACATTTTTATTCAAATTTCACGAGAATACAATCAATGTATGAACATTTTTACTCGACTCTCCAACGCAATGATACGTGTTGGCAGACGACGGCCACTTCGGCAGCCGAAATCAAACGATTGACTAACAATCGACGGAGCGAGCCTACACGACAGTCATTCAGTATAATTTCTGTTGTTGATGCGTGCGGATGTATAAATTTGCTCCCCAAAACCCTAATTGCTTCCCAAAGTACACTGACGTACGAAATTTTTTTCAGAAATTCGATTTTTTTAGTTTTCATTTTCCATTATGAAGCGCTTATATTCAAATTCAAATACTATGTCGTGTGATTGGGAAAACAAATATTTAAAAACCACAAATAATGATAACCGTCAATGTCTAGTTTGCAGTTACATGTCGAATAAAAAATTCAATCTAGAACGCCATTACAACAGCTGTCCTATCAGGTAACTTAATGCAATTTAGCGCATGTTTTTTCGAAGCACAGAACCGAAAATACGTCCCAAAAGTTGTTTTTGCACGGCGGAACTTATTATTTTTTTGTGATCGCATCATGATAAATTGTGTAGTCCACTGTTCCTAAACGTCTAGATCAAAAGCGAAAGAGAGTAAAAAATGAAAAAGATGCGTTTTCTCATTTCGTGTTATAGTATATGAAGAAACATAAAATTTCTTCGAGTAATCGTAAATCACTACATACATGGTGCCGAGGCCTGCTCTACGCGTAGACAATGTAAATAATCCGTAAAATATAACAGTTTTTTTTTTTGCCAAAATAACTTTTCCTTGAAATAATTTTAAACTTAGAGAACAAATACCATGGAGAAATTGTTTTAAAACTGAATTTGCGACAGTTTTGCGATGTGAAGAGAATTTCTACTAAATTTAAAAAAAAAAGAAGTGTGAATTTCTCTGTATAATCGAGTATCTCTAGACGGTCCTCATAAACTCAACCAAAATGTCGCTAGTGTAGGAATTCAAATTTGACAGTTGCAATCAGTTGTTTTGTCTTAGAAGTTTTTCTTTTGTCCTCTTTAAAAATCAATTTTTTTACAAAAATGCAGATTTTCGAGTTCGATAAAAGCCTTTTAACTCGTTTGGAAGAATCCAAAGATGTCCTAAAATCAAGGGACGAACTAATTCCTTCCTCTAGAGTTAAGGCGGAGTGGTATTTTGTTTTATTCTGAATTTTCGATTTTTTTTGTTACAATTTTCCAATTTTTTAGGTCGTATTTTATTGAAGTTCAAATCGAACCAACAGGTAAGACAGTTTATTTTATGATTCTTGAAAATTGTACAGGTGTGTTTTGAAGGTTGGCAGGCTCTGTGGAAAATGCCGCGAGTTATCTGCGAAGAATTAAAGATAAAATATCCAACTGTCGTTTTTGGCATAGTTGAGAATGTGCTATTCAAGGAGCTGAAAGCTATTTTTACCGTTATCGCTGTTGAAGATGACGACGTGTCCATTCCAGAGCAGCATGAAGTCGCCCTCGAGGAGTTATGGCCAACCAAAAACCAGGAAAACACAGAAATTAATGTTGAAAATACCGCTAATTGCATCGACAAGTTAAGGTAAAAAAAACAGTTGGGTTTGAGGAATCTTCAATGAAATGAACGTTATTTCAGGTTTTTCTATAACTACATTTGGATGCCGTGGGACACAGACAATGATGATGACTTGGACTGGGCGGAGAAGCACCTGGAATCTCGAATTCGCTTTTGTTACGATTTAAAAAGAAAGGGCATGTGTCCGGCTTTGTCTGCCTATATTCGGACTTTACTGATTGAAGCCAGATACATCCAGAAACGGCGGGAATACATTGAAATTGACATTAGCGAAGATGAAGATCTCAACGATACAACAGTCGACAAAACACAAATAAATGATTTGATGCGACTGCATTTACGTTTGGCGAAAATTAAAAATGAAATCGAATTGCTGGAAAATCCAGATATTCGTCCAGCATACGAGAATATTAAATTCAATGGTAAAAATGCTGGTAACATCGGACAAAGTTTTATCATCACGGATCCTAGCACTTTAGATGCTCATATTAAGAATCTTAGCGTTGCTAAAGAGTTTATAAAAGAGGATAAAATCGTACAAATGTGCCCTACACTTCAGGTAAATTCCATTATTAAGCTTAGTTTTTAGTGTCCGGCGTTTCTCGGACCTTCTTCAAAATTTCCTAACGAAAATATCGACGTAAACGGATAAAATTCTTAGCAATATCTGTAAACCCTTTAATAAAATGTCTTGTTTTCAATTTAGGACGCTCTGAATGAGTACTTTCCACCAGCAAAAATTTACCTGCCGCCCGGTGTTCATTGCATAAAATTTCTAGAATACCTTAACGATCAAGGGATGATCTGCGGTCTGGTAAAAAAGCCAAACTACACAAATCCTGATGATAACATAAATGAAGAGATAACAAGAGATGCAATAATAATGTCTCAAGATGATGATAGCATTTTGTTAGTATTTGATGGTGATTTCACGTTGGAAAATTTAGTCCTGGATTGCAGAAATGTTCGAACCGGAATCGTTATTAAAGCCGGAGACATTACTCTGCGAAATTGTCGAATTATTGGTGATGGAAAATCCAGTGCACGCGAAGGAATTATTGTTTCCGGTCAATATTTGCAAAATATTTTAGTTATTAATACAATTAACTCAATTTTCGTTTCATTTTTATGTTTAGGAGGTTCGAAATTGACCCTAGAAAATTGTATGGTACAAAATTTTGCAACTGGGATTATTTTGCAATACGAAAGTAAATTAAAATTGATGTTCAGTGGAATTCATAAATGCCGGATTGGAATTGAATTAGAGGATGATGTCGGAATTGAGTTTGATGACACCAAAATCACTGACTCTTTGCGATGTGGAATTTATTATGAAACCAAGTGCCTAAACAATGATATCGAAAAGCGAAACATCATTTCTAATGACATGCACGATTTAGAGAAGTGAAATATGCATTAAATATTTGAAACTGAAGTAAATAGATTTTTTTTCTTTTAGATATTTTTGCGAAAGGCTCCCATGGAACGGAAAAGTTTCGTTTGAAAATAGCAAAGTTGGGAATGTTATCGTTTGCAATAAGCTTGCGTCCAGTTTAAATTTCGGATTGGACACATCAATCGATTTAGTTAAAAAATCCGAACCAACAGAAATGAATATTACAGTAGAAGATTCAGTAGTTTTTGTTGATGATTCCGATTTAATTGAGGTTACCGATATGAGCGAATAAAGATTATTTTAACGATTCTTTCTATCATCAAAATTTAAGCAGTTCAGCAATATAATATTGTCTTTATATGTAGTATTTCTTTTGTTCCAAAAAATGTTTCGTGTTTAAATTTTTAATTATAAAATCGCTTACACTACAACAAAAACCTATACCTTAGAATTTACTAGAATATAATTTTGTATGAAAAATAAATCTTAGTTAAAAAAAGATCTTTTTCGTGTTTTTTTTTTCGAAAGGTTTCAATTATGGTTAAACTTTAAAATTCATTGGATGTAACAAATTTTTTTTAGCAATTTTACGGTCTTTTTTTATAGTTTCAGCCAGAGCTTAGGGGAAAAGCCTTTAATGCCGAAGCACAGCTCAGGATGGTCGGAAGAACGAAAGGACATGTCGGATGATAAATCGTTCGAAAGGCTTGTTCACGGAATGAAGGAACTCCTAAACTTTACTGTACGAAAACGGGGAGATATTTCAGATTTCGTAAAATAAAAATTCATATTTTGCTATAAACTAATATTTTATTCGTCGGGTTATAGTGTAGAATATGCACAAGACTAGATTTTGTATAAGGAAGTGATGAGCTGTTCACATTAGATATTTATTTCTAAATGTTTAAAAGCCGCTATTTATAACAATTTTTTTAAATTATTTATTGCGGTGTATTTTTTTCTTAAGGATTTTTTGCCTGTTTACTTTAATTTCCACTCCGCAATTTATTTTTCTAAGAATTTAATTCAAATTAATAAATTAATTTATCATTAAAAGCAATTGATAGGAAAAGTTCCTTTTTTAGCCACGGCGCCACGTCCTATGTACGCGGAAAAGTTCCCTTTTTAGCCACGGGCGCCATTTAAAAAAAAAAAAGATTCTAGCGATGACACAAACCATTTATTGAAATAAAATTACCTGTTTTCTCAATATGGTACCCCTGAAAGGTTTTTTTTTGACATAATTGTTTTGTAATGTTGTGACGACGACTTCTTTCGGAAACTGGAAAAATCTTTCATTTTATTGATGCCTGCGGTTTTGCATACAGAATAAAAGCAAATAAATACTGTTTTAGTAAAGTGCTATTCGAATCAAGTGAAATTCTTCAAAAATGGCAACTCTTCCAGCCCCGGACGAAACTTTCGAAGCGAATGAGGTTAGCAATTTTTGTTTGTGTTTATTTCAGTTTATTTAATGTTTATGCCACAATTATTAGTTTGATGAGGATGATTTGGGCGAAACAGTGCAGTTGGATTCTACCTGTAGTACAGACCGGAAGAGGCTGTTTAGCAAGGAGCTTCGCTGTATGATGTATGGATTTGGCGACGATAAGAATCCCTACACAGAATCTGTTGATCTACTGGAAGATTTGGTCATAGAATTTATCACAGAAACTACGCATAGGTAAGGCTGTACACCTTTTTACATCTTATCCTAGGATCCAGCGTCCGACTTGGACACATTTCACTATATAAACATGCCGGAATTGTCAATTTTTGCGCTATTATTTTTTAATACAGTTGAACCTCGATAACTCGATAGAAAAAAGTTCGAGTTATTGATGAATTTGAGGTTATTGGGGTTCGACTTATCGAGATACGCATGTAATTGCTTTTCCATTTTTAGAGCTATGGAAATTGGACGGACGGGTCGAGTTCAAGTAGAAGATATCGTTTTTCTCGTACGTAAAGACGCTCGAAAATATGCACGTGTGAAAGATTTATTGACGATGAATGAGGAATTAAAAAAGGCGCGAAAAGCTTTTGATGAAATTAAATATGTTGGTAAGTATTTCGACAAATTTAATTATTTGATTACTTTCTTTTATATAAATCTTTATTTACAGGAAATGAAGCAAAACTCAAGTGACGAAAAAACTAGAAAATAAAGAGTATTTAAAGGGAGCGACTTATTTTGTAGCGAGCTAGAGAAACAAATTTAATCATGTATTTATTTTTTATTACAACTTTTAATTATTGTTAAATAAAATTTTTGCCGATTTTTTTTGAGATAATGCAGAGAAATTATTTAAAATATATTTTAGTATTCTTTATTTAAACCGCTTGGTGTGCACATACTCGGTCTAGATTGTTATCACGGCCTCTGCTGCTGATGACTTGCAACGTAAAAACCTTACAAATGTTGCAATTCATCCATGGTTCCCACACAATCCATGTAAAATCGTAGGTGCGAAGCAGAGAAAAAATCGGTATGAAATTGAGGCTGTTCGAAAGCTACAGCGCCGAGAATGATGATGATTTGAGCTTGATTTACAATGCAACAGAAGCGTCACGGAGAAAGTGTTTTGATTGGTCCAGAGTCGATTCTCGACCAATCAAACCACTTTCTCCGTGACGTTACTATTGCTGCTGCATTGTCAATAAAGCTTTAAAGTGACAAACCTGGCAGTATCCACTCGATCACATGGGCCCGAAGTTGAATTTTGCTAAAGTGATTAAACTTGGTTTTAGATATATTTTAATAATTGAATAACAAAGGGTTTGAATTTTACGGGCAAATAGAAACGTATGTATATACAAAATGGTGGAAATTATATTTAAATAATCTTTTAGAGCCTTTGCAATTGTGTTGTTTGTTAAAATTAGTAATTTTCGCGACTTCTTGTCAAGTGAATTTAGATTCCGCCATCTTAAATTCGCAAATGTCCAAAAAATTTCATGAAATTTTGTTATTGCAAGATTTCATGAAATTTATTCCGTCAACTCGAGCTCTGATTGGTCAATCAAAAATCTCTGCGATGAAAAATCGCTAGTGGAGACACGGCGTAACTCGTATGCGAAATATGTGACAGATCAGATTCTAAACGGCGAATATTAAAAGGGCCATAATCTACTTAAATATTTTTTCTAACGGTACTGCCCGATACCACAGTTAGAGGATGACAATAAATAGAAAACAGTCAACACATGTCATAAAACCGTTAGTTTCTTGATATTTAGTTAACATAAAACATAACAAAAGCTATAATTGCCAATCTGGCAATTATTGAAAACCCGTATGGTGATATTCGTATCAAAATTCGAACAGTTGTACAAAATTCCACTTTGAAGTCAAACTTTCCAATAAGATTTTTTAAAATTTATTCCAATCGGATTTTGATGTATGGGAGTTTTATGTAGAATCATATCCTAAATAACTTTTGTTCTCAGACTTTTTTGATAGGATGCACAGTTTTTGAGATATTCGCGAAAAACATTTTCGTTCCTATCGGGGGTACCCCCCCTAATGGTCCATTTTTGCCCATTAACGAACTTAGCCTCGCATTTTACGAAAAACGGATCTGCGCAAAATTTCAAGTCTCTAGCTCAATCCGCGCCACAGACAGACAGACGGACGGACATGCAGAAATTAATTATTTTTATCATTCTAAACACACTGGTGTAATTCATTTTTATGTGTGATGACGGGATCTTGGCGTTACAAACGGTAAGGCAAAGAAACCTTCGGTTTCACCATACGGGTATAAAAACCGACAAAATTTTTATTCAATCATAAATTAAAAACGCTTTTTGGCTAAAAAAAATCACTTTTTTTTAATTGTAACTGCAAAATATATCTTATAAAACGTCGAGTAATGAATTAATTCATTACTATAATAAAATTCACTTAAAAAAAATTATAATTAAATAAATTAATGTCAGTCCAGTAGAAATCTAACAGATTTTGGCGTTTTTGGTGGCGATCCAGTCATTTTTTGTTCCGTTAATACAATTTTAATATCGTAAATCATTTCCTCGAGTTGATCGACCGATTTCATCACATAATCTATTGGTGGTCGTTTCTCTCTCGAGTTCTCATCGTAATTGTAACTCTCACAAAATCGCTTCAGTTTAAGTGTGGATCGTTGAATGTCCTTTAAGTATCCATAAGCGGTTGTATTAAAACCGGTAGCCGGGGAATTTTTCGAGGTAGTTGGGGTGTCATCATCGTCATCGTACGTCAGCATCTTTTTGGTGTTTTCAATATTTTTACACGCCACACTTTTAAGTAAGGTTACTTTGCTTAAGTTTTGCCGTTTAGTTTCTTGTGGGCTCTTCGGGGCATTCGAAGAATTTTTGCTATTATTTTGGAAGTTGTTTCGCCGGAGAATTGCATCTTTCACAGAACTTAAATTTAATGAAATCCTACTTGAATTCAGGGAGTCATTCAGTGTTTCATCTAAACTTTCATTCAGCGGACTCCACTCGATATCAACCGAATTGAAGATATTATCCTTGTTTACTTCATTTTCGCGGATCAATTCTAGCCAAACGTCTAGACGAGCTGTTGGCCACTCAGCTTTTTGGCGTGTTTTTCTATCGATTATATTTACAATAGCCCGGAATATACCAAACTCGTCGGCCACTTGGGTTTGTTTGAACTCCAAATTTATGCCAATATCTCTACACCGCTGGGTGGCTTCTTTTACCTGGAACAGTTAATAAAATTAAAGCGGTTTTAAAAGAAAAATTCACAAAATCCGGTTGCAATAATCATTTTAAAAACATTGCGAAGATATGAAAAATTACCATTTTGAGAAAATATTTTGTTTTCGTAAAAATGTTAAAAAGATTCCATTTCCGTTGGCGGATTTTTTTTTTGTCCCAAAATGTGTCTAGGTCTGTTATCTTTTTTACTTTCTTCTACGGAGTATAATAAAGTATTGTATTCATGAAAAATTTCGACCTCTTAATTTTGCCTAAAAAACATTTCCCGATCACTCCTGAGTCGATTGGAGTCATATTAAAAAAATGTCTTTCTGTCTGTCAGTCTGTCTGTCAGTCTGTCAGTCTGTCAGTCTGTCAGTCTGTCAGTCTGTCTGTCAGTCTGTGTACAAGATTTCTCAAAAACTAATAGAGCTAGCGCCATGAAATTTTATAGGCATGTTGGGTCCTGAAATGGGACGATCCTTTCAACTTTTGGTGGAAATCCGTTAACCGGAAGTATCCAAAATGGCGGTTTTTCAAAAATCGCAATTTCGTTTTTCTCGATTTACTCCCAAACTACGCGTTTTTTAGTGGCCTTAAGTATGACAAAACTTGGAGAAAATAAAATTTCCCACACTTTTGTCTTTAGCTCGATATCTCCACCTGTTATCGAGATAAACCGTTATTTCCAAAAAAACAGTTTTTTGCGATTATCTCGAAAACTAACGGGTTTTTGCTGACTGAATGTATGAAGTGAATTAATGAGAATGGCATTCTGCACAATTTTGTCTCTTACCGTTATCCGTTATCTTTTACCGTTATTGAGACATTTTCATTAATATGTAAAAAATCATATGTTTGCGAATAATTTGCAAACTAACGGTTTTTCGACAAATCAGTTAAAAGATTAATTAAAGATGTTAACATTTTCTACATTTTTGCCATTTACCGTAAATTGATATCTTTTACAGTTCTCAAGTTATCTCAAATTTTGTACGTTTTTGATATTTTTGAATAAACCAAGAATTTATTGGGAGATCGTCTCAGGTTGACAACGCGACAGGGCTCTAGCGTAAATTGCGCAGGGTCGTAGATTTTGTAGAAGAAAGTTTTGTGTTGACCACAACTGATTTTTTTCACTGTATTACAAATATTTTTTAAACCATTCTTACAAAGTTCACCCTGGCAACCCCAATTTTGAAAAAAAAAACCCCATTTCAAATAGAAATACAAAAATGTGTCTACACTAAACCAACAAATGATTATATTTTCAGACTGGGAAACATTTAGTAGGTTTTCAATGTTGACCACGTCATGTTTATTAAATTTTAAAGTAGTGTCGTAAAAGAATTCACGCCATTCCAGTCAAGATTGCGCTTTTAGCGCTAACAATAATTTTAATCCAAGTCCAATTCCAGTAGAGCATGATTTGTAGAATCACTAGAAATAAAGTTACAGTAAATTGATCGTAGTGAACCTCAATGACAACGTAATTCACCGGAAAAGTGTCGGCAATTTTTTTTTCGTTTCATTAGCACAATGATTTTGATTTTGTTTTTATTGTTTGCGTCCAGTATTTTGGGGCAAAATGTTGATCCTTGGGAAGTCCGATGCTTAAGTGAGTTAAAAATTGATTTTCAACATTACAAAATCTAAATTCAAATGAATTCTTTGTAGTTTGCAAAATAACCGTCCAGGAAATGATTGAAGCCGTATCGAAAGTGGATCCCAATAAAGTCGCCGACGTTGGTGGTTTCCGGTTGGATCCGGCCGGAAATGCAATTAGCAAAACCATTCCATACGCAAGATCTGAAGTTTACTTAACCGAATTAATGGAAAATATCTGTAGGCCAAATCATTAGAAATCACAACAAAACGATAACCTCTAATCCCTATTCTAGGTGAAAAAATGGAAGACTACGCCAAAGTTAGATACAAGAAAAACGGAAGATTGTCAGTAATTAAATTCATGATTGATGGCCACATGAATCCCGAGACATCAGAAGTGGATTTCGTTCAGGATGGCGACTTGAATAAGAGCTTAAAACACTATGTAATATCTATTGTTTGCAAAGCCCAGACTCCATTCACATTTTATTATAATTTCAGTGTCTCGAAATCCTCGAGGAGCACGACGAAGTTTTCCTAGATAAATTCATGCAGGATGTATTGGGGAATGATTTAGATATTACAATTTGTTCACAAAAGGCTGGCTACTGTAAGGATGCGCCTCTTCAAGAGGAATACAATTTAGAAGATGACGACACCCTCAGAGAGGAGTTATGATAAATCGATGTGATGTGATTAAATCATTGGTTTTTAGTGCAAATTTTTTTTAACGAACAAACTGGTAAATTAAAATATTTTCTATAAAAACAACTACTGTGTTTTTGGTATTTAAAAAAATTGTTCTTTGACGAAATTGCTGATGAAGTTGAAGAGTTTCAAATAAAGAGTTTCAATAGAAGAATCGTTGGAAGAAGAAGTCGTAAACGAGTTTGAAGAAAGCCGGTATTTGACTTATATATACTAGAGATAGAAAACATCTAAAACCTGTTCTATACAATAATAAAAAAAAAACATCGATGAACACGTTGGGAATTCACATAACTGACGTGGTGTTATAAATTTACAAGATAAGCGAAATTTACAACAATATTCACCTCATTAAATAAAACAATGCGTGAATAAATATTAACATTACATAAGGTCGAGTCGAGTGACGATGGGGCACGTTTTTTATTACTTGGAAAATGGGAGCAATTTTATATTTGTCCGATATTTCGCACGTAGATAGGGTTTGTAGGCTCTTTAAGAACAAAAAATTAAGAAGTTTAGCCCGTCAGTTTTTCAGGCACTTTTCGATTTTTTCGAAAAAAAAAAAAAAAAATGGAATTTTGCGAATTGTTTTTTGTAGATACATGGATAGGTGTTGGGAGATAGGGGCGGAGGCAAGGGAGAGGAATTTGTATCCTCTGGAATTGACAAAAAAAGCATCAAAGTGAATCTGATTGCTAAAACAAAAGTATATTATGTGGAGCTTAGCTGTGAAGGTTTTGACGAAAACTACTAAATCTGAAACAGAAAGACAAACATTTTAACTCGTATAATCGATATATCAGAGCTGTGGAGTCCGAGTCGGAGTTGAAGAGTCGGCTAATTTTCAGAAGAGAGTTTAAGAGTTGGAGTCGGAGAAAATTTGTCGAATTCATCTCCGAAACGCTTATTTTACCTTCATTGACCTTTAAAGAATTTTGTCCCTTTAGTCAGGTCAAACCTCAATGTTTTGCAACCAAAAACAAATTTTTGATTTAGGCCTTGTGGTGAATTTTATTTTTAGCAGGAGTCAGAGTTGGAGTTAGGCCTTCTAGACTATCAGGAGTTGGAGTTGGATATTCTAAAATTTCAGGAGTCGGAGGCGAAGTCGAAGGTTGAGCTACCGACACCATAGCCTTGCTATATATGGGGTGTTCTGAACTGAAGTGGATCAAGTCCATAAAATTTCAAACTTAAGTTTTTTTTAAACTTGATTCATTTGAGCACTGAAAATAATTCTTTTTTGTCAGTTACCAATTTAAATACAGCTTACAATTGCCGTTACGCAACAAGGAGGACTTACAAAAAAAATTTACCGAATAAACTAATATTATTAAGCACTTTAACATCATAATATGGAAAATTTCAAAAAGTGGAGTTGATCCACTTCAATTCTGAGCACCACATATATGTTATACTAGAATTTGGACCCGGCTTCGCCCGGCTAAAAGCGTGAACAGAAAAAAACTTAGGAAAACTAAATTCATTTGGTTAAAAATTAGGTAGCCTGTATGCTGTTCGTTAGTTTTTTCTCTTCGGAAAATGATTAAGAAACTAACAAAAAATTCCAGCACTTGCATTCGGTATTACTTTCCCCCTTCCGCTTACTCCCCACCACTCGGGCTACCTTTTAATGGGTCTATGTTGGGGCTGGACCCACGACGAACATCTATGCCAAATTTCAGGCCAATCGGTTCAGTAGTTTCCCCGCGAAAGAGTAACATAGCGCAAAAACTAAGTTTCGAAAACATTTTACCCCCTCCCCTTACTCCCCCCACCTCTCGGGCTACTTTTTAATGTGTCTATGTTGGGGCTGGACCCCCGACGAACATCTGTGCCAAATTTCAGGTCAATCGGTTCAGTAGTTTCCCCGCGAAAGAGTAACGTAGCGCAAAAACTAAGTTTCGAAAACATTTTACCCCCTCCCCTTACTCCCCGCACCTATCGGGCTACTTTTTAATGAGTCTGTGTTGGCGCTGGACCCCCGACGAACATCTATGCCAAATTTCAGGCCAATCGGTTCAGTAGTTCCCCGCGAAAGAGTAACATAGCGCAAAAAGTAAGTATCGAAATCACTTTACCCCATCCCCTTACTTCCACCACCTCTCGGGCTACTTTTTAATGAGTCTGTGTTGGCGCTGGATCCCCGACGAACATCTATGCCAAATTTCAGGCCAATCGGTTCAGTAGTTCCCCGCGAAAGAGTAACATAGCGCAAAAACTAAGTTTCGAAAACACTTTACCCCCTCCCCTTACTCCCCCACCTCTCGAACTACTTTTTAATGTGTCTATGTTGGGGCTGGACCCCCGACGAACAACTGTGCCAAATTTCAGGCCAATCGGTTCAGTAGTTTCCCCGCGAAAGAGTAACATAGCGCAAAAACTAAGTTTCGAAAACACTTTACCCCCTCCCCTTACTCCCCCACCTCTCGAACTACTTTTTAATGTGTCTATGTTGGGGCTGGACCCCCGACGAACAACTGTGCCAAATTTCAGGCAATCGGTTCAGTAGTTTCCCCGCGAAAGAGTAACATAGCGCAAAAACTAAGTTTCGAAAACACTTTACCCCCTCCCCTTACTTCCCCCACCTCTCGGGCTACTTTTTATTGGGTCTGTGTTGGGGCTGGACCCCCGACGAACATCTATGCCAAATTTCAGGCCAATCGGTTCAGTAGTTTCCCCGCGAAAGAGTAACATAGCGCAAAAAGTAAGTATCGAAATCACTTTACCCCCTCCCCTTACTTCCCCCACCTCTCAGGCTACTTTTTAATGAGTCTGTGTTGGCGCTGGACCCCGGACGAACATCTATGCCAAATTTCAGGCCAATCGGTTCAGTAGTTCCCCGCGAAAGAGTAACATAGCGCAAAAACTAAGTTTCGAAAACACTTTACCCCCTCCCCTTACTTCCCCCACCTCTCGGGCTACTTTTTATTGGGTCTGTGTTGGGGCTGGACCCCCGACGAACATCTATGCCAAATTTCAGGCCAATCGGCTCAGTAGTTTCCCCGCGAAAGAGTAACGTAGCGCAAAAACTAAGTTTCGAAAACACTTTACCCCCTCCCCTTACTCGCCCCACCTATCGGGCTACTTTTTAATGGGTCTATGTTGGGGCTGGATCCACGACGAACATCTGTGCCAAATTTCAGGCCAATCGGTTAAGTAGTTTCCCCGCGAAAGAGTAACATAGCGCAAAAACGAAGTTTCGAAATCACTTTACCCCTCCCCTTACTCGCCCCACCTATCGGACTACTTTTTAATGGGTCTATGTTGCTGCTGGATCCGCGACGAACAGCTATGCCAAATTTCAGGCCAATCGGTTCAGTAGTTTCCCCGCGAAAGAGTAACATAGCGCAAAAACGAAGTTTCGAAATCACTTTACCCCCTCCCCTTACTCCCCCCACCTCTCGGGCTACTTTTTAATGGGTCTATGTTGGGGCTGGATCCACGACGAACATCTGTGCCAAATTTCAGGCCAATCGGTTCAGTAGTTTCCCCGCGAAAGGGTAACATAGCGCAAAAACGAAGTTTCGAAATCACTTTACCCCTCCCCTTACTCGCCCCACCTATCGGACTACTTTTTAATGGGTCTATGTTGCTGCTGGATCCGCGACGAACAGCTATGCCAAATTTCAGGCCAATCGGTTCAGTAGTTTCCCCGCGAAAGAGTAACATAGCGCAAAAACGAAGTTTCGAAATCACTTTACCCCCTCCCCTTACTCGCCCCACCTATCGGACTACTTTTTAATGGGTCTATGTTGCTGCTGGATCCGCGACGAACATCTATGCCAAATTTCAGGCCAATCGGTTCGGTAGTTTCCCCGCGAAAGAGTAACATAGCGCAAAAACTAAGTTTCGAAATCACTTTACCCCCTCCCCTTACTGCCCCCACCCCTCGCGCTACTTTCCCGTATGCCTATGTTGGAACCAGAACTACCACAGACACTCATGCCAAATTTCAAGTCAATCGGTTCAGCCGTTTTTGCGTGAAAGAGGAACAGACAGACAGACAGACAGACAGACAGACAGACACCAACTCATTTTTATATATTAGTATGATGATATAGATGAGACAACAATGGAATTTCCATATAAAAAATCCTACATACATCCGATTGACAATTTTGCACACGTACGTAAATCCGATGACAACACAATATTTTCACTACTTTATCCTCCTTACATCCTTACAGGACCTTCCCTTGTCCTTACTTTTCTTCAAATAAGTTATCCTTTTCCTCAAATTTTCCGGAAAAAAAATCTCATCTGAGGGTTTTGGGGTCGCTGAATCCAATTTTAGAGTCAAAAAGTCCATAAGGATATCTCAAAAGCAAGGATATATATTCTGACACCGTGTCTTCACTTGGGATTTTTCATCGCAGAGATTTTTGATTGACCAATCAGAGCTCGAGTTGATGACGATATCGCCGTCAACTCGGGCTCTGATTGGTCTATCATAAAATCTCTGCGATGAAAAATCCCAAGTGAAGACACGGTGTAAGACTAAAAAGTATAATATACAGGGTGAGTCATAACTACTGTCAGTGAAGTTTAGGTATGAATTTTATGCCCATCTGGCATTTTTCCCCAGCGAATCAGGGCACCAATCATGTATTCCGACGCGTCTCTGTCTTTCGACTTCGACGCAGCTTTTAACTCTTGACTTCGCCATATCAGCAGCTTCAAATTTCCTGGAGTGACCGTCAGAATCACACTTCGATTCATAGTGACGATTCCGCGAAACTTCAAGCTGCATATATGGCGAAGTCAAGAGTTAAAAGGTCGAAGTCGAAAGACAGAGACACGTCGGACTACATGATTGGTGCCCAGTTTATTCTCTATATAGAATAATTTTATTGTTTTTTTTTGCATTATAAGTTATAATAAACATGGACGTGAAAAGAGAGCTTCTAAGCAGAAAGATTTGAGCTGCGCAATTAATTATTAAATTTTTTATATCTTTAAACAAAAAATATATCACTCTTTGAAATCCGTACATTATTTTATTTTTTACAGCATTTTTATTTGCTGACAGTAATTGTGACTCACTCTGTAAGCGTGGCGAAAGACAGGCGTCACTAATCAAAAACTAAAAAGGATATAAACTAATATTTTATTAGTTTATATAGACGAATATTTAACTATAACTAATATTTTATTCGTCGTGTTATAAATTGGGCGGGAACGTAGATTTTGTATAAGAAAGTCATGTGCTGTTCACATCAAATATTTTTAAATTGCAATAAGGAATTGAAAATGAAAAATTTGAATCATATTTCTGGTTATTGGTTTTGATTTTGGCTCACTAAAATTTCAATGGTTCAGAGATTTTAAAGCCGGTTAAAGAAACCGGTTTACATCTATGATTTGGATAAACACTACCACAAATCCTTCGTGAGATACATTTTCAAAAAAAAAGTTTTGTTTCAGCACAAAACTGTAGGTTGCGCAAGATCCACAAGGTTTTTTTTGAATGATAAATCTAACAAAAAGGCGCGAAAATTAGCTTTCAAAATTTTCATAGAGCACAACAAACCCCTTACCTTTAATTGAGTTTTGTGTAAACTCTCCTTAGAAGGATTTTGCATAATTCGTTTGATGTCTTCTAGCAGCGTCGACTTATATGGTGTATATTGAAAAGTTTCATGAGTCGCATTTTCTTTAAACGCTTTCTTCTCAGTTTCCAAAAGTTCCTTAGAGCAGTTATATTTAAACTTTTCTAGTTCCAACATTTCAACTTTCTCTATGTAATTTCTTTCATTCTCGGCACGTTCTTCTTCGATCTGACGAAGTGCCACTTGCTTTTCCTGTTCCAATTCCTGACGCAGTTCTTCTTCCTGTTTTTGGAGGATTTCCTGATGTGCAGTTTGATAATCCACTGGCTATATAAATGAATACAGAATTTATAAAAAATATAAATGTGAAAAATAAATGGTTTTTAAATAATACCGCAGTACTTCGGTGTCGTTTCGAACAAAATGGATTCGACACCCGAAAATAATGTGAGCCTCCAATGACCACCCGATCACCATGGAATAAGTCACGTTTTTCTAAAATCAGTTCTCCATTGACGTAGGTTTCAAACTCACTGTTTTCCGGAATGAGGGCCAATTTCCCGTTTGTGTTTTCAATGGAACTAAGAGTAAATAAAAACAAATTAAATCCAAAAAGATTCGAGTAAATCCGTTACAAACCAATGGTTAAATGCAACTAGTGGTCCTTCCAAAACAATATCTGGCTGTGAAAACGCTGATGGCCTGGACCGCCCGATTCGCACAGTTCCAAATGGCAAAATGTATAGCAGTGTCCCGGATAGAATGGGATCCGCAGCTAAATTGATAAGACATGCCTGTTTCTGTTCTGCCGAAAGCTCCAATGCTAGACCTTTACGTTTTAGTAATCTCATCTCAGATTTTCGTAAATCTTCGGCTTCTTTCAGCCGTTCCATCCACGATTTTTGTGCCTTGGCCAATTCTTTCTCAGTTTCCGCAAGTTGAACTCGCAGCGCCTCGACTTCGGTCTCATCGATTGATGTTTCAATTATGATTTTCCTCGGTGGTGCAGTGGATGAGTGTCTCTTCTGTCTTTCATAGTCCTGTCGGAGTGCTTGTAGTCTTTCAACTTCAGCTCGCAATTCTCGGATTATTCGATCGTGTGGATCTTCGTTAACTTTCACCCGATTTACTATAGTTCGTGCCTGGCAAGCATAGCGCAATGTGGCAAGAGTTTCGTCAATATGAATACTGGCTGGTGATATCGTCGCTAGCATCACCGTCCGTGAATTACCGCCCAAGTTCTCCTGGAATTCAACAAAAAAACGTATGGTTTTGTAATAATTTAATGGCATTTTAATGATTAAATTGAATGCATATAAAAAGCTAAATTCAAATATTTCTATTCTGTTGTACAAAATGAAAACATCATCTCGATATTTTATTGTGAAAATGTCGAAAAGTAAGTTTCGAGAAAAGCTTTTCAAACATTTTATAAAAAATATTTTTACAAAGATTGAAAAGCTTTTACTCGATGCTACGAGCTTTTCAGAAAAAGCTTTTTTCTTCACATACGACCTTTTACAAGCAATCGACGCGGTTAACTGAAAGTCCTTTTACGCGACTTAAACTTTACTCGTGTTACAAAACACCAAAGTTGAGCTGCCAAAGTTAGCTTTTTCAACTTGGTTCGAGAGCTGAATTGAAGAGTAAACTTTACTCTGTTTGGGATGCGCGTAAAATTAACTACGCTCTCAAAATGGATATTTCTTAAATTTAAATCTTAGGTTTTGCGAGTAATGAATAAGTGTTTTTTGAAAAACAATGAATGTACACATTTTTAAGTTTAAAAAGAATATAAGGGTGGTATTTAATCACAAAAAAAGTTTTGGTAATATTCGCCATTCAACTGTTCTAGTTGGCAAATGCCAAAATTAACCAAATAGTGTTCTGAAACGCCAAATTAAAGTAAAGTTTACGTTATTTTCAACTTTGAAAATCAGCTGTTTGCACGTTGACAGGCCACGGTAAACTTTACTGTGGTGTTTCCAAACACACCCCTGGATAAGCCGAACGAATTTACTGATTCCGTGACATTTTGGTTTTTATTGTGCAAAGCCAAGATAGATTAATAATTTTTATTAGAGTAGCTTCTTGAATGGGCCTGTAGGCCTCCGAGTGTAGCGCTGTGCTCACGCCGGGGCGCGCGCGGTGTTCTCAACCTAACCTAACCTAGCTTCTTGTCTTTCTCTCACACTCTCTCTCTCTACTCACACACGCACTCTCTCTCTCTCTCTCTCTCTCTCTCTCTCTCACTCTCTCTTTCTCTCTCACTCTCTCTTTCTCTCTCACTCTCTCTTTCTCTCTCACTCTCTCTCTCTCTCTCTCTCCCTATGACATCACATATCCAAGCGGGACTGGTCCTCTCAATCATGGTTTCTTAACAACTTCTCGTGCCTAATAGCTGCACCTACAGTTTTACCTGAATTGCGGATCATATAGATTGTAACGTTTTTCGTTGCAACCCATTAACAACAAAGATCGTGAAAGCAACCTAGACTGATAGTGACCATTAAGGTAGTTATTTTAAAAGTTCCTAAGACGCCTCGTCACTGGGTTTTATTCGGTTTGCGCTTGGATTTTCAAGCGAAAACTAAGTAAAACCCAATCCAATTAAGATATTTTGTTATTCCATCAATAAAGTTATCTTGTATTTATGATCTATGATCTGATTCACAGAATATTCAAAACAAACAAAAAGCCCCAAATTATATTCTTAATGTTTGTTATTATTTCAAGTTATTTAAATTCGAAACATTTTACTTATTTTACTACTTGCATACGAAAGCACTTAGCTATTTAACATCATTAGCTTATTTTTTAGTCAATATCAAAAGGCATTTGACCTTCGGCTACTACAGCTTTTTACTGAAACGAAGCTATCAATTCTGAAAAGTTCTCGCTCTACTAAATCGAAACTAATGCGATTTATTCAAATTATGTTTAATTTTTACTGAAAAAAAATGACCTTAGAATATGAACTCCAAAGAAGTAAAAACGAATACGCAATTCAAGCCACTGTACAAATGAGCTAAAAATACCAAATTTTTGCACAGTTTTAATATGAAGCGCGATTAATTTTTTTTTTCGAGCCAAATAAGATAACGGCGATTATGTGGAAACAAAATTTACGACCAACGCCTTATTGAAGCCATAAATTAAAATCTAAGGCCTAAAGCTTGGGGTAACAAACGTTTTTTATTTAATTTTTTGAGTTTATTTTGTTAAATTTGATCTAATATAGTTTTAAAATTTTTTATGACTAATTACTAATGAGTTTGGATTAAACGCTAATGTTTAAAAAATTCGAAATGTGTTTTCTATTAAAGCCGACGACTTCGCGGATGTCTAACAACAAAAAGTCTTCAATAAATTCGCGATTACCAGTTATCTAGCAACAAACAAAAAATTGTCTCACTTTGTTGATAACGGATTTTTATTGCAATATGAAATTTTACTCAAGAAATCTTATGTTATAAAATTTTATTTCATATAAACAAATGACCCAAAAATGTTTACGGCGTTGATTTCACGTAGCTGTTTTTATACTCTATATGATATAGAAATATATTAGATTTAGTGTACCGATTGTAACACATAGAATTAATCATCGGGCACAAAAAATAACTACACCAGGGTGTAAAGGTGCCGCTCCACATGAGAGTAAATAAGCGAGTAACTCTCAAAAACTCTCGAGAGTTACTCGCAGGAGGTTGTCCATTTGAGAGTTAATTTCGGCAATTTTTCTCTTTTCAAGACCAATATCTTGATTTTTTTGACATCTTGCTTTGGCGAGTTCTCGAGAGCTACAAGCGAAATTCAAACGCCGTTCGTATCTGGCGAGCAATTCCCCGAGAGTTTACTGGGTGCGTGTCGACTAGAGAGTAGAATTACTTTTGACAGCTCGCAGAAACTAGCTCGCGAGTTTTTGCGAGTTTCTGCGAGCGACTCTCAGAGACGTGTCCATTTGCGAGTAGCTGCTATTGAGAGGTTCTCGCCGGCTTTTACTCTCATGTGGAGTGGCACCTTTAGGGATGACAAAAGATTTTGATTTCCGCATGTCCGTCCGTCTGTTTGTCCATGAACACCAAAACTTTTGAAAGAATTGAGCTAGAGACTTAAAATTTTGTACAGCAGCGTTTCTCGTAAATTGCTAGGCTGAGTTCTTGAACGGGCAAAATTTGACCAATCCCCCCCATTCCCAATACAACCAAAACAGTTTTTTGCAATTTCCTCGCATGTGTTTAGAATAGGATTTTACATAACTTATCCATACATCAAAATCCAAACGGATTATTGCTTCCCCCTCTTCCATACATATGAAATACTTTTTTCCTGTTTTCTCCAAAACTGTGCATCGTATCGAAAAGTTTATAAAGATGAAATGTGTTTAGAATATGATTTTACATAACCGTTACATACATCAAAATCCAATCGGACCACTCATTTCACCCTCCCTTAAACAAATGGAATTTTTCTAAATAAACATTTTGTTTGTCATCATATAGAGTATTTGACGATTAGTCCCTGGCAATTGTAGCTTTTCTTATGTTTTTTTTGTATTATTCTTAACAATTTTGCCCAATAAAGACAGAGTTTTACGTAAATGTCTTAAGCATTTAATTAGCCTGATAAAAAAATGATACTTCAACAAAGATTACTGGCCTTGACTTTGGATACTAATTTTTCATGTGCATGAATAACATCATGTACACAAATTGGTGACTGCATGACTCGCTAGGAAGTAATAATTTGGGCTTATGAATAATTGGTAATAAAAAACTACAAAATCCAATTAAGATGCGGAAATGCCTGACCAATTACTAGTCCTAAGACGAATAATTTCGCACAAAAAATTCTTTAGTCGAAAAATGTAAAACTTTAATTCAATTGAAAATTAAAAATTCATTCCCCGGAAAAAGTTTGAGAAAAATTTGCCAGAAAAACATTCAACTGCGACTTTAAAAAAAATAAATAAATAAAACAAAAGTCTGAAGATAAATTACTGAGAGCCTTTCAACTTTGAGCGTGGCTTGGAGAGCAAAGTTCAAGAATCATGATTTAAATTTTTATTTTGTTTAATCTTAGAAATTAGTTTCACGTGATGAGAATTGCCTAAAAAAGAACTAAGATGAGATAAGTTATCGGTAAATACTTGATTATTACACGACACATTGTGCTATCGAAAAATTCAATTAG